>CP139501.1:159451148-160051148 GCA_021014915.2 Artemisia tridentata subsp. tridentata | reverse complement strand
TATTGCTTAAATATATCAAATGACCAAGTGTGTTAGTTGCTAGAAAGTTTAGGACATTATGTGCAATTTGCTTGTAGTATCCTAGCTTTATATAACTAGAAGGTTCATTTGTATCTCTTTGGAATCCTCGTTTAATCCCCTAGATACATTAAAACTCAAAATCTGAAAGAAGTTAGAAAACCCGATGTGTTTGATGTTCTTGAATGCTCCACTGACATTTGTATGAACTAAGTGAATGAGTTTCAAATGTTGTTTGTCTCTGCTGCTTAATTGTTGTTGATATTGTGCATATGTTCTCAGGATTCGCTTAGGTAGATTGCTATTATGTTAGAATCATGTTCCTAAGATCCTGAATTAAATATTGAAATCTGTGTGAATTGCCATGTTCATGATTGCTATTTGCTCTTCATGCTAGATAGTGGTTTGACGTAGTTCCTGATTGGGGTTTGATTATAAGATGAACTTGGTATTATAATGTGGCAAGCTGCTGAAGGGTAGCTATTAAGGAATAGTGTATCTGTATGCATGTATATCTGTGTTGATATTCTTATGCAGATTCCATAGCCAAAATGAATGTGCCAGTTCCCATTCTAACCATTTGATCAGACGTTCAAACTCTATTGATTGGCTCGGAATTCACCTCAACAACAATGTCGGCAACAACAACAACAACAACACTTTCACCACCACCACCACCATTCATCTATTCGGATCTCGCCAAGTGGGGATCTACAATACTTAGAGGTTCTTGTTGGTGGATGGATAATTGATATTGACCAATGACTCACTCAGAAAAGCGGATGATCACATCATCTGCGCAAAAAGGTCAATATCATTTGTGTCATAAAAGTTATCTTGTGCAAAATGAGCAGTGAATCTCCCTCTTAGATTAAGGGGGAGCATAGTATGTTACATCATCAGAATATATTAAATCGGACACATTTTCTCCCACATTTTCTAAATTTATTTAAATCAATTGGGATCACAAATCTCAAAAGGTTTGAAATTTTTGATCGGGGGAGAGAATGTGATTTAAATATGAAACCTGATGAAAATGTGATGTTTTGGATTTAAGTGTAGGCTCTCCCATATGTGCAAAACTCTTTCGTATATCGATGCACATATTGAGGGGGAGCAAATGGACAAAAAGGATTGGGCATCTCGTAAGAACGGCTCAGACTTCACCAAAGAATTGACGAAACTTGAATTGTCATCAATCGAAAGGATACGTCTTGGCCAGGTAATAATTTCAAGCTGGTCTAACCAGTGATGTAAGCGTGTCTCGAAAAAGATGTATCTGAGTAGAGTGTACCACTTTAAGAAACTTTCTGTGGACTTGACCAGGCCGGGTAATAATTTCAAGCTAGTCTAACTAGTGATGTAAGCGTGTCTCGAATCGGTCATGTTCACTGAAAGTGGATCAATTCAAAAAGTGCGAGCTCTACCTAACATGTGCAAATTTATAAAACAATCAACCGAGCACATGTTGAGGGGGAGCATTTGAAAAATATAAAACTCTCAAGTGTTAGCAAAAATGTGTTTCAGAATTATGAACACTTTGAGAGATTTTTCAAAGATTTGGTTTGACAATCGTGGATGTACACCAAAGACCGACCATTTTAATTCATGTATGGAGTTATAAGGATGGTTAGGTTAGGCTCAAGTTCCCACGATCCCGCCAGAGCCGGAGGGATCTACCCAGGGACAATCCACTAGTTAGTGTAGAAGTCCTTAGGTATGATTAAAAAGGAGAAAAGTGTGATTAAGGGAAGAGTGCCGACTGAGATGGAGCTAACACTGGAACAAACCCAACAAGGTGTTAGTTATGAAGTCTCGGTAAGCACTGAAGGGGTTGAAGAATGAAAAAGAATTGTAAAGAGAAAGGGTGAAAAGAAATAGCCCTCCTTACAACTTAGGCAGAAACCGGGTCAATACATATGCTGTCAGAATCACTTAGTTGATTGCTGGCATTGAAGACAAAGTATCATGGACCCAGTGATACGCTGCACAACCCTCCTTAGCCACTCAAGGTCCCTCAAAGGACTCTTGTTTCACTTGTCACGGAGATCAATACATTTCTATCGTCTCTCTCACTCCGTGATAGATGATATTGAAAAGGTGGCAGTCCTCTCCAGCCTCCGATCACCAAATCAAAACGCACAATTGAGTCTAGAGCCACGAGATGCATAATAAGATCTCATAGGGACACGAATTATTTCTACACTGGGTGTTCAACATTAAGGAGCCCAGTTGTAATCTTAAGAGTCCTACGCAGATCTTAGCAATCTGCCAGAACATTTATGAGGGAATTTACAAATGTAATTCTCAATGATTGAATGGAAATTCCTACCAGGGTCAACATCAAACAGCCCTGAAAGCAGGTCACTTCGGTAATCCCTTGTGGATTACGCTTAGTGGTCACGGCGGTTTCTAACGGTCTACAGTCGTGGAGTGATCTCCAGCGACTCACCTAATCGTTGATGTGCTACGGTTCGATCTTAAAAAGCCCTCTGTGGGTTTTCGATTAGGAACGGTCTTGGTAAGGATTAGAGAGAGTTTTCACACTATGCTGTTAACAATCTCGAAGTCCGAACCTGTAAGTACCGGACGTTTTATTGCTAACTGTCGTATGCAGGAACTTCTGGCGATTGTAGCTGATTGCTGTTGCAGCTGTTTGCGGTCGTAGCTGATTGCTGTTGCAGCTGTTTGCGGATGTAGCTGATTGAGGTTGCAGCTGAATGCGGTTGTAGCTGATTGAAGTAAAGATGCCAATCCTATACCACATGCTCACACTACATCATCATTGTAACTCAACAAAGTCATGATCAACCTAAAAGACCTTTAACACGGCTTCTGCAAACTCTGATGCTAAAGATCATGACACCAAATAGTGTGAGCATGTCGGCTCAAAGATTTATACATCACGTGGAAACATACTACTGAAAGATGACTTGGAAACAAATGTTGGATGATAAAGTTGAAGAATACTCAAAGATCATCCAAGACGATCAAACGGTCATCAAACGTACACTGCTGAATGCATGATGTTTCAAGACAATGAAGAATCAAAGACTACGAGCTATGACGACAAGTTCAGAAGACAGAATGCTAGAATTCAAATTATTATTTCCGGGGTGACCTCCCTTAGGGGGAGATTGTTAGGAATATAAATATTCAGATGAAGGCTCGGTCACCCCGAGCATCTATTTAGCATCTACATAGCTCGTAGGCTTATTTATATAAGCTTAGTATTATTAGTATTATTAGTTTTATTAGAGTAGTTGTATCTATATTTGTGGAGTGGGTCGGGGCTTTCCTCACTGTCAGCTCACTTCACAGCCCACTAGGGGCACCAATATGTAGAAGTATAAATACCCCTTCCCACACTTGGGAAGGGTTGGAACTCTTGTAACCTTTCACATAGTAATCTAGCATTTACCAGGTTTTCTCTCAACAAGAGTCTCCCTCTCTCTCACTAACTTCTCTCTAAACTCAACCATGGATCTAATCTTCCATGAACCAAGACCACCCGAATCATCCCACAATAATCAACATGTTTCGATCCTACAATATGTGCAAGCCCAATGCTCCAATATAATCCTTGCAACTTATATGCTATATCTCCCTATCAGGAAAATGACACTATCATGATGCATTGTAAATCAAAACTCTTAATCTTTTATGCTTGTTGTGTTTGGCTATCTTTGAAATATCTAAAATACCTTTATTCGAAAGAAAACTAAATAATTTCTTGGACCCGCAGTAACGTCGTCCATTAATCTCTATTGATAATAACGGAATCCTTTTTTAACCTCTAAATTTTTTTCAGAATATGGGAAATGTTCCAATAAGTACAAAGTTCCTTGCATGCCAAAAGTTCAAGCAAAAGTTACTTATTTATTAATTGTCGTCACTCAAATTTTGACAGAGATTTATTAATCTATTTTTGCATTATCAGCATTATTTTTTTTGACATTTGACTTTGATTTTGATGCTTATGCTACTGTGTACAGGTTCTTCTATGCATCAAGTGCTTGCATCTACCCTGAGTTTAAACAGTTGGAGACCAATGTGAGCTTGAAGGAAGCTGACGCGTGGCCTACTGAGGTAATTGACTTTAGAACAGATGACAAACTGTTACTTCGATATATACATTCTGATGCTTTATTGTTTTACCATTTTCAATTTAGCCTCAAGATGCGATTAATTTTGGGAATTGTATGCAATTAATTTTAGACTTTGGACGAGTTACAGTCTATTTGACATGTTTTTCTTCTAGGTAGTTTTTTTTTTTTTTTTTTTTTTTTTTTTTTTTTTTTTATTTTTATTTTTTAATTTTTTTTTGTGTCCATTTGGCCTGCTTGAAATAAAACACAACCCGCGTCTATAGCTATAAGTAAATAGGTCAAAATTGCCACTTTCAATACAAACTTATTTGACCCTCCTTTATTTTTCTCTTGCAGGAGATTGGAAACTTGAGTTTTGACAAGGATGACCACCTAGCTGTAGAAATTGTGACTGCTGCTGCAAACATTCGCTCAGCTTCTTTTGGGATTCCTTTGCATAGTCTTTTTGAAGCGAAAGGTATTGCTGGCAATATCGTACATGCAGTTGCAACAACAAATGCTATTATTGCAGGGTTGATTGTCGTTGAGGCAATAAAGGTGCTGTAGAATGATACAAAGAATTGCAGGTGGGCAATCTTGCTTATTTCCAAATCACTCATACTGGTCTTTTTCTTTTGACACAGTTTATTATTTTTTATGTAGAATGACTTATTGTCTTCAGCATCCATCAAGGAAGATGCTTCTTATGCCAGTGGAGCCATTTGAGCCGAATAAATCGTGCTATGTTTGTTCCGAGGTACGTTTTATGAGCCTATGACAGTCACTTTCCTCGAGTAAAACATCTCTTTTGTGGTAAAAGTTATTTGCATTCTATGTCCAGAGGTCATGGTATCATTTCCGTGTATAGGTGGAAAATGGATCGGATAGTTTTGGTTTAAAAGAGGTAGTTTTTACTTTTTAGTACAAGCCAAGGCGGCTCATATTGCTTCGCATGTTGAATTTTAAAGTCATTAATGCATTATATGTGATTGCGGAAACTATATTATGTCATTATGCATATAACAATATAATCTTTTGGAATTAAGCAATCTCAAGATCTTTTAAGCATTTACATGCAATTTCTGTCCGTTCAACCTATATAAGGTATTCGTTATGATGTGAATTAACCCATTTCCAATGACACTGGAAAGAATTGCCACATATAAAGCTCTAACTTCATGAGCGCTTTGTTCTTGCTGGTTCCTCAGGTATCTTATGTATTGAAATTAATTCATATAATTTTTGAACAGACACCATTATCGCTTGAACTCAACTTGCAAAGCTGAGGGACGTGGTGGAGAAAATTCTAAAATCAAAGCTTGGGATGAATTTGCCATTAATTACTCATGGGTCATGTAACACCCCAACCCGGCAAGGGTAGAAGTATCACACAAATGGCTCCATATCAGATCAAACAAAGCATACAATCAAAAGTAATACAATGGTTCTCAAAGGTTACAAATGAAATCTTGCAATACAAAGGGTTACAAAGGGAAATAAAAGCTGCCTATCAAATCCATAAGTACATCTCTTCTAATGGCTTCTACTCAAAGTCTTCTAGGTCCAAAGTCTCTTCACTCTTACCCAGCTTCCAACTAAAACCTGCCGCGGGAAAAGAAACGCGGCTGAGCTACTAGAGCTCAGTGAACAGATATAACGTAACAAGCAGTAGTATAATTTATAATTTACATGAGTAAAAGAGTGTGGAAGCATGAATACATGGTATCAAGATGAAAGGTAAGAGTACATGGTATTATAAGGAAAGGTAAAAGGGTACATGGTAAAGGAAGTCAGAAATCCACTACGAGCCCATAACATAACATGAATCATAATCATAATCATAATCGTAAACATGCAGAGGGGAGACCTCTTAGTATCCTGTAAATATGAGGGGTGTCCTCAATCATGGGTATCCTGTAAATATGAGGGGTGTCCTCAATCATGGGTATCCTGTAAATATGAGGGGTGTCCTCAATCATGGGTTGGAGTAGCTAGCTCTCAGAGTGTGAAAGACGTGTATCGCACACACCATCAGTCACCATGAATAACGTAACATAACATGAACATGAACAAATCTAGGATGCATCCATACGCCCCAGGTGGCCATAATCTGCCTCTACGTAACATGAATCATAACATAACATGCAGGGACGGGACAGGTCATCACTCTCCTGCCCTAGAGTCATGCCATCGGTGCATCGACTGACATGGACATGAAACCCTCATGCCTAGTGAGTGGCTCGTAGTATCAAACTGAGGGTAAAGGTCAAGTATCATGAATCATGTTTTTAGTTTACTTGCATAGGTCAATATCTTGTTTCATAAGTTCATAATCATAGGTTCATAATCATGGTTCATAAGCAAGGTTCATATGCAAAGGTTCATAAGCAAAGGTTCATAAGCAAAGGTTCATAAGCAAAGGTTCATGGTCAAGGGTTCATAATTAAAGGTTCATGAATGAAAGGTTCATAATGGTTCAATATCATGATGGTTCAAAAGATCGGAGTTCATGAATGAAGGGAACATAGCAATGGTATAGTGAACCCTAATACGAATCATAATCAGAAAATGAAGGCCTCTTATCAAAGAAGCAAAATATCTGTACCTCATACCGCAACCGAAAACACAACAGAAAATATCAAAGTCGGAAGCAGACTCCATCTCCAGCGAATCTACACGAATTCATGACTGACTTATTAAAAGCTTATTTAATTCAGATTACTTATTTTAGTCGGCTTTCCAGTTTTAGTAACTTTCCATATTTAGCAGGTTTCCATAATTAGCAGGTTTCCATTTTTAGAAAGTTCCCATAATCAGAAAGATTTAAGTGTCATGGCTTAAGTTAAGTCATTATTTAAGCATATTATGGACATAGGTAGATTTTAACAAGTTATGATAGTTCAGAGTTAAATATGACAAGTTTCCATAACTTAGGGTTTTAATTGTAAATATTCCAAAGTTAAGGGTCTTAAATGAAAATATTGCAAGTTACTGATTAAAACACATATTTTATTCAGAATCACCTTTTAGTCCTTTAATTTTCATAATTTACACTTTACACCCTTTAATTATCAAAATTACAAAATAAACCTTATAGTTACATAATTTACAATTTAACCCATATAATATCCATAATTACACAATTGACCCTCACATTTACTAAATTACAGATTATACCCTCAAATATAAGTGTGGTACGAATTCAAGCCCCTTAGTTTCACATAATTGCATTTTTAGTCCCTCCATTTAAAATAATGTAATACGAAACCCTAATTTCCCATTTAATTCTAAATCTTGCAAATTTACACATAAGACCCTCATGTTATAATTTTTACACTTTAGTACTGATCCAATTAACATTATAAAAATGGCCCACAAGTTTATTTAATTATAAAACACCCCCTTATCATTTAATCTCAAATCGTATACCATTTTAAAATACAATTCTTAACCCTAATCTTTCCCAATCATTTGGCCATCATTATTACGTCATTAAAACCTTAATTGGACCAGATTTAATCAGATTACACAAACCCTAATTAGCTCGTTAGGGTTTTTCTTAAAATTTTCATTCGAAAATAATAAACCCGATTTGGACTAAATTCAATCACGACCATTTTAAGCTTCTAAAAATCAAACCACTATTTTTCCTGGTTCATAATAATTATATAGAGTCTAAGAAAAATAATATCCATGCCCAAAAAATTCGTTTTCAATATTTTAGAATTCACACATGTTTTAATACATTATATTCACAACGATTAACCTAGGCTTCTAAAATTCGAAATACTATTTTTCCCAGCTTATATGTTGACCAAGGAACTAATAAAAATTAATATCATAGCCCAGAAAAATCGTATAGCATATATTTGATTTTAGGTACGTTTTAGACCCCCAATAATTACAACGACTCATTTAGGCCTCAATAAATCATTCTATCATTTTTCCCAGATCATACACATCATATTAGGTCTAAATAAAATAAACATGGCACCCAGAAAATTCGTAACACATATTTTGGATTTTAGGTGTGTTTTAATCAATTAAATTCAAAACGACATAAAAACTTTGGATGATTCTAATTTCCCATTTTTCCTGAGTCTAATATGATGTAAGGAATGTAAGAAAAATATAAAATGAATTTTAGAACAAGTGGGACAAAGATTGGCGAATTAATACCTATCGAGTGGAATAGAACAAGAATTTTCGATGCTCCTTGAATCCGGCCCTTATAAATCATGATGCTATTTTTCTAGGCTTCCTTAGATCATGTACAATACCAGAAAAATGAGCTTGGACTCCAGAAAATTCGTGTGAACAATGGGAGGATTATTTTGTGTGTTATTTTCTCAATCGGCAAATTAGGTTTCCAAGATAATTGTGTGGATTGATTTTTAACCAAGAAAGGCTGAGTCATAGGGGAGGTTATTGACCAAATTTCGGATTTTTGGTCAAAAGAATTAATTGCCTTGTTTAATTACTTTTAATGCCTTCTTTATTTCCCTTAATTACCTTTATTTAACTCATAAAGTTTGAATTTAAATTTTATTAGGCGCCCAAGGGCATTTTGGTAATTTTATGACTTGAATAAAAGTTAAATGAAGTTGTTAAAATTATTTGGGATCATTACTTGTTCATTGCTAGAAGTTTGGAATTTATTTTGTGCTTTACATATGTTATATTTAGGTTTTAAATTCCCAGGGGCAATTTGGTCATTTTACATGTTATAGAATTTCAGGTATTACAACTTCTTCCCCACTAAAAAAAATTTCGTCCTCGAAATTTGCAAAGGATTAGAAATGAAAGGATCAGAAACAAAACAGAGACACACTCGAGTGCGAATCCCAATGATAACGTACCAATATACGGATGATAATCGAGTTCTCTATGAAGAGGTACAAACAAAACGTAGGGTTTATATCGTATTGATTTGGCGAATGAAACGAGAATACATTGAATCGTAGTAACCATGATGGGATACAAAAGTGACTCTTTAACTTTTTCAAATAGTATCGGCTTCAAAAGAGCCTTCCAAAAGGTATTCTCATAGGTAACAGACCTTGTTTTCTCAGAATCCAAAATCTCATATCTTAACTCATAGCAGATCACCATGAACAGATTCAACGAATTCGAAACGTATATATAGCAGAACAGAGGCATATTCTCGTATAATAACAGATCGAATCCATACGGACAGAAAGCATGTTGTTAGATATCCTCAAATAGCAGAAGGCCCTACAATAGAATCTAAGATTTTTATCGGATGTGCAGAGATCAGCAAAACGCTCGTCGAGCATCCAAACGTACCAAGTCGAATATCCAGAACAGCAGATCAAATGGATAGGTAGAATGAATCCAAAGTCTCACTAAACGCGGATGAGCTCAAACGGATAACAGAAATTCTAAGGTTCTAAGGCACTTCCCGAAATATCCTATGCCCACAACAAGTGCACGTTATATGATGTAAGTATTATCACGTTGATCAGGCGTCATAATACTAGCATCATATAAATATGCCCTCATGATGGTCATACTTTATCTCAAGTCGTGAACAACACAGCTTATCTAAATCCACCTAGTCCACCTACAGTCTCAGGGTCACCAAAGTCAAACATCATGACTAAGAATACGGAATTTACTCGAAGAGTAACGGAAATCAGAAATCATGTACGTCGTTAATAGCGTCAATACTTCATAACTTACCGAAATCAACTCAGCCAATATCAGTGGTTACTTCAACATCCGTCCTTTCTGAAACATAAATCACAAAGTCCCTTCCATAATTCGTCAAAATTCCACATAACTCGTTACTCAACAAATGCAGAGTGACATAGGACGAAATTACTAACAGAGAAACCCAAATTATTCAAAGGACTTCATTATCAGGTAACGGAATTTAAGTAGGTTGAGGGAAAAACGAATTACATCATTGATAGCTTCATCATTCACAGAATCACCTCGTCTAAACGCAAATGTCCACTTCAAAAATTCGTCAATTCAAATACTAAATTTCAAAATTTCTTCCAAGTTGGAGTGGTTCATCTATATTTGTCCATCTTATCCCATGGTGAAAAGGAATTACAAACTTGAGTCTGATTCCTCAAGCCTTCAGCAACTCTTCTTGATATGGTGATGTCGTAGCGGCAGTCTCTGACACGATCATCGTGCATCCCTCCATCCGCAAGTCTGCTTCTGCTCTCAATTCATCTTAGTACAACTAAAATGAATAGAGAAGCAAGACTGCGCATCTTCGACAGGTCTTCCAGCATAGCTCCAGGTATGTGTTGAACGATTCGCCTCATACGATCTGGTTGTCTTGATGCCCGAGTTGCAATCTTCACGTGTTGCATGATGTGTAGTCGAGTACTATCCAGTTCCTCTCTTCTTCTCAGGTGCTTCTTCTAAGGTACACTTGTCGCAACCATCTTCTACTATTCTCCCACCAGGTTTCTAACGCTGATAATTGTCTTCGATCTTGATCCTTTCTGTGTGAAACTCTGTCTTCACATTATATAGGGTAGTGTTGCCTACTAAGAGCTTTGAACGTCAACCGAATTTCTCTTCTAGAACAAAGGCTCATCCTGCCAATAATCTCTATGTTCCTCTTTCGTTCTCTGAACATAACACAATGTCATACTATGACAATTTGTCCAAAACACACGAAGACATGATCATTTTTGCCAATACTATTGGCATCACTCAAACTCATAAGATTATAACGAGCGCGAGGACCGTCTCTGAAATCGTTTAGGGGAAAACTTTCACATACACCTCATGTCGCCTTCCTTCTTCTTCAAAGTAAGACTGAACTACCTCACAAAGGTTACTCTCGGTTAATTAACCCCCTTCTTAGAAGTTCTTGTGGTTGCTGCTTCAGCCCTTCAAATTTAGCACGATGCAACGAGACACGAAGTTTCAAAAGAAAGACCAAATCAATCATTGATGTGCGAAGACGGGTAACGATTACTGATAGTGGTACGGTTAGGTGCACAATAGTCGATACGTCATCACATACTTCATCTTCATAGACCAACAAGAGTACTTCAAGAGAATCACTGAGGTGAGCAAAATTCATATTACACCTGAAATACCGGAAAATCTTCGTACAACGGAATATTTCTAATGGCGGAACTTTCCAAGGGTGAATAGTAATGGTTGTCAGGAAAATTCATAATCATATGAGTTCAGGGTTGGTGCTTCCATAGTGGCAAAACTTTAGCAGATTCAGGTGTAGAGATTCATCATAACGAAATAGGGTAAGATAGATTGTTAAGATCGCATTTCAGATACGGTAGTCTATGGCAGCTTTACAAATAGTCATCCAGTCCATAATCAAAAGACCACATAATAAGACATGTCAGGGTCAAAAGATTCATAGAACGAGTACAGTCATCGGATCAGACGGATAGTTCATATATCAGAGTCCAGCACATGTTTCAATAAAAGTGTCGAGATGGATAAACGAACAGTTCAAAGTGTGGGAATTTGTTCAGCTTCTTAGCATAAGTAGTAAGCAGGGTGGGTATTGTCAGTAATACGAACATAGTATAATTGTCAAAGTGAGATGTACAGAATATCCGTTATTAGCATCATCATGCTCAGTTAACAAATCCATACAGAGATAACATAGCATCATATCCTTCCAAAGGAAATGGTTGGCAGAACAAGATTCGTCATTCAAAAGAAAAGAACATAACTTCCTATATCCATGGTTAATAATTACCAGAATTCTCATAGGAGTAGTAACGGATTTATGCAAAGTTAAGTAGTATCGGACGATATATTCACATTCAGCATAATCAATGAATTCACAAAATGTGTCGAACACATTATGGTTGAATGGCTTACGACATGGTCGGAAAGGTGTTAAACAGCTTATCAAACAAATCGGAGGTGGATGTCAAAATCTGAAAATGAAACTTACATGGTGTAAGGTATCCAGGTGGGTTTTTCGAGGTATTCCAAACTTACTTGGTTACTAAGTTTAAGTTGCAAAACTTCTAACTCCTGAAAAGTTCTGATGAGGCTTAACTAAAGACAAGGGCACGAATCAGAGTGATGCGGAAGCAAATGATACTCACATATATGTCTTAGTCTACCCATTCCTCACTGGTCAAATTTAGGTTCCTATAGGGAGATCCTAAAGCAAATCTTACAGGTTATCTTATGAGCGCTTACAGGGAAACTTAGTGGTCCTACTTACACAGGCCAAGGGTAAATGTATTACGAATCGCAGCCTGTCGCTCTGATACCATAATTGTAACACCCCAACCCGGCAAGGGTAGAAGTATCACACAAATGGCTCCATATCAGATCAAACAAAGCATACAATCAAAAGTAATACAATGGTTCTCAAAGGTTACAAATGAAATCTTGCAATACAAAGGGTTACAAAGGGAAATAAAAGCTGCCTATCAAATCCATAAGTACATCTCTTCTAATGGCTTCTACTCAAAGTCTTCTAGGTCCAAAGTCTCTTCACTCTTACCCAGCTTCCAACTAAAACCTGCCGCGGGAAAAGAAACGCGGCTGAGCTACTAGAGCTCAGTGAACAGATATAACGTAACAAGCAGTAGTATAATTTATAATTTACATGAGTAAAAGAGTGTGGAAGCATGAATACATGGTATCAAGATGAAAGGTAAGAGTACATGGTATTATAAGGAAAGGTAAAAGGGTACATGGTAAAGGAAGTCAGAAATCCACTACGAGCCCATAACATAACATGAATCATAATCATAATCATAATCGTAAACATGCAGAGGGGAGACCTCTTAGTATCCTGTAAATATGAGGGGTGTCCTCAATCATGGGTATCCTGTAAATATGAGGGGTGTCCTCAATCATGGGTATCCTGTAAATATGAGGGGTGTCCTCAATCATGGGTTGGAGTAGCTAGCTCTCAGAGTGTGAAAGACGTGTATCGCACACACCATCAGTCACCATGAATAACGTAACATAACATGAACATGAACAAATCTAGGATGCATCCATACGCCCCAGGTGGCCATAATCTGCCTCTACGTAACATGAATCATAACATAACATGCAGGGACGGGACAGGTCATCACTCTCCTGCCCTAGAGTCATGCCATCGGTGCATCGACTGACATGGACATGAAACCCTCATGCCTAGTGAGTGGCTCGTAGTATCAAACTGAGGGTAAAGGTCAAGTATCATGAATCATGTTTTTAGTTTACTTGCATAGGCCAATATCTTGTTTCATAAGTTCATAATCATAGGTTCATAATCATGGTTCATAAGCAAGGTTCATATGCAAAGGTTCATAAGCAAAGGTTCATAAGCAAAGGTTCATAAGCAAAGGTTCATGGTCAAGGGTTCATAATTAAAGGTTCATGAATGAAAGGTTCATAATGGTTCAATATCATGATGGTTCAAAAGATCGGAGTTCATGAATGAAGGGAACATAGCAATGGTATAGTGAACCCTAATACGAATCATAATCAGAAAATGAAGGCCTCTTATCAAAGAAGCAGAATATCTGTACCTCATACCGCAACCGAAAACACAACAGAAAATATCAAAGTCGGAAGCAGACTCCATCTCCAGCGAATCTACACGAATTCATGACTGACTTATTAAAAGCTTATTTAATTCAGATTACTTATTTTAGTCGGCTTTCCAGTTTTAGTAACTTTCCATATTTAGCAGGTTTCCATAATTAGCAGGTTTCCATTTTTAGAAAGTTCCCATAATCAGAAAGATTTAAGTGTCATGGCTTAAGTTAAGTCATTATTTAAGCATATTATGGACATAGGTAGATTTTAACAAGTTATGATAGTTCAGAGTTAAATATGACAAGTTTCCATAACTTAGGGTTTTAATTGTAAATATTCCAAAGTTAAGGGTCTTAAATGAAAATATTGCAAGTTACTGATTAAAACACATATTTTATTCAGAATCACCTTTTAGTCCTTTAATTTTCATAATTTACACTTTACACCCTTTAATTATCAAAATTACAAAATAAACCTTATAGTTACATAATTTACAATTTAACCCATATAATATCCATAATTACACAATTGACCCTCACATTTACTAAATTACAGATTATACCCTCAAATATAAGTGTGGTACGAATTCAAGCCCCTTAGTTTCACATAATTGCATTTTTAGTCCCTCCATTTAAAATAATGTAATACGAAACCCTAATTTCCCATTTAATTCTAAATCTTGCAAATTTACACATAAGACCCTCATGTTATAATTTTTACACTTTAGTACTGATCCAATTAACATTATAAAAATGGCCCACAAGTTTATTTAATTATAAAACACCCCCTTATCATTTAATCTCAAATCGTATACCATTTTAAAATACAATTCTTAACCCTAATCTTTCCCAATCATTTGGCCATCATTATTACGTCATTAAAACCTTAATTGGACCAGATTTAATCAGATTACACAAACCCTAATTAGCTCGTTAGGGTTTTTCTTAAAATTTTCATTCGAAAATAATAAACCCGATTTGGACTAAATTCAATCACGACCATTTTAAGCTTCTAAAAATCAAACCACTATTTTTCCTGGTTCATAATAATTATATAGAGTCTAAGAAAAATAATATCCATGCCCAAAAAATTCGTTTTCAATATTTTAGAATTCACACATGTTTTAATACATTATATTCACAACGATTAACCTAGGCTTCTAAAATTCGAAATACTATTTTTCCCAGCTTATATGTTGACCAAGGAACTAATAAAAATTAATATCATAGCCCAGAAAAATCGTATAGCATATATTTGATTTTAGGTACGTTTTAGACCCCCAATAATTACAACGACTCATTTAGGCCTCAATAAATCATTCTATCATTTTTCCCAGATCATACACATCATATTAGGTCTAAATAAAATAAACATGGCACCCAGAAAATTCGTAACACATATTTTGGATTTTAGGTGTGTTTTAATCAATTAAATTCAAAACGACATAAAAACTTTGCATGATTCGAATTTCCCATTTTTCCTGAGTCTAATATGATGTAAGGAATGTAATAAAAATATAAAATGAATTTTAGAACGAGTGGGACAAAGATTGGCGAATTAATACCTATCGAGTGGAATAGAACAAGAATTTTCGATGCTCCTTGAATCCGGCCCTTATAAATCATGATGCTATTTTTCTAGGCTTCCTTAGATCGTGTACAATACCAGAAAAATGAGCTTGGACTCCAGAAAATTCGTGTGAACAATGGGAGGATTATTTTGTGTGTTATTTTCTCAATCGGCAAATTAGGTTTCCAAGATAATTGTGTGGATTGATTTTTAACCAAGAAAGGCTGAGTCATAGGGGAGGTTATTGACCAAATTTCGGATTTTTGGTCAAAAGAATTAATTGCCTTGTTTAATTACTTTTAATGCCTTCTTTATTTCCCTTAATTACCTTTATTTAACTCATAAAGTTTGAATTTAAATTTTATTAGGCGCCCAAGGGCATTTTGGTAATTTTATGACTTGAATAAAAGTTAAATGAAGTTGTTAAAATTATTTGGGATCATTACTTGTTCATTGCTAGAAGTTTGGAATTTATTTTGTGCTTTACATATGTTATATTTAGGTTTTAAATTCCCAGGGGCAATTTGGTCATTTTACATGTTATAGAATTTCAGGTATTACAGGTCAGGGCTTCTGTATGAAGTTGGTGATGACTTGGGACCAGATGAGGTTGCTAATTATGAAGCAAACCTTGAAAAGGTATATGTTTTCTTCTAAATGGATTCTCATTTCTTGTACTCAACATTTTTGTTTTGTTTTTTTTATTATATATACATATATATATATATATATATATATATATATATATATATATATATATATATATATATATATATATATATATATATATATTTTAATTGTTATAGGTATTATATGAGCTTCCGTACACGATCACCGGGGAATCAATTATTACAGTTGAGGATCTTCGCCAAGAGCTTGTATGCAAGATCAATATCAAGCACATGTTTGTCTGATATTGCTGTTTTCAGTTTTTAGCTTGAGGCATTATCGATGCTTATTACTCTTGGTTAGAGGTGTCATTTGAACATCTCAAACAAGTCAAAAGTCATTCATAGTGTAATTTTGATGTATAAATATTTCTAAAATAATATAGTTTTTGTTCATCGTTTTTACCTTTTTCAAAGAATGTTAGATAATTCTTTTTTGTGTCAACAAACTCTTTTCGCATGGTATTTTGATTTATTTATATGTACAATTTTCAGGGAGGAATTTGATGAAGAGAAGGAACCTGATGGTATGGTTCTTCATGGATGGACACCATCAGCTGCTCCGGCAGTAGAAAACGATAACGATGCTGCTACTGACAATGGTGCCAGCACTTCATCTACATCGAAATCACTTCCAGATGACATGGAAAAAGGTGGTAGTTTATAGTTGTCTATAACTTTATTTCTCATGTCTTACAACTTTATGATGGTTCCTACAGGTGGCAGTTTCGAACTATATACTTATTGGATAAACTGTTTTGGCTAAAAGGGGAACGGGTCAAACCGGTTAAAAGCTGTTAAAGTCAATTTTTAGTGCATACAACCTCCTAAATCATACTTATTCAAAATTTTGATTATTGTAATAAACTAATAATATAGCTTATCTCATTTTAGGTATCTCGTATATGGGTACATCAATGTATTAAAAGTAGCAGCCGCTTTTCAATGGAGTTGCATTTGTCACGTTAAATTTCTTTCCTTGCTTTGAAGTTTTTGTGTATTGATAAAGTTGAGATAAGCTTCATTTCATATGTACTTACCTACATATGTGTCTTCCAGGTGGTGAATGAAAATGCGGATGTGCAATGTCCTATAGTGGAGATGCCAACACGCTCCAAACTTAGTTGCTTGAGCTGGAACATGTTTACAAAAAGCCACATAGCGAGTAGCGATTACGAGGGTATTGTGACTGTATGGGATGTAACTACACGTTTATGTATAACGGTACACGAAGCAATTATAGTTGTTTGCCGCTAGATAAGTCGCTGCTATGCATTTTGATTATTTAACGTTTTATCGCATCTATAGTTTTGCCGCTAGAAAATTCCATTGCTATGCACGGGTACTCGCCTAGTAAGTACCAAATATTAACAAATTGGACCAAACTAATTTTTGGGCCAAAAAGCCCATGGTTTTACTGTTGGGCCGAAGCCCATGGAGAAACATGTAGTTTTGACTTTTTGACCAAACGGACGTATTGAACGAGTAAAATGATTTTTAGTATTGTGTCGATATATACGTTATAACTAAAAATGTGTTTTGGGCTAAAATTGGTTATTGGGCTTTTTCAATAGTTTTCGGCCCAATGAGCCATAAAAATGATAAATTTGATTTTTGGAATATTTTCCGACTCGCCGAAGTTAATAATGTTTAACGAAACGATAAATATAACGATAACTATTTTTGGACATGTTTTGAGACGTCTAGTCTCCGAAAGGGTAAAAATTGACATTTTTACTAAATTGATATGGAGATTGACTTTCGTTGACTTTTTGACAAAATATTGACTTAGTGTCGAAATCTAGTGTTAATACTTAAAAATGAAGTTAACGAATAATATAACTACGAAAGTATTCACGACACTTAATATATACATATCACTAAAGTATTTTTACACTCGAAACTAATTAGTGAAATGTTTGAGTAAAAGTTGCAACATTTTAGATAAATGGAAACGTTGTATAAACGAATGGGTCATGCCCAAATTTTCTAAAAACCCAACACTTAGAATATTTTTGTAAAAATTCATAACTTAAGTAAACTTTATGGAATTACTTAACAAAACTTGTTTTCTTATAATAAAAGTTGCAACAAAAATAATAAACGATGTTTCTAAATATAATAATTTTTCACTAACTATATTCTATTAATCATTTTTCAAAAACTTATTTAATTAATCTCCATTAATTAAATATATGAGAAATCAACTTACAATAATATATATATATATATATATATATATATATATATAACACTTGTACATTTAAATCGTGAATACTAGCACGGATGTTCCGTTGCGTATTCCCACCATGCACTTTCACCATGAGCTACCCCCAAGAGTTACAATAATAAATCGTTTCGAAATATATTTTACCACACAGCAAGCAAGAAATACACGAGCACAGGTCAAACGTAAAACTTTTCAAATATAATAAAGACACATGAGACACGAACGCTTTGCTAAGACTTACCGTACTGATTTAGGGTGCTGATCGGCGCGGTTGCATTTTTTTAATTTATTTGCTGATTTGTTGTTATTGGAAGGTGAGTTTATAGCCCCATATTTTATACGATTATTGGTTTATAAGCTTGGGGTGAGAAACATGCAAAACTGTTTTCATGGACCAGAAATGAATTTGCTTTTGAGATCACACTAGTATGCAGAAACCTAAGTTTGCTGAATCCCATTTTGTGCCCACTATCATCTGCCGTTAATTCCTGTTTGGGAAGCCATTTGTTATAAATAGATCTATTGGGAGTGACGTCCCCGTTCGATTGGCTCGGCATAGCCAAGGCGAACGTATACCAAGTCAGGTTTTTGGCCGAGTGTCTGGGGATTAACACTCGCGGGCACCCTTATTTATTTTGCTAACGCTAGTCGTGCTGCATTGTCTTAGCATCGGTAGGATGGGGCTTAGTGTTTGCATAACGGATAGTGTGTATCTGCTGAATTGTTTTATGATATTGCTATTGGTCCATATGTGCTATTTATTTAAACCTATGAACTCACCAGCGTTAGCTGACTTTTAGCATGTTTTTCTCAGGAAACTGAGGTGCGTTTAGCCGGGTGCAGTGCATGGCGTCAGTCACAATAAATGATGGAAATGTTTTTAATGCGTTTACTCTGACAATTGGACCTTTTTATTTTAATGGGCTTCATTTTCATCAAAATGGATTTTATGTAATGTTACATGACTTAACTTATGTAATATATTTTAAAACGGATTTTTAATCCGTTCCCTATATCTTGTGTTGTGATTACAATCCAGTAGCACCCAAACTGTATGCTTCCGCGAATATTATGATTTTGGGGGTGTTACAGATTGGTATTCAGAGCCTAGGTTATAGAGAGCGTGGTTTATAAAAACCTCAAACTATAACCGATTTTGAAAAACTTTCCATCATGACCGCTGGATGCCTGCCAGTTTAGCTTGCTATGATTTGAGCATTAGTTGCTTAATTAATTTGAGTGTTATTTGCTCTATTTGATTTGGCGTTATGGCATGCTATTTGAGCATTATACTAAGCATATATGATATAAGTAATTTCTATATACTTATACGTGTCGCACTATATTTGTCACAGACCATGTCTCTCCCATTCGGCACACACTCTGAGGTAGATACTGCTGGATTCACTTCTCAGACACAGCAGCCAGTTCCGTTCATGGATGACCCACTGATGGAGGTTATTCGTGCTGCTGCTCAGCCATCCATTCCAGTTCAGCCTGTACACACCACTTCGGTATCCATCTCACCGTATTTGCACAGATCTACCATAGCACACCGTTCATCACCAGCTCAGTTGTACACCTTCACTCAGCATGATCTTGATGCTCCACCTGTCAGACGTCGGGCATCATATAGGCGAGTCCGTGGACGCCGTCTCCAGTTATCTTCTGTATTGACTGATGAAGCGAAAAGTGTACCGCTTTTCGGGGGTCATTTAAGCCCTAAATCGTATTTATTTGATCAAATATTGCCCTAAATCGTTCCTTTTGTCATTTTAGGTACTTTTGAGGAGAAATCTAGAAAAGGAGGCATTTTGGACGTTTTTGGAGCATTAAAGTGAAGAAAACGGCAAAGTCTCAAAAATCGGCTAAAAGTTACTCTTGACGGCGTCAAGATTTACTCTAGACGGCGTCATGACTTGGCAAGAAAAGTTGGACGTGAAATTTACTCATGACGGGCCAGTGAAAATAGCATGTGAATTCTGACGGCGTCACGCTTTAACTTGATCGAGGGCGTCACGGCTTAAATCATAAGGGGACGGCGTCACGTTCAGTGTTAGACGGCGTCAAGCCTTGATAAGCCAGAATGGATTTTTGAAGAGCTAAAGAGGGACGGCGTCAAGATGGTCATCCGGGAACCCTAAAAGCGGCGAGGTGACGGCGTCACACTCCATAAGGTGACGCCGTCAGATCCAAAAATCTATATATAGTTTTCTAATTTTTTGTCATTAGGGAGGGCTTAGTGTGTGGAATTTTGGGAGAAAACCCTAAGACGATTTTAGCTACTTTTTCAGGGCTTTTTGCCTTGAGATCTTCCATGTTTCATTGAAAGATAAGTTATCAATTAATCATTCAATATGTCTATGTGTTGTTTGATTCTATCTTATTCTTATCTTTTGTTTAACATGTTAGGCTAAATTTATCTTGTGTTTGCTTAGATCTAATGAAACCTAGCTATTGATTATTGGTTGTTAGTGTGTTGTTAGTTGTATTGGATGATTGTTTATCTATGTTAGGCTTAAGAAAACTGGCTAACTTCCTATTCGGTAACTTGCTTGAACGTCTTAAGAAACATGAACCAAATGCGTACTAAAGGTTTTTATGGTTGTATTTAATGCACAAGCGAATTCTAGTGATCCCATGTTAGGAGCTTCCTAGCCGGCTCGACATAGGAGTGAAGTAGGAGCTTGTAGAGTTGGGGAAGTAAGTACGCCACCCCACGAATGGTATTAAGGAATACACCCGTCATCCACGCGACTAATACACACTAATTAACCGGTAAAAGATAGTTAGGGAGTAAGGAAATCTAAGTAAACACATTTCTCTACACATAAGTTTCTCACCACATTTCATTTTTGTTATTTTATTTTATTTGCATCCGTAGTAATTTTGGGTTAGTTGACTAGCAACTAATTCCGCCCACTCCTTCAAACCCGAGATTTTACTTGCTTTCATAAAAACTATAAAAACATAAAAAAGAATCTTCCTCAACCCTTAGACCTAATTAGAGTAGCCTTTCATACCTAACGAACACTATTCCCTGTGGAGAACGATCAATCCCCCATACTTACCACTACACTATACTACATCGGTCAGGTACACTGCCTGGTGGGGTTGTAAGCCTCTTGAGATCCCTCGAGAGGTAAAACCTGTTGTAAGGTTACAAAACCACGCAATCAAGTTTTTGGCGCCGCTGCCGGGGAATAGTTATTGTTTAGGTTGAATTTTTATTTCTATTAGGTCTACTCACTAGATTCCTTTCTAGTGAGATTTTTATTTTATTTTTCTAGGTTTTCTTTAGTCTATCTATTTTCTTCGTGTCTTTGTTCGTAACCATTACCGTCCGACATCATGGAAGATGGTAATATCCTTAACCCCCACAACCCACCACCACAACAACCACAACCACCTCCTAGAGCCCGTACTTTAGGAGAGTATTCCCGTCCTAGCCACCATGGCTATCGAAACACCATTGAGCTCACTCAAGGAGCCAATATCACACCCTTGCGATCCGACACCATCCGGTTGGTGCAAAGCGGATGCGCATTCCATGGACTTCGTTCTGAAGATCCTAATCAACATCTCAAGGACTTTCTTAAAATCGTTGATTCTATAGACCTTGATGTTGCCACTCGAGAGACGACCCGATTGCGTCTCTTCCAATTCTCTTTGCGGGACCAAGCTAGTCAGTGGCTAGAACGTCAACCCGCAGGATCCATTACCTCTTGGGATGATCTCACCACTCGTTTCCTTGCTCAGTTTTTCCCACCGGGAAGAACTACCAAGCTAAGGAATGATATCTTGATGTTCCAACAACGTCAAGGCGAAACTCTCTACGAGGCATGGACTCGATTCAAGGACTTACTCCAAAAAGTCCCCCACCATGGCATAGAACTTTGGCTCCAAGTCCAAATCTTCTATGACCATATCAATCTCTCCACAAGGCAAACCATTGACCAATCGGCCGGTGGTAAGCTACGTGATCTAAGTGCGGAACAATCATGGGCTCTCCTAGAGGATCTTGCTCTTTATGACAACGAAAGTTGGAGTGATCCCCGTGATTTGAATAAAACGGTCAAGGCAATATCTTTGCCTTCGAACAATTCAAGCACTTCCGACCGTAGGATCATAGAACTTGAAGACCAAGTCAAGTTTCTCATGAAATCCTACGAGGCTCCTAAACTTTCAAAACAAGTGAACAAAATCACTTCTTCATGTGAATTATGTAGTGGTCCCCACGACACTCGTGATTGCATGGAACTCCCCGAACAAGCTTTTGTGGACTACGCATCCTCGCGTACCGACGGAGCGGGAGACAAGTGGTACACTTTCAAACCCGAGCCAAACCCCTACGGTGATTCATACAACCCCTCATGGAAAAATCACCCGAACCTTAGGTGGAAACAAAACCAAAACGCCCAACAAACAAATTCTTCCAACCCACCTAATTGTTTCCAATCAAGCGGTTCCAACTCGAACCGTACTTTCAACAACAATCCTTCCGGCAATGGTAGTACCGATAACTTTGAAGGATTGATGTCTCAATTTATGGCATCTCAAGAAGCTCGTTTAGCCAAGTTTGAAGCCGATTTCAAACAAAAACAAAGCGAGATGACCGATAAGATTGACACCTTGTTGAAAGCCCTCAATGACCGAGAAATGGGAGCACTCCCTAGCAACACGGTCAAGAACCCGAAACTAAACGTCAACGCTATTTCATCGGTTTCGTCCCCTAGTTCTTGTCCACAATATTATTCGGTCAATTCCATGAGCACGTGTTTCAAACAAACCCAAGTCGTTCCAAATGACCAAGAAGTTATGACATCCAAATTGGTCAACAACATAGTTGAAACACCTCCCACTCAAAACCTTGACGAAGAATTCAAGGAGCTCCACCTTGAAAGTCCGGTTGTTGATGAGTTGGATGAGAAGAAGCTCAAGTTAGGCGAAAAAGGGACCGCCTTTGTTCAAAACAAGCTACCTAAGAAGTTAGATGATCCGGGCTTATTTGTTCTACCTTGCAAGATCGGTAATTCGGAGGCTTATGACACATTAGCCGATCTTGGATCAAGCCTTAACCTACTTCCGTTACCTCTCTACACCTCTCTAAAATTAGGAAAACTTGAAGAAACCGAGGTGATAATAGGCTTAGCGGATGGAAGTGTTGCTTACCCGGTTGGAGTAGTTAAGGACGTGTTAGTGCACATTGGAAAACTAACCATTTTAGCCGATTTCCACGTCCTTGATATGGTTAGCGACCCTACATGCCCCTTGTTGATAGGTAGAGGATTTTTGGCGACCGCTAGTGCTATGATTGATTGTAAGGAATCCAAGATAGCGGTAGGAGAAGGAGATACTTGGTCAATCTATGATGTTAAGAAACACGCCTATGATACTAGTGAGGAACCAACACCACATTGGCTAGAATCAAATAGGAGACCATCTAGATATGGACCTTGGATTGATAGAGACTTCATAGGACCCCAACGCCCATTTTACCTAGAAGAGGAATTTGTTAACCGAACGCATTCGGTGGAGCAACTCTTGGCTAGGGACACCGAATTGGATCCATTTGAAGACCCTCTAGTTTTTAGAAGGATGATTGATTTCCTAGGAGTTTTGCCAATTAACCTAGGAATGAATAAGTGGATTAGTGAGGAAGATGATCATAAGTGGAATTGGGATAAACCACCCAAAGATGGAGATGGGTCATGGCATATTAAGATGACGTTGTATGACCCGGATGGAGAGAAGTTTGAAAAGATATATCGTACTAAGCGAACCAATAGGAAACTTCAATCCAAGCTTAACCCTAAAGACGTCCTCGATGACGAGCTTACTTACATAGGGTAGCTTGACTTTGAGTCTAGCTACAAGACTCGTTAATAAAGAAAAGCGCTTCTTGGGAGGCAACCCAAGCTTTATTTGTTTTATTTGCTTTGTGTGTTTGTTTATTTGTTTGTTTGTTTTTATTTGTTTCCGTATGTGTGTTTAATTTTTATTATTATTGATTCATGTTAAAAACTAATTTGTGAAAATGCTTTATGTTGTTTTTAACTTCGTCTTAACTACATATAAAGGTATTTTGCAAAAGATAAGTGTAAGGGAAATCTAAATCGGTTTATTAGAACACAAATGAACATGAATCGTAATAATATTAAATTAACATACATATTCGTATTTGTTTGAGTCAAATGCTTGTATCGAGTCATAATGATGTTTTTGCAGGATTTCCAGGAAGTAAGGTAAAAGTTTTTTCAGAAATTTTCCGGAAACTTAAAACGAAAATTTTTGTCAGGTCATTTCTGACGGCGTCAGGGGTTATAACCTGACGGCGTCAGATTTAATTTCCAGAAATTTTTGAAAGTTTTGTTTTCATAAAAAGTTTTTATTAAAATCTCCAACTTATAATCTCCAGGAATCTGCAAAATTATCATTCCACAAGCATTATATCCTTATATATAGATTTTTCCCGCCGATGTTATGCAGGTTTTCGTGTTTGTTTTCTCAGGTTTAACAGGTTATTTTGGACAAGGAGATGTTTTTGGAATCAAGCTTGTGGCGATGCATTAGTCATGGAGCTTCAACATTCTCTTTGGAGGAAGATTTAACCGTGTAATTTCATTATCCACCGAGCGAATCAGGGGAGTATTTGATTTCATCCTTTTACTTTTTTTCTTTTACATCTTGTTATTTGAACATTGGGGACAATGTTCATCTTAAGTGTAAGGGGAGGGTAAAAGTACGATTTTAGAGAATGCCATTGCGCTTGATTTTTGTTTGTTTAATAGTAGATGTGTAATAAAACTGAGAGAAATACTTGTTAAGGTAATTTTAGTGCCAAATTTAAAATTTTTTACAACACATAGGAGTGAAACTTTGATCTTAATGAGCGTCTCACGGATAGGAGTTATATGACTAGCACAAAAGCCGTACCACTAAAAAATTTTCCACCCCCAAATATGTGAGGTTCACCCCTAGAATTGGTAGGAAAAGCATTTATGCTATGATGTGTGTACCGGTAGCACTTAGATTCTAGAACTTGCGTTAGGACCATTCCAAGGCCACAAGTGAGACTACATTCGTGTAGTTAGATTTACTACATGATAAGAGGCATTAGGATTAACCCATTGTTTTACACCTGTGTTTTTGTTATAATTACGTTGGCTACATTGGTCAAGTAATTCTCCCACACCCTTTGCGTTGTACTCATTTTTAGTACACGATACCCCTAGTACACCCCTCAGAGCCTATCTTTTCGTTTCGACCTTTAAGCATTTTACTTAAAGGAAGAATTTGTTTACACCCCACTAAAATGTACACCCAAATCGCCTTAGCCTACCTTGTATGCACTCATTTTTAGTGCATTATTGTTACAACATTTGTTTAAACCCAAGTTAATTATCTAATTGATTACATGGTTGCTAAGTCGAGTCATATCCTTGTACATATTGTTTTGGGACGATTGGGACTCATGGGTAAAGTACTAGTGTAATGGAGTAATGGGGAAGAACATCATTTATTACCCCCATATGTGCTAAATATTTTAAAAGTACTCCAAGTTTTTCAATTATCTTAATTCGAGTCATTAGAATAGTTATTTGTAAAGTTATGTAAAAGTTCAAGTGTAAGGGGAATGCAATGCCCCTATGATGTATTATTTTGGATGGTAGGGTAAAAGTGTATGATCAAAAAAAAAAAAAAAAAAAAAAAAAAAAAAAAATCGAAAAAATCAGAAAAATACAAAAAAAAATGAGAAAAAGAAAAGTAGAAAAAACATACGGACTACCATCCCGTTTTATTTTATGTTTATTTTATGTTTTTGTTATTTTATCATTAGCTTAAGATCGAGTCTAGTCTTGGCTTAGCAACATTGTATAGTACATGTAATTGATCAAGATCTTTAACTCGCCACCAGTAAAATATCCTTTATCCAACAAAACCGTGTTTTCCTTTTCCTTTACACCTAACGTTATAACCCATTTAAAAGCCCTCTTTGATAGTTTATCTTAGGTGCTTACGCTAGTGGAGGAGGTTTTCGATCCTTTCCCAAGCCTATGGTAATCTATTTGCTATGACAGGTAGTGGAGAGTTATTTTCCGTTTTCATTTATGAGATTTATTTTGATGACACTTGAGAGATGTGAGTATCTAAACACTACTTGTGAGGTGCTAGTATGTAATCTCCGTGCTTATTATGATTGAAGTGGAACGATTATTTGTTGTAATTACTTTTATGTTAGCATTAAATGACCCCTAACTTGTATTTTGATTAGAATAAAAGCGCATTTGCTTGAGGACAAGCAAATCTCAAGTGTAAGGGTATTTGATGAAGCGAAAAATGTACCGCTTTTCGGGGGTCATTTAAGCCCTAAATCGTATTTATTTGATCAAATATTGCCCTAAATCGTTCCTTTTGTCATTTTAGGTACTTTTGAGGAGAAATCTGGAAAAGGAGGCATTTTGGACGTTTTTGGAGCATTAAAGTGAAGAAAACGGCAAAGTCTCAAAAATCGGTTAAAAGTTACTCTTGACGGCGTCAAGATTTACTCTAGACGGCGTCATGACTTGGCAAGAAAAGTTGGACGTGAAATTTACTCATGACGGGCCAGTGAAAATAGCATGTGAATTCTGACGGCGTCACGCTTTAACTTGATCGAGGGCGTCACGGCTTAAATCATAAGGGGACGGCGTCACGTTCAGTGTTAGACGGCGTCAAGCCTTGATAAGCCAGAATGGATTTTTGAAGAGCTAAAGAGGGACGGCGTCAAGATGGTCATCCGGGAACCCTAAAAGCGGCGAGGTGACGGCGTCACACTCCATAAGGTGACGCCGTCAGATCCAAAAATCTATATATAGTTTTCTAATTTTTTGTCATTAGGGAGGGCTTAGTGTGTGGAATTTTGGGAGAAAACCCTAAGACGATTTTAGCTACTTTTTCAGGGCTTTTTGCCTTGAGATCTTCCATGTTTCATTGAAAGATAAGTTATCAATTAATCATTCAATATGTCTATGTGTTGTTTGATTCTATCTTATTCTTATCTTTTGTTTAACATGTTAGGCTAAATTTATCTTGTGTTTGCTTAGATCTAATGAAACCTAGCTATTGATTATTGGTTGTTAGTGTGCTGTTAGTTGTATTGGATGATTGTTTATCTATGTTAGGCTTAAGAAAACTGGCTAACTTCCTATTCGGTAACTTGCTTGAACGTCTTAAGAAACATGAACCAAATGCGTACTAAAGGTTTTTATGGTTGTATTTAATGCACAAGCGAATTCTAGTGATCCCATGTTAGGAGCTTCCTAGCCGGCTCGACATAGGAGTGAAGTAGGAGCTTGTAGAGTTGGGGAAGTAAGTACGCCACCCCACGAATGGTATTAAGGAATACACCCGTCATCCACGCGACTAATACACACTAATTAACCGGTAAAAGATAGTTAGGGAGTAAGGAAATCTAAGTAAACACATTTCTCTACACATAAGTTTCTCACCACATTTCATTTTTGTTATTTTATTTTATTTGCATCCGTAGTAATTTTGGGTTAGTTGACTAGCAACTAATTCCGCCCACTCCTTCAAACCCGAGATTTTACTTGCTTTCATAAAAACTATAAAAACATAAAAAAGAATCTTCCTCAACCCTTAGACCTAATTAGAGTAGCCTTTCATACCTAACGAACACTATTCCCTGTGGAGAACGATCAATCCCCCGTACTTACCACTACACTATACTACATCGGTCAGGTACACTGCCTGGTGGGGTTGTAAGCCTCTTGAGATCCCTCGAGAGGTAAAACCTGTTGTAAGGTTACAAAACCACGCAATCATTGACTTCATCTCTTAGTAGGACCCGTTATGGTTATATGGGTACTCCTGCTGACTCACCACCTCAGTCACCTGTACCATCTCCAGATGATTCCCCACCTAGTCAGAGATGTAGGAGATCAGTGGAGACTTATTCTGATGAGGACGAGGATCCAGTGGAGGATCCAGAGCAGGTTCAGGATGAGCCTACTCCTACTGTTGCTGCTGAGCATACTCCTATGGGTTTAGAGGATGATAGGGATAGGGATACTCCTATGGATGTAGATCAGGGCATGATGCCGAGGGATGGCAAGGGCATCATGGAGGATGTTCAGGGTTTGTTTGAGATTGGACAGAGCTCGAGAGATGCACAGATTCAGGGTTTGGATGATAGTCAGTGGTTGGACATTGCTTGTGATGTTAGCACGGGTGTACGTGCAGCTAGCCCAGAGTACACACCGTCATCTCCTTCTTTTATACCACCATCTCCGATGCCTACCCCACTCCCATCACCAGTGGCTTCTCCATTAGCAGATCATGAGGAGCTTACTGAGATGGATCAGATCTGGATTCAGTTGACGAACCAGGCGAGCCTACTTGATGTGCATTCTGATCAGCTTGGGAGATTGGAGTAGTCTGAGCGTATACAGACTGTGGAGAGGCGGATTGGGACTATTGATCAGGCAGCTTGTGTTTTATTTGAGGAGTTGTATTCTGACCGTAGAGTGATGATTGGGTTGAGAGCTAGATTGGATGCTCTAGAGAGGTTACATGGCAGGGAGCTTAGATAATTGGATTTTAGGGCCATTGGTTTAGGTAGAGGCCAGAGTAGGATATTGGGTATGATGAGACGAGCCAGAGGCGTTGACCGTATGCAGTGGCAGAGGATTTCGACTGCTGAGCATACCATTGGATCTGTGATGAGGGAGAACCAAGAGCTTAGAGACCGGGTAGCCCAGCTAGAGACCACTATTGGAGGATTGACCCGAGCATTTGAGGAGCTACGCATTGCTAGGACCGACCACTAGATGTAGTAGCAGTGACGATGTATTCCTAGAGTAGTAGTAGTGATGATGTATTCCTAGAGTAGTAGTAGTGATGATGTATTCCTAGGACTATTAGTATTTCGGTAGTATCTTAGAACTAACTATTGACGAGCTTGTAATTTTGTGAACCTTTATCTTCTGATATATATATATATATATATATATATATAAAAACAAGCTTAGTCTTCCTATCTGATTATTCGTTTTTCCTCTGTGGTTGACTTTATTCTTGTATTTGTTTTCGCTATCCACGTATCGGTGTGATTTATTTTCCTATAACCAAAAATCTCATTTATCGCCATCTTTTGTGATGCAGATAAATGGCACCAAAACGAAAGTCAACCAGAGTCACACGAGGACAAACTGTTAACACACCTATTCAGACAAGGTCAGTAAGGGGAAGAACTATTGAGCCTGTTGCCCCGACCAGAGTCACACGAGGACGACCTGCTAACACACCGGTTCAGACATGGTCAGTGAAGGGAATAACTGTTGAGGATGTCTCCCCGACCAGAGCCGCACAAGACCAGACAGCTGAGGATGTCGCACCAACCAGGGCCGCAGCTACTACCCCAGTGGTGAATCAAGCAACACTGGATCAACTAGTTGCTGATCGTGTGGCAGCCGCTCTCGCAGCTGTGACCAATTCGACCACCAACACCGGAACATCTAGGCCAGTGACCAACAGCCAAGGTTGTACTTACTCTGAATTCCGAAAAATCATGGTTGGAGGATTTGGAGGAACAGAGGGAGCAGTTGGTTTGACTAGATGGATTGAGAAGCTTGAAACCGCGTTTCGTATCAGTGGATGTCATAAGAATGACAGAGTCAAGTTTGCATCATTCACTTTCATGGATTCCGCTTTGACCTGGTGGAACAACTACATGAAGTATGCTAATATGGATGTTGCTTATGCTATGCTTTGGGAAGATTTTAAGGAACTAGTGATTAGGAAGTATTGCCCACGAAATGAGATTAAGAAGTTAGAAATTGAGTTTTGGAATTTGAAGGTGCAAAACAACAACATCGCTGCTTACAATCAGAGATTTCAGGAGTTGGCTTTGCTATGTCCAGAAATGGTTCGGACTGAAGCTAGATTGATTGAGAGGTATATCGGTGGTTTACCGAAATCTATAAGAGGTGATGTGATTACCTCGAGGGCTGTAGATCTTCATGAGACCATGGAGACAGCAAACAAGTTAATGGATCAGGAACTGGAGGATATTCCAGAGAAGAGTACTGACCACAAAAGGAAGTGGGAAGATCACTTCAAGGGTAACAACAACAGCTCTCAGAACAAAAAGCAGAATGGAGGCAAGGTTTATGCAGTTGGTTCAGGAGACAAGAAGGGTTATGATAAGAATACGCCTTTTTGTAACCGCTGTAAATTACATCACAGGGGACAGTGCACTGTGAAGTGTAACAATTGCCAGAGGATAGGGCACTTGGCAAAGAACTGTAGGGCAAGACCACTAGCCACCGCACAAGCAGCACCACCCTACAATCGTAAGGCGGATGTCACCTGCTTTGGGTGTGGTGAAAAGGGTCATTATCGGAATGAGTGCAATAAGCCCCGAAATCAAGGAAACGGTGGTAGACCAGGGAACCAAGTGGCAATGATTAACAATGGAAATCAGGGCAATGAAGGAAGAGCTCGTGGAAGAGTTTATGCCGTAGGCAGAATGGAAGCCCAGGACGACCCGAACGTGGTGACGGGTACGTTTCTTTTAAATAATCGTTATGCTTCAGTACTATTCGATACGGGAGCAGATAGAAGCTTTGTATCGACCGCTTTTAGTCCTTTGCTCGATATAGCCCCGACCACCTTAGATAATGCCTTTGACGTAGAATTAGCAAACGGAAACCAAGAAAGAGTAGGTACCATCATAAGGGGTTGCACTCTAAACTTGTTGAACCGTCCATTCAATATCGACTTAATGCCGATAGAATTGGGTAGCTTCGACGTCATCATAGGGATGGATTGGCTATCAAAATATCATGCCGTCATCATCTGTGATGAGAAGATCATCAGAGTACCCTATGGGAATGAAGTTCTAATCATTGAAGGCGACCGCTCTGATCGTGCGCATTCGTCAAGATTGAGCGTCATCTCGTATATGAAGGTGCAGAAGTACATCGAGAAGGGATGTTATCTCTTTTTAGCTCATGTCACTGAAAAGAAAGAAAAGGAACCTGGAGAGAAAAGGTTGGAAGATGTGCCAATCGTAAGGGATTTTCCAGAAGTCTTTCCAGAAGACTTACCGGGACTTCTACCGGCCAGAAAAATCGAATTCCACATCGAATTAGTGCCAGGAGCCGTGCCTGTAGCGCGAGCACCCTATCGTTTAACACCTACGGAATTACAAGAGTTGTCCGATCAATTAGCTGAATTATCTGGAAAAGGTTTCATTAGACCGAGTTCATCGCCTTGGGGAGCTCCTGTTTTGTTTGTTAAGAAGAAGGATGGATCCTTCAGGATGTGTATTGACTATCGGGAACTGAATAAGCTAACCATTTAGAATAGATACCCACTCCCTAGGATAGACGATTTATTCAATCAGTTGCAAGGATCATCGGTTTATTCTAAGATAGACTTGAGATCGGGTTATCACCAACTTAGGGTCCGGGAAGAGGATATCCCGAAGACCGCATTCCGAACCCGATATGGCCATTACGAATTCCAAGTTATGCCATTCGGCTTGACAAATGCACCAGCAGTATTCATGGATCTCATGAATCATGTGTGTAAGCCGTATTTGGATAAATTTGTGATAGTGTTCATTGACGATATCCTGATATATTCCAAGAATGAGAAGAGCATGAGGAACATCTCAAGCTAATTCTGGAACTATTGAAAAAGGAAGAACTATATGCTAAGTTTTTGAAGTGTGAATTCTGGATATCGACCGTTCAGTTTCTTGGTCACGTGATAGATAAGCAAGGGATTCACGTAGATCCTGCTAAGATTGAGGCCATTAAGGATTGGGCAACGCCCACAACGCCGACGGAAATCCGACAATTTTTAGGACTTGCCGGCTATTACAGAAGGTTTATAGAAGGTTTCTCTAAGATAGCTAAACCGTTGACGAAATTGACTCAAAAGAATGTGAAATATGACTGGGGAGATAAGGAGGAAGAAGCTTTTCAACTCCTTAAGGAAAGATTGTGTAGTGCGCCTATTTTAGCTTTACCCGAGGGTAGCGAAGATTTTGTTGTGTATTGTGACGCATCACACAAAGGTTTGGGAGCCGTGTTGATGCAAAGAGAGAAGGTAATAGCATACGCTTCTCGACAGCTGAAAACCCATGAGAAAAACTACACAACCCACGACCTAGAATTAGGATCAGTCGTGTTTGCACTAAGGATTTGGAGACACTACCTTTATGGAACTAAGTGCGTAGTGTATACCGATCACAAGAGTCTATAGCATTTATTGAACCAGAAAGAGCTGAACATGAGACAACGCCGATGGTTGGAGTTGCTTAGTGACTATGATTGTGAGATCCGTTATCACCCAGGCAAGGCAAATGTTGTTGCCGACGCTCTTAGCAAAAAGGAGCGAATCAAACCTCTTAGGGTCAGATCATTAGGGATGACGATCAAATCGCCGCTTCCAGCAAAAATTCTTTAGGCTCAGGATGAGGCACTCAAAGAAGAAAACTGACCCAGTGAGAGGATTCACAGAATGTCAGAACTTGAGAATGGGTTAGTAAGAAGATCCGATGGGATTTTGCGTTATGAAGACAGGTATTGGATTCCACTGTGTGGAGGAATTCGTGATTTCATTATGCACGAATCACATAAGTCCAAGTACTCCATTCACCCAGGATCTGACAAGATGTATTTGGACCTGAAGAAGTTGTATTGGTGGCCAAACATGAAGGCCGATATAGCTGAATACGTCAGCAAGTGCTTAACGTGCTCGAAGGTCAAGGCTGAACACCAGAGACCGTCCGGTCTGCTTGTTCAACCTGAGATTCCGGAATGGAAATGGGAACGTATCACTATGGATTTTATAACGAAGTTGCCTAACATCGAGTGGTTACGACACGATTTGGGTAATCGTGGACCGACTCACTAAATCAGCGCATTTCCTCCTTATAAAAGAGAAAATCAGCATGGATAAACTCGCGCGTTTATGTGTTAAGGAAATTATTGCAAGGCATGGTGTGCCTGTTTCTATTATCTTTGATCGAGACAGTCGATTCACGTCTAATTTTTGGAAGTCGCTTCAGGATGCTTTAGGAACCAAACTCGATATGAGTACAGCATATCACCCTCAGACGGATGGTAAAAGTGAAAGGACCATTCAGACATTAGAGGACATGTTAAGAGCCTGTGTGATTGATTTCGGGAACGGCTGGGATAGGCATTTGCCTTTAGTCGAATTTTCCTATAACAATAGCTATCACACCAGTATTAAGGCTGAATCGTATGAAGCACTTTATGGACGTAAGTGCAGATCGCCAATTTGTTGGGCAGAAGTTGGAGAAAGCCAGCTTACCGGGCCAGAACTAGTCCATGAGACTACTGAAAAGATTGTACAGATCAAGAGCCGAATGCAGGCGGCTCGTGACCGTCAAAAGAGTTACGCCGACAAGAGGCGAAAATCCCTTGAGTTTCAAGTGGGAGATAAAGTAATGTTGAAAGTCTCGCCATGGAAAGGCGTGATCAGATTTGGTAAACGTGGTAAGTTGAACCCTCGCTATATTGGACCTTTCGAAATTCTTGAAAGGATCGGGCCGGTAGCCTACCGACTCGAACTGCCATCAGAGCTCAGTGCTGTGCATAACGTTTTTCATGTCTGTAATTTGAAAAAGTGCTTATCGGATGAAAACGCCGTTATTCCTTTGGATGAAATCGAGCTTGATGAGAGGTTAAATTTTATTGAAGAGCCGATTGAAATCATGGACCGGGAAGTGAAACGACTAAAGCAGAGTCGTATCCCAATTGTGAAGGTCCGATGGAACTCTCGCAGAGGCCCCGAATACACTTGGGAGCGAGAGGACGAAATAAAGCGAAAATACCCTCATCTCTTTTCAAAGCCGACGAGTAACGTAAATTGAAATCTAGGACGGATTTCCCGATTAGATGGGGAGACTGTGACCAATGGTAATTTTCACGTTGTTAATTAATATTATATGAGTATTAATTATTTTTAAGCTAAGCATTTCTATGCGCATTTGCATGTTTCTAAGTATTTTTAAGCATTTTCGGGAGCTGTCCCAGCATACTGTAGCTTACAGTCACTGCAAAAAAAGTATATTTTTGTCAGTAAAGTTAAATTACCACATTTCTGATAGTTACTGACAAGTATTATAATTTACTGAGAGCTTTCTCGCATTTTTCTGAAAAACAACCGCACGCGCGTACCGACAGCACAGTACATATGGTAAAGGTTAAATAATATATTTCTGATTCATTAATGACATTTTATTATATTTCTGACGAAAACGTGGTTAAAAACTTTATGTTACGTTATCGGGTCCAAAAACGTCAAACCGGGACTTTACGGTAACTTTTAAACTCAAACCGACACACAATACACCAAAGCGGGATAAAAACTATTTTTACCCTTCCCCTAATAGGATTAAAAACGGCCATATATACACATAAAGGCCACATGAGACACTTTTATTCCCTATCTTAAATGTAATCTAAAAATTACTACTAATAGTTATACTTTTTGGATTTCCTAACAATTCTATCTTAAATACTACCCAAAATAACTTTCTCATCTTCCTTTTGTAGCTTCATTTAGACGCCTAACATACACACACATAAACATTCTTACAAAAATTTTCACTTCAAGATCAAGATCATTTGGTGTTTACATAAAGTTTTTGGGTAATTTGGAGCTTGGTTTGGGTAAAATTAGTGAAGCTTTGGGTGTTCTTGTCCTCCTTGCCACGTTAACATCACAAGATTTGTAAGGATTCATAAAACTTTTCTAAACTTGTTAATCTCTTGTTCATTTGGTGTATAATGATGTTTAAAAGTGTTAAATGAGTATGTTTTGATAATATGATTAAAGCTAGGGTTTGATCTATATTTCATTATGCTCGACATTTTTAGAAGTATATGAGTTAGTTTGTAGATTTCTTGCTTGTGTGGTAAATATTGTTACATATAGTGCTTATTTGATGATACAAACATTTGTTATGGTTTTTACACTAATTTAAGCACTATATTGATTTTTAGAGCACATATATGGTTCGGCCATAAAAATAAATATAAGATTATTGGGGTTTTGAAAAACATAAAATTTTGGCTCAAGTGGTGAAATGGTGGAAAAATATAATTGAGTGTTTATTTGGAATGGATTAAAAATAAGCCCTAAGTTACTAAAAATAACTAGTAAAAAGATAAAAATGAGTTGACACCATGAATATGGGTTGAACAATCCAGTAGCACCCAAACTGTATGCTTCCGCGAATATTATGATTTTGGGGGTGTTACATAACAAGATTAGGCTAGAAAATAGAAAATAAAATTTATAACGAAAAAGTAGCCGCTTGAATGAGTTAAAACGGACTTATAACGAAGAAGATACGTTAGTTTTAAGTTGTGCGACGAAAATGTAATTTTTCTGAAAATATAGATGCTGTTGGGAAATTTTAAGGGGTAAAAACTGATGTTAAAAGTTAACTAGGCTAGCCGAGACACTAAAAAAATGTTAGTGTACTTAAACACGAACCCGGGGATATATAAAACTTAAGAATCGGAGCTAAAATGAGAAAGTTATGGCCTAAAGAAGTTACGACGACATATAACATTTTGACAGCTTTTATTTGGCTGTTAGAAAGCTGTTAGAAATATTTAAGGTGGATTTTGGACACTTTAGAGTATATTTTGGCTAAAATGACGTAAACAAAAATGGCAGAACATTATGTATATTTGTTAGGCGCGTTAGAGGTTTTCAAAATACTTATTACCAAGACGACTATAGTTTAATCACGTGATTAATAAGATACGTTTCTAAAAAGGGTTACTTTGCTTAATAAATGGACACATTGACGCAACTATATTTTTGTCGATAAATATTACAACAAACATGTACAAGTGATAAAATAGCGTATGAACTTGCATGCACGACCTTGATTTCAAACCTAAGACATGGTATTTATTTAGGTTGCGTTTAGAGTTATCGGACCTTTATTCACAGTTTACCGTATTTCTAATCGAGATTTGATAACTGTGGTGAATTTCATAGCCCCACTTTTACTTGTTTTACTATTTGATTTGAAATACTTGGGGTGAGAATACATTGCTTGTTTTTACGTATAGACACAAGTGCATTAAACATTTATTGATTGCCTAAGTTGTTATCATTTGCCATAAATTCCCTACAATCATGAGCCGTTAATTACGTTATAAGCGCGAATGTTGTGAATAGATCTATTTTGGGTAAACTCACCCGTCCGGGTTGGTCGCTCCAACTTGTCAAACGGACGCATTTCATTTGATGTCATACAGGTGTTTAGCAAAGCACATGTTTGGGGTGATAATATGAACTAACTGTTAAGGCTTCGGTGTCATGAGCTTAGTGCAACAGTAATATTTTTCTTGAACATGTTTTTAATATATTGTCTTTGAATTCTTGTGGTCCATGCATAACTTGTTGTTTACTTAAACCTATGAACTCACCAGCTTTATGCTGACCCTTTTAGCATGTATTCTCAGGTGGTTAAGGCGATAGCTTATCTTTGGAGGCGCTTGGTAAGGGACACGGTTATAAATGACTCTGAAAAATATGTTGGGACCGCTTTACTTATTTTATGGGCCTATTTCCGCACTACTTTTGAATAATGTAAATTTAACACTATTTGTTAATAAATTTTATTCTAAATGATTGAGGTAAAAACCGTTCTTGTACTTGTGCTGTGATACCAATTAAGTAGCACCCCAGTGACATGTATGCTTCCGTTGGAATTGATTTTGGGGGTGTTACAAGTGTTATTGAAAAGATGTTGAGTTGGTGCTCAGGGCTGTCTCGTGGATTTTGGTGCCCTGTGCCATAACTACACGGAGGCCCCACTAAATACAAAAAGTATACGTATAAATAAAAATATCCATCAATAATACGTAAAAGTTATTACAAAGATTCAAAAAACATTGAAACAACGGTGCTAAAAGAAATGATTAACCGGCTTACAAGCATTCAAATTAACTATTATAGCTTAGAATATAAAACGTTCAACCATAAAAAGCTAAAGTTTTAACAAAAAGTCAAAACAATAGGATAAAAGATCATTTGAGGATAAAACATTGCTTACATACAAAGGGACCAATCCCTACCTTCCATTCATTTTGATCTAAAGGCTGAGATTAAACTTATCATTTACACTACATGGGTATTTTTGTCCATATATAACCTATATTTTTCTCATTCAAAACACACACAAACGGTGTGTTTTTACCTCCTCTCTTTCCTCTCCATTATAGCTTATTTCCTTCATCAAGCATCATCACCTAACCCTAATTTCTACATGATTTTCAATACTAAATTGATCATTAGATTATGTTTTTCATTTCGCACACAATGATAGACTTGAATTTCATTATCGTTTGGTTTTGAGATTTCCCCCAATTCACTCGATTTTGACTTTTGTCATTTTTTGATCTAATCGTTTGGTTTCTCTATTACGCTAGGTTCTACTAAATCATAATTGAATAAAAACACGAATTGATTAGGTTTTTGTGTGTTGATTGGTAATCATGTCAAAACGCAAATCCTCCAAACGCCAAATACGAATTGATTAGGGCACAACCTATGCAATGGGAAGTTTGGGGAAAGAGGATGAGTTGGAAGGAAAATGTATGAATCTGGGAAGGGAGAATGAATAAATCACAAGTGATTCAAGTGAATTGCCTACTGAATGCAATGTAAGTGTTTCTAAAAGCATAAGTGATAATGATGATAATAGTTGTGTTAGAGGTGTTACAAATGAAGAGTGTGTGGCTTGTAACACTGATAATGATAAGACTTAAGTGTTATGTGTTACAATGAAATAAGCTTAAGTATTATGTTGTAAAATTTATTGTCCCAAATCTTAAGCATTCATCATTTAAACAACCTTCTTCTTCATTCATTTGATGTATGTGCAAGTAAATGGGGCTAAAGTTAGTTTGCCGTTAGATAAAAATAACTAAAAGCATGCAAATGTAGTTTTTTAATGCGCATAGATGATATTGAGGTTTTCCTGACCTTTAGTTGTGAATGCCATAAGCTGTTTAATGGCACATCATAGTAATTGGCTTATTAGGGAAGAGATTGATGAAACTGTAAGTTTACTTGCCACTAGCGTTCCACTTACTTGCCACTAGCGTCTAATTCATTATTTCACATCTGAACTCACTAGCATAGGCAACTGTAAGTTACTTAAACACTAAATTGATTGAATTTGTCTTTTGGAAACCTGACTATTGCGCCTTTAACTCCTAAAGTCTTAAGTAGCAGTAACCTGGTTTTGAAGCTTGTAGTTATTTTCCAATGGTCACATAAGTTCTCATGGGAGCTGCAACAAAGCCTATTATCGTAATTAAAAGTTTTAAACACTTCTATTTTCATTCACGGACCATCTTATACTTTTTAGTTTGGCACATTTAACATATTAATCTTATAATTATTTTGAAGCCGCCGAACAGGTTAAACATCTGATTAACAATAATCTCATTGTGTTATGGTCCTTATGGATTGCATAGAAACTGCTTATCCTGCTATCTATACTGTATGCTGGTACCAACTTGCTTATTGTTAAGTGCTTTTTTGTGTTCAGAGTAAGTTTATGTGTTTGGCTAAATCACATGTAATATCACCGGTGCTTTTTTGTGTTCAGAGTAAGTGGCATTATTGATGATCTATATACGAGATATTGAATTATGCTGTCAAAGCTTACAGTTTTCAAGCATTATACAAGGTGAGCACAAGGTCCTTAAAAAACATGTAACTTTTGTGTGTGTGTGTGTGCGCGCAATAAACTGAAACTAAGTTCATGAAGAATGTTAACATATCTTCAATCATACCTAAAAAGATAGTAAATAGATAACAGTGGAGAAAATTTAACCAAATTGAGTGTGTTACATTTTTTACTGCCCGGCGTTGAAGAATGTTGCAAAATTCTACTGGCTTGCAATAAACCGAAAGGCTTTCTTCAGCTGCATTTTGCTCTTCCTGAGACAACTGAACATGAAATCCATGGCGGCACATCTGATCCGGGCTTCTGGAGTAACTGCAATTGAAAACAAAATTTCTGTTCCATGAAATTGAATAAGATGAATATATGTATTCCTAAACTAAGTGATGCTCAATTGCACATGCCATTCATATACAGAGGATCGCATCATACGTGGTTTCTCGTGCACCTAGAGGTATGCCAGGCATTCTTTTTACAATGTCAGAGTGCCGCCTCATAGCTATCTGCACCCATTCAAGGAGAGTCAGTTTTGACCCCAGCAAGCCTGCATTGAATAAACCTAGTAATTAGCCCATTTTAAATCAAATACTTTTGACAAAGCTTGAAGTGATTATATATCAGAACTGATTACACCATGTATTCTAGTCTTTAATGTCTCCACTCAAATGTAAACCTTTCCCTAATAACGATTTCCATATGGCCCCCAGTTTCTCCACTTTAAGGGGGCACCATTGTCTTCTTTCAAAGTTTATATTTCCTTATTTTCTTTGTTTCTCTTAGATCTGATATATTCTACATCTATTAATGACACTATTTCTTGCCAATCATCAATTTATACTGCAAACACGAAGTAAACTAAAAACTACGTACATAATATGAGTTCGCATTTTAGATCAGTTCATCCAGAAGCTACAAGTTTAATATCTAACAGCAACAGTTTGATACTGTTATTTACCCAAACCAATGGAATGTTATCATATCTTTTTAGGTGTGTTTTCTTTTCTTTAAATTCTTCTGTCTGCAGATCACTCTAGACAAGAACAGCCTTTCCACTAAGTTAAAAATCACAAACACCGACAAAAAACCATTTTCATTTGCTACTGCTTTGCATACTTATTTCAGTGTAAGTGTGGATCCTATCTTCCATGTAGTTCAAACGTCACTTGCTGTGTAAACACATGAAATATTTAGTTGGGTTTTGTAGGATGTAGGCTGCTATATCGGGTGCATCAGTTAAAGGTCTAAAAGGCTGCAAGACACTCAACAAGGATCCAGACCCTAAGAACCCAATTGAGGGTACAGAAGAAAGGTATTGTAGACTTAGCCCCATATATCAAAATCTTTTTTCAATTGCGAAAGATTGTATATACTATTGTACTTGTTCTGGAGTTAACTGTGCTTGGGTTCTGATCTCAACTTTTATTCCAGAGACGTAGTGACCTATCCTGGATTTGTTGACTGTGTTTATCTTGGTGCTGCTAATGAGCTATACCTGGACAACGGTCTGGGTGATATCATATCTATCAAGAATACAAAGTAAGTTTATGATCAAATATTGGTGCTTTACAAAGTAAGTTTACGTCTCATTTTCCTCATTTGAATCCATATCTGTAACACCTCAAGTTCAAATATGGCAATTCTGCTATATACTCTTGGTGTTAATAAGAAACCTATGTTATAAGGTTAAGGTTGGTACTTAGTAGTTGATCATGCTTTGATTAACTAGTAAATCAGGGTGTATTAAGCATCAGTCAGAAACAAGCTTCCTCTTTTTATTTTGGGTTGGGTAGCTATCCTTGTTTCTTTTGCAGTTGGCCAGATGCAGTTCTTTGGAACCCACATCTGACAATGGAAGCATGCTACAAAGATTTTGTTTGTGTTGAAAATGCTCAGGTATTTTAAGATGCTTAATCATATTATATGGTCCAGTGTAGGGATGAGCATTTCGAACCGAATCCCGGAACCGAACCGAGACCGTACCGAAACGGTACCGATTCCCAATATACGGTACGGTACCGGTACCACGAAATAAGGCAAAAAAAAATTCGGTACCTTTCGGGAACGGTACGGGACTAATTCGGGAAATCCCGATTCGGTACCGAATACAAAAGTTTTTTTTTTCCCCGTCCTTAAGTTAAGGTAAACCAAAGGTTTGATACACATAATATAGACAATCTTATATCACCTGAATGTTTTTAGGATTATTCTAAACTAGTCTCGCTTTTGTAAGCGTATAGAATTTTCTTTTTAAGTCCAAGAAAGAAGATTCACACTTAAAGGCTACAGATTTTGGTCTATCAGACTTTATAAGGCCAGGTTAGTATTTAGATTTCTGAACCATCATAATCGATTGTTTACTTTTTATGATGTAAATGTAAACATATGGAGTAGTTGTGGGAATATAAACATAGCACTAATGTTTCAAATCTTCGTGTTTTTGTCCATTCTTGTAGAAAAAAGGGGAAGTACCGAATAGGTACCGATTTCCCGGTACCGAGTACCGGTACCGGTATCGGTACCGAAATCCCGTACGGTACGGTACCGGTACCCCTTTTCATGCTCGGGAAAAAAATGGTACCACTAATTCGGTACGGGTTCGGTACCATTCTGGTACCGTGGTCATCCCTAGTCCAGTGGAAGCTCTTTTAGAAGGAGCTAGTGATGATAAGGAAACTTCTTTCTCGTGAAACTGAAACAGCTGTATCTGAGTTCTCCTTCGCACTTTCTGGTTTTGAAATGGATGAAAAAGACAAGGAAGATATGATTTCAAAATTGAAGAACTTCGCAAGAGGAGTAGTTGAAGAGAAGACACGAGAAGAAGCAGCCAAAGTTTTGTACCACATGAAGGAGAGGTACTAAATGTTGTAGATATGAATGTGTCGTTTAAGTTGTAGTTAGAGGTGGAAAAAGGGCAGATCGGGCGTGTTGAGTAATGGGTCAAAATGGGTTGGTCCAGGTTGGCTGTTCCTGAATTTTTTTTGGGATAGGGATTACAGAAGCTATATTATTTAATGAAGATGGTTTATGTGAAGATGGTTTATGTGTTTCTACAAGAAATATTGAATTTTATGTTTTAGTTATAATATTTTTGTTATGTAATGTTTTTATCAAAATATTAAGAATTTGATAAGCTATTTTCATGTTGCTTATTGTATAGACTTTTAAGCTTTATTTTTTTTGCTAAATACTTGTTACCTACTAACATTATGAGGTATCACCAGTGATACAAAATAACTTATTTGGTATCACCTGTGATACAAAATAACTTATTGGGTATCACCTGTGATACAAAATAACATATTAGGTATCACCTGTGATAGTTAGACTGTAGTTAACTACTTGTTTTTGTAGATACAAAATATGAGGTATCACCTGTGATACATACAAAATCATAGGTGATACAAAAATAACATATTAGGTATCACATGTGATACAAAATAAGTAAGTAAAACACAAATAAGAAAAAACGCAAATTAAACTGAAAAATGAGTTCTTACGGGAATTAAACGAGCCTAAAAAAACCTAAAAATCAATCTAGATGTGAAAATTTGTTTTATTTTTTATTTTTAATGAATTAAAAACAGTTTTGGACTAAGAATAATATTAAAAATACTAAATTAATACTAAAAATTATTAAAAATTGTGGAAAACTACTTTAAGCTATATTGAACTTAGGAGAAATAAAAAGGAATCGACAGCTTATTTGAATAAGCTGTGAATAAGCAAAAAGGGAAAAAATTGGTTAAGTGAATTAAAGGTGCAAGCTATAACGAAAAAGACGCAAGGGTAGAGATGGTTGTGGTGTGTTAAACTGGTTGAGGATGGTAGAGGACTGGGGTTCGAGCCTAGGCTCACCCTGGGCTTCCCAACTTCCCAGTTTTTGTTTTTGCAATTTTTATTATTATTATTATTATTATTATTATTATTATTATTATTATTATTATTATTATTATTATTATTATTATTATTATTATTATTATTATTTTTTTATTTTATTATTATTATTTTTTTATGAAACCTGTGATACAAAATAACTTATTAGGTATCACCTGTGATACAAACTAACTTATTGGGTATCACCTGTGATACATACCAAATATTAGGTATCACCTGTGATACAAAATAAGATATTAGGTATCACCTGTGATACAACAGTTAACATATTAGGTATCACCTCTGATACAGAATAACTTATTATGTATCAATAATACAAAATAAGATATTAGGTATCACCTGTGATACATACCAAATATTAGGTATCACCTGTGATACAAAATAAGTAAGTAAAACACAAATAAGAAAAAACGCAAATTAAACTGAAAAACGAGTTCTTACGGGAATTAAACGAGCCTAAGAAAACCTAAAAATCAAAAATTACCCCTAGATGGATACTAAATTTACACATCTAGGGGTAATTTTTTATTTTTAGGTTTTTATTTTTTAGTTATAAGCTAATTTTTTTTTCATGAAACATATTAATAAGCTAAAAATGAACAACTTTTGTGAAAACAAAATTTTTATAACTTGAGAATTAAGGTGGAAAAGGCAAAATAAGCAAACAGTTAACATATTAGGTATCACCTGTGATACAGAATAACTTATTAGGTATCACCTGTGATACAAAATAAGATATTAGGTATCACCTGTGATACATACCAAATATTAGGTATCACCTATGATACAACAGTTAACATATTAGGTATCACCTGTGATACAGAATAACTTATTAGGTATCAATTATACAAAATAAGATATTAGGTATCACCTGTGATACATACCAAATATTAGGTATCACCTGTGATACAAAATAAGATATTATGTATCACCTGTGATACAAAATAAGATATTAGGTATCACTTGTGATACAAAATAAGATATTAGGTATCACCTGTGATACAAAATAAGATATTAGGCAAATAGACCTACCATGTGTTTTGAGCTACATTTGTGACACCAACTATGGCGTCTTGTTAAACTGCCTATTAGCCCCTGCATTCAAGATAACCAAATATGAGTGAATAAAAAGTACGAATCCGGAACTTAAAATTGCCCATATTATATAAGCAAATTCACTTCATTGATTCAAAAGTTAGTACACCGGGCAACTTTAACAACATAGACACAGACCTACACTAAACAAACAAGCTGATCGTGTTTCATAGGTGATACCTAATATTTGGTATGTATCATAGGTGATACCTAATATCTTATTTTGTATCATTGATACCTAATAAGTTATTCTGTATCACAGGTGATATCTTATTCTGTATCACATGTGATATTACATGTGATATTACATGTGATATGTCATATCACCTGTGATATCACATGTCATATCACCTTTGATATCACATGTGATATGTGATATCACAGGTGTTTGAGCTTCTTCAGATATCACATGTGATATCACCTGTGATATGTGATATCACATGTGATATCACCTGACATGTGATATGTGATATCAGCTGTGATATAACATGTGATATGTGATATCACCTGTGATATGACATGTGATATGTGATATCACATGTGATAATTTGTGCACATTTTTATAAGTAAATCTGGGGTTATGTGCATCTTAAATTATCGTTCGTCTGAGTGCTCATTGTTAGTTTTTAAGCAACAAATGCAGCATCATTACTGTGTTGCAACCGTGTGGTTATTTTGGTCACGATTTATTGATTAGTGAATATTGATGTTGGGATGTTTGGCTTAAGTTTCAAATGTCCGCAAGAGTTATCACATCTATAATAATCTATAAACTAATCCAGTTTTATCGAACTTTTACTTTGCTAATCTGGGCACAACAAATGAATCTAAACTATGCCAAATTTAACATATAAAGTTAATATTGAGAAAGTACCAACTTTTTGTCGCATTTTCTCATTCTTGATAAATCACAATAAACAAATGTAAGGAAGCTCAAACATATCTAATGATTTAATGTTATCATTTTTTGGAATATTTTGCTTATCAATATGTGACCTACCAAAAAAAGTAGAAAACTCACACAATACGCTCTTAGATTAGAAAATGTGATTGTAAAATATTGAAATACATTCCTCTGCCTCGTACGAACAGAGGATCAATCTCATTCTAACCGAGAATGGAACCAAGCTATTGTTTGTCGCCTTTCTCTGCTTATCGGAAATAATCAAAAAGGTAATCAACTATTGTTCACACTTCATGTCCTTCTCAAAAAAGAGAGAATAGGTGCCATTCAATGGACATATGAAATACGTTACAACTCAAACATATCACACATCTGAATTAGTTGTATATATCAAAATGAAAAAACTAAAATCTGTTCCTGTTTTGACAGAATTTCACCTTGAAAACATATCTCAACTTACATAACTAGTTTCCCTTACCAACTACTTTGTGCATTGTGCTTCTTACTTAATGGTTCCAAAAAGAGAATGGTTTTTCAGTAGTGATCCTTAACTGAACGACAATCCGGTTAATGGCCAATGTAACCCAGCCAATTAAGCAGAATTGCAAGCAGGAGCATGATTACTGCCAAAGCTAACCCCTGTCTTCCCAGTAGCCAGTTTTTTGTATTTTTTGCACCTTCAACGGTTCGTTGTATTCTATTAGCCCATTTCATCTGTTGCAACACAAAAAACATGTGTTAAACGTGGGGGAAAATGACCACACTTATCGACAATCTATTTATCAATAATTATGCTACAACGTCTTGGGAGTTACTCATTAAACACTCATATAAGAACCAGATCAAATATACATTATAATAGTTAGTATGCAGTTTAATCAAGTATGAAGTATACCATTTTATCAATGCTCTCTGGCGTTAAAGATGACATTGCTTGTTGAGCTTTTTCTGCGTCCTCCCGCGATAGTTTAAATCCAAATTGTTCATTCATGTTTGCCATCATATCAGGACTCATATTTTTCATCATCGATGACATCATATTAAAATGTTTAACCAAACATGAATTCATAAATAACATGTGATATGACACTACAATACCTTCACAATGCAGGAGTCTGACGTGGTGAAACTTTTAAGATGGGTTTGGATGAAAGTACAAAAACGTTGACGAGATGATACAGTAAAGAAAAAAATGTTTTGTTCTTTAATCTACTTTGATAAATTAAAAGAATACCTCACGCATAGCTGGGTTATTCATTTGGTTTTTAATTTGTTCATGCATATCAAGACTTGAACCAGGGAAGCTGGGTTGAGGAGCATTTCTTAAATCCAAAACACCTCTAGAGGTACTACTCTCACCAATATCCTCATATACTCAGTCTCCTTCTTCTTCAAATTCCTTAACATCTGCTACTCTTCCTCACAACCTCACTCGATACCTGCGCCTCAGCTGCCTTCCTCTGTAACGCTCTTCTCCTACATCACCATAATTTCACAATCATCATCAACAATAAATCAGGCCTTAAACAACAAAATCGGCTATAATCTCTTGATCATAATTAGCACTAAATTAGGTATATACACCTCTGAAACTACACCTAACATTTTCAGGCCCACCTTTACCTTTCATGCAGACTTTCTTTATCCTTTAGCAGGAGCTTTACGCGTTATTGCTTTTCCATCTTTGTTATATTCAATCCACTTGGCGAATTTCTCAACCACGATCTTTGGTGCCTCAGCCCTATTTCTCTTTTTCCTTTTCGTTAATTTATCCATTGATTGCAAGGTGATGCTGCAAGTAGACTTATTGAGGGAGAAAATAGGATTGTTACTTACTTCAAGGTGTAAGCACCGCCTGCTTTGACTTTGCCACAGTCCTTGCAACCCCAAATCCCAACAGCCTATCTTCTCACCGCATACTGTGTTTTCAAGTAAATAAATTTAATAATAGATGGCCAGAAGCAAATACATTAGGAAACTAATCGAGAAATTATTCCTTTCCGCAGAATTCACAGAATTACTTGCTGTGCTGGCTGACTTCCATTTTCTTGATCTGCTTTCGCAAACTAGCACCATAACGGGTACCTCGCAAGAGTCAAAAGCATTAGAACATTGTAAGAAACTTGTAACATTAGCAAACATGATACTCTAATAGTTTTGAGCTACTATATAATAAAACGCTATCCTACACCCAATGTTTATGTGATGCGGTTGTGGACATATATCATCATAATAATACAGTAGCATTTATATTACTAGCCTATATCGACAATCAGCAAAACACAACGATAACGAAAAAGAGAAAGGAAAGACGATGCTTACCATACTTTCCAACTATACCAGCCTTCTTCGTCCTCTTTGTCTGCAATTCACATTTTAAGAGGTAACCATTAAACCATAAGCATAAGCTAAAGAATGTTTTTTTTTAGCTTATAGTTTATGTGGTTTTCGGCTTATGTGACATGTTGATGCGCGTGATGTGTCGTTGCGGTTTAGCAGTTTTAATGCCTACTCAAGTTTTAAATTTATATTTAGCCGACTTATCAATAACACACACACTTAACGAGCAGTGTACCCGGTCAGTATGAAGATAATGGTAAGTAGAGTGTCGATCACTAAGAGTGGAACGTATAATCTAGTTAATCTAATCAGTATTTTAATATCCTAACGCAAGGGGGTTTCAGCCTGAGAGGCTGGCACAGTTTTGTTTGCAATCAAATAATAAAATAAACAAATAGGCACGAATCAGCAAGTAGCACACACGTACACAGATAGATACTTGAGACAATAAGAGGGCTGTCCTTATGATTAAGTAGATTGTCACTTGTTTTATTGATAGCTTTATATGAAGTGTATGTAATTAACCCTTTCTCGTTGGTCCTATTCTCATCGGCGAGTAAACCCTTAATGACGACTTATGTCTAAAAGTTATTCCTAAGTGATCAATTTAGAAACAACCGTGGGAGCCACACCTTGTCCCGCAGTCGGGTGCCCGCAAGCCACTAATAAACACAGAGGTGGTCAATGCACTAATAAGTAGTAACCAAAGACATCAACATATAAACTTTAATTGATGGGAAAGCAAGTATTAAAGGGAGTGCAATCTTTCCGTTGTCACATTACACAAGCCACCAATCCTGATGAATTAAAGTTTGCTAAAACAATAAAACAAAACTACTTAATGAATTAAATACATGCAGCACCTTCTTACAGCTCTTGTATCTTCGATTTGGGTGTGTCTTGTGCTGCCTTCTTGACTGAATTCGTCCTTCTCTTCTGTTCGGTCTTTAGGTTTTCGAACTTCTGAATCTCCGAACTTTTTCTGGTCTACGGGGTATTTATAGTTTGTGTCTGAGGGAATATGCGGCGCATCTACTTAAGTAGATGCGGCGTATGTACTTAACTTCGCGTGGGGTCCAAGATTATAATATTCAGGAATATTCGTACACCGCCAGAAGATGCGGCGTAACTCTTTATTAGATGCGGCGCATGTCCTCTTGTATCTTGGATCGTATCTGGTGATATCTTGATAGAGATGCGGCGCATGTTGATAGTGAGATGCGGCGCATCTGGAGCAGAATTGACTTGATCTTGTTCATGTCAGTAGACTTCCACTTTATGTACGTTTTGCTCCATTATTAGTCCAAAATCGCCAAGTTTCACCAAATGCTTGTTTTTACCTGAGAATTACAAAAGTAAACGATTAAGTATCAATCCTCATACATAATATAGTAAAACAAGTCAAATTAATAGGATAAATGATAGTAATAAAATGTACTTATTTGAGTTCATCAAATATCCCCCCACTTGAACTTTACTTGTCCCCAAGTAAACCTTAGATTAAATCTCATGAAAATGTATCCTAAAGAAGTTAGGATTTATTTTTATATTTAAGCATGTATTCGTTTATTTCGTAATCACACAACTAAACACTTAACGAATTAGAAATAAAATAAAATAAGTCGATAAAAGCAAACCTAATCGTTTAACTGTCCAGTCGCGACGAATATTCTATCATAGGCTTGGCAAGTATACACATCTCCACCACTAAAGCTAAGGAATAACAAGTCTAAAGCGGTTAAAAAGGGTTTTTAGGCTTAAGGGTTAATTATTCTTATTTACACTATCGATCTCAAATTCCAGAAAAGGCGACAAAATCACAAATACATGATCGAATCCACGAACACGATACTTGCAATTGCTCAAATCCTTAACTCGAATAGGCTAAAGATAGGTCCAAACTTCACCAATAATAATATATCAAAAAGGGCGACAAAATCATAAATACATAGCCGAATCCACGACTACGATACTTAAGATTGCTCAAATCCCTAATCTCAATAAATCAAAGGTTTGGTTGGATAAAGAACAATACAGGGTATGGATAACATTTAGGATATAAATTGGTGTAAAAATAAAAATAAACAAAACAAATAAATTAAAATCCTAAGTGTGGTTAATCACTATCCCAACCATCCCATGAATAAGACTCATATCATTGAATAACTCACGCTTTAACACTTGAAACACACGCTTTAGGTAGACACGAATTATACTCAACAAAATCTTAATCAAAGAATAATCCTTAATTGGCATTCCCATAACTGCCAATTCCCATTCAATCCATAGATATAATACAACAAATAGTGGCCATATGAACCACTTACATAACTCTACATCGTTGGCTTAAAATAAACATCCAACTCTTTTTTTCTTTCTTTTTCTTTTCTCATTTTTTCGATTTTTTTTTTTTTTTTTTTTTTTTTTTTTTTTTTTTTTTTTTTTTTTTTTTTTAACTTGAAACATAAACATAGATGTGTAAAATTTCACCACATCACTATAACTTTCTTTCCGGATAATTTTTCCATACTTTTCATAACTTCAGAAATAATGGTAAATAGTGAAAGTAGTAAACACACGAAAAATAAACTCCAAAATATACAATATTTACTTTCACTCCAATTGCATTGTGCAATTTCCCGACCTAACCATATATAATGAATTACGCACGCGAACACAGGTAATGTAAGGAAACACACTCTGCCTATAGCAATTAACCAACCACGGATTCTAATCTACAGGGTAGGCTAAGGTTTAAGGTGTAACGAAACATTTTAAAAATAGGTGTAAGAAACGAAAGGAATGGCTCTGAGTGTTTTTCTAGGGGTATCTTACTCTAAAAGTGAGAGTAACAAAAGGTTTTATACGGGGGTTAACTAACCAGTGTAGTTAGCTAATAACACATAACATATAAAGGCTTTTTGGGTGTAATCCTAGAATTTTACCAAGTTAGACAAGTCATTCCAATTAAATAAATAATACTCATTATGGTGGTCTCGAATAGTATACAAGCCAAGTTCTAAAGTTTACAAGTCACCGGCACACTCATAGATTTGTGAATTTTGGAAAATCACAATTTTTGAAAATAACGTCATGTGTGCAGTTATGCAACTTAGATCTTAAACAAAAACATGCTAAAAATTTTTAAGTTTGATATATTAAGCACATTTTAAGCATAATTTTTGAAAAAGTTTAGGACAAGTAATTGTTAAGTGTTCTAATTCTCCTATCCCCCCACTTAAGTTAAACAACGTCCTCGTTGTTTGTATAAAAGGTTAAAAACTGGAAAATAAAAAGAATTAGAACAGAAAAACTCCCCTGAGATTTGCTCGGTATGATCCTCCATTTGTATATGAGCAAAAATCATCTTTCTTGTGGATTAGAACGTTAAAGCTTCATACTTGATGTATCCACGGGAAATCCAGAAAACTATAATACCACCAACACTTTGAAACACACCTAAGATAAGAAAGGTTCAACTTGCATAATACATTAGTAGTTAGGTAAAAATAAAACTTAAAAATTAAAACTGAAAATCATCAGGTCAGTCGATGCGCCGTATCCTATTGAAGAAGATACGCCGTATCGAGCCTGGAATAAATACGGATCAGAATAAAGATGCGCCGCATCCTTAACCAGGGATGCGCCGCATTAAAATAACTGATAAAAAGTTTTAAAGTCGAAAATAAAAATGCAGAAAAATAAAATAAGATATGACCATTGCAGAGGATGCGTCGCATCTCAGGACTGAGATGCGCCGTATCTTCGTGCGGCCTGGACTGACTCGACACAGAAAACAGAATAATAAAAGATAAATCCGGGTTGTCTCCCGGTCAGCACTTGTCTTTATTCCAGAGTCTTCAAGTTAGACTCACGTTCAGCTCTTTAGTATCGATCATTGAAGGAGTCGGAAACATCGCGCTCCTTCATCGCCAATTCAGTAATATTGAACACTCCTTGCTCGTCCTTAATTTCCACGCCGTTTTTCTTTAATATCTGTATAAACAATGTCCTGTCCCTTTCGGGCAGAGATGACAAAATGATAGACGGGAAATTCTTATTATCATACAGGCACAAATAAGCAAGGTGGGGTGGTAGTTCAATAAACATATCATTATTCAAATTCGTATTCTCAACTATTCTCCTACGTTTATTAATTACTACACAATCATACCACTCATCATCAGAATCACTAACAACATCGCGTCTAAGTTCGGTAGGTACATTAAGGTCAATGAATTCCTCAAAGTCTTCATGATTAGGATTAGTTGAGTTGTTTTGAATCAATGTTTCTCCCATAAGTCTAGCTTCAAGATCGAGGTCCATACGCTCTCTTAATCCTAGCACATAAACACCTCTAATTATGCTTTTAACTGGATCTTGGCACTTATAGACTAGTTTATTATTCCCTACCCTTAATGAAATTTTTCTCTTAAACACATCAATCTTAGCATGGGCAGTAGACAAGAAAGGTCTTCCGAGGATTAAAGGAATCTTAACATCCTCGGGCATGTCTAGTATAACAAAGTCTACGGGAAAAATAAATTGCTCAATCTTAACTAGCACATTATTAGCAATCCCCTCAGGTCGTTTTACTGTTTTATCAGCCAGTTCAATAAGTAATTTAGTTGGTACTAATCTTCCTAGTCCTAGGGTAGCGAATGTCTTAAGAGGCATAACACTAACACTAGCTCCCAAGTCAGCCAACACATTATTGAAAGATATATTATTAATAGAACAAGGTAGAGTAAAACTTCCTGGGTCTCTTTCTTTATGAGGCAAGGCATTTGAATCGGTTGCAGGGCTCTCTTCTTTCATTGTTGCCTTGATTTCCTCTTCAATCTTTGTCTTTTCTTTTAGTAGTCTCCTTAAGCTGATCGAAGAATTAAAGAAAAATTTGGGTCTTGCACCATCATCACCATTCATCGATCTTCTAGGTATATTAGGAGTGACTTCTTCAGTGGTGCTTATGGCCTTGACATGATCTCTTGGATTTGTTTCAGTCGAGCTCGGTAAGCTTCCATATCCCCTTTCTTGAAGAACTTTGCTCATTTGACCAATTTGTTGTTCTAATGCTTTGATCGAAGCTCCTTGATTTCTTGTAGTAGTGTCCGTTGAAGCTCGAATTTCCTTGATCATAGCAGTATTCTCTTCATGTCTTTTAGCAGCATCGGCCATAATTTGCTTTAAAGTATCATCTAAAGTCTGCCTCCTCTCTTGATAAGCGGGATTGAAGTTGTTCTTTTGATAGAATCCCGGACTAGCTTCCCTAAATCTTGCTGAAGGTCGGAATGGTTGTCCAAATTGGGTGTAATAAGCTTCTTCAAACGTCTCACTTTCATTCTTGCTCGGGCAATCCTTAGTGTAGTGAGGTCCTTCACACTTTTCACATCCAACTTGGGCTGCATATGCTCTTTCATCGCGCTTCTTCATTTCTCTACTGATTTTATCCAATTGAGCTTGAATAGCAGCAATCCCGTCAAAATTAGTGCTGCTCTTAGATCTAGTAGAGGTCCCATCGTGCCATTTCTGAGAATGATCAGCAGCATCTTGGATCGCTTTCCTAGCATTAGTTGCACTCATCTGAGGTACAGCTCCCTTAGCATCCAAAATCTGTCTTGTAGGCACGTCCAATCCCTGATAAAACAATATTATTTCCTGCATAGGGGTTAGATAGTGTTGAGGACATTTTATCAATAAATCTTTAAATCGTTCCCAAGCTTGATAAAGGGTTTCATCAGGCTCTTGCTTGAAACTATTGATAGCCTCCATCTTCTTAGCAGTCTTAGCAGGTGGACAATATCTCTTCAGGAATTTGCTTTTCAAACCTTCCCACGTAGTGATTGAACTAGCAGGTTCATTCCTTAGCCACTTGTTAGCAGCTCCTTTTAGTGAGATTGGGAAGATTCTTAGCATGAGTTGATCGGTATTGACACTTTCTGTAGTAAACAAATCTGCAATCTCCAGGACTTTTTCAACATGCTCATTAGCATCCTCTTGTTCCGTCCCACTGAAAGCATTCTCTCTGAGCTCTTTGAGAAACTGACCTTTCAACTCAAATTTTGACTTGTCATCAAACTTAGGTCTAGCAACTCCTGAAGTGTAATCAGCACGGGTATTGTTCATGTATTCCTCCATAGTAGTGTTTTCGCCCATTGTTTCAGTTTCAACTTCCTCTTTCTCCTCAGAAAAATAATCAAGCTCGAGTGAACTTGAAAGATCAAAGCTTCTTGTGTTGAAAAGCCTTTTAAGCGAATGTAGGGCTCGTTCAGGATCTTCGAAAGGTTGAATCAAGTTCTTCGTAGAACTCCTGGTCATGCACTTCCTGAAATCAACACAAAAAATATCAGTAGGGTATGCTCGAGAAAGTAGTATATCAGATAATTAATAACGAAAACGGAATACGAAAAATTTAAAGTTACTGATGTCTGCAGACGATGCGCCGTATCCAAAAAGTTGGATACGCCGTATCTTATAATCGTTAAAATTAAATCAGACTTTAGAAAATAGATACGCCGCTTAGAATTTATGAATGCGCCGTATCGAATTAATTAATCAAAAATCAGTTTATCTAATTAAAATTAAATGCGTCGTATTAACGAAAGTTAATGCGCCGTATTTTCGTTACGTTTAAAAATAAAAGATTTTTGATTCAGTAAGATGCGCCGTATCGACGGAAATCGATACGCCGTATTTGTTTAATAATTCGCAAACTGTTTTTTAATTAAAATAATAGATACGCCGTATCTTCAAAAGAAGATGCGTCGTATGGCGTTAACGTTTAGAAAAAAAAAAGTTTTTATCAAAAACAGATACGCCGTATCTGCAAAAGCAGATGCGTCGTATTACTTTATCGCTTAGAAAAATTTTCTTATTAAAAACAGATACGCCGTATCTTGGGGAAAAGATGCGTCGTATCGAATTAATTAAACGCGTTGTATTAAAAAAAAAATTAAACGCAATACGCCGTATCTGAGAGATCAGATGCGCCGTATCGTTTGATTTAGCACAGTACAACGATAGCAGAACAGAAAAATACGAAAAATAAAAAATAAAAATTAAACACACAAAACAAAATAAAACACACAAAAATAAAAATAAAAGCAAACAAATAACACACAATACAACAAATATGCAAAAATAGTACAATGATGCAATTTAATCTAATAAAAAGAAAAACCTAATTAAAATACTAATCAAATTAACAGAAAATAACAATTCACTCCCCGGCAGCGGCGCCAAAAACTTGATGCGCGTGATGTGTCGTTGCGGTTTAGCAGTTTTAATGCCTACTCAAGTTTTAAATTTATATTTAGCCGACTTATCAATAACACACACACTTAACGAGCAGTGTACCCGGTCAGTATGAAGATAATGGTAAGTAGAGTGTCGATCACTAAGAGTGGAACGTATAATCTAGTTAATCTAATCAGTATTTTAATATCCTAACGCAAGGGGGTTTCAGCCTGAGAGGCTGGCACAGTTTTGTTTGCAATCAAATAATAAAATAAACAAATAGGCACGAATCAGCAAGTAGCACACACGTACACAGATAGATACTTGAGACAATAAGAGGGCTGTCCTTATGATTAAGTAGATTGTCACTTGTTTTATTGATAGCTTTATATGAAGTGTATGTAATTAACCCTTTCTCGTTGGTCCTATTCTCATCGGCGAGTAAACCCTTAATGACGACTTATGTCTAAAAGTTATTCCTAAGTGATCAATTTAGAAACAACCGTGGGAGCCACACCTTGTCCCGCAGTCGGGTGCCCGCAAGCCACTAATAAACACAGAGGTGGTCAATGCACTAATAAGTAGTAACCAAAGACATCAACATATAAACTTTAATTGATGGGAAAGCAAGTATTAAAGGGAGTGCAATCTTTCCGTTGTCACATTACACAAGCCACCAATCCTGATGAATTAAAGTTTGCTAAAACAATAAAACAAAACTACTTAATGAATTAAATACATGCAGCACCTTCTTACAGCTCTTGTATCTTCGATTTGGGTGTGTCTTGTGCTGCCTTCTTGACTGAATTCGTCCTTCTCTTCTGTTCGGTCTTTAGGTTTTCGAACTTCTGAATCTCCGAACTTTTTCTGGTCTACGGGGTATTTATAGTTTGTGTCTGAGGGAATATGCGGCGCATCTACTTAAGTAGATGCGGCGTATGTACTTAACTTCGCGTGGGGTCCAAGATTATAATATTCAGGAATATTCGTACACCGCCAGAAGATGCGGCGTAACTCTTTATTAGATGCGGCGCATGTCCTCTTGTATCTTGGATCGTATCTGGTGATATCTTGATAGAGATGCGGCGCATGTTGATAGTGAGATGCGGCGCATCTGGAGCAGAATTGACTTGATCTTGTTCATGTCAGTAGACTTCCACTTTATGTACGTTTTGCTCCATTATTAGTCCAAAATCGCCAAGTTTCACCAAATGCTTGTTTTTACCTGAGAATTACAAAAGTAAACGATTAAGTATCAATCCTCATACATAATATAGTAAAACAAGTCAAATTAATAGGATAAATGATAGTAATAAAATGTACTTATTTGAGTTCATCACATGTGATATCACATGTGATATGTGATATCACATGGTGATACATCACATATCACCTGTGATATCACCACGATATCACATGTGATATCACCTGTGATATCACCTATGATATCACAGGTGATATGTGATGTATCACCATGTGATATCACATGTGATATGTGATGTATCACCAGTGATACATCACATATCACCTGTGATATCACAGGTGATATCACAGGTGATATCACATGTGATATATCACGTGGTGATATCACATGTGATATGTGATGTATCACCATGTGATATCACATGTGATATGTGATATCACATGTGATATCACAGGTGATATCACAGTTGATATCACATGTGATATCACCGGTGATATCACGATATCACGATATCATCGGTGACACACAATACGAGCTAACAAAGTTAATTACACATGTAGTCCGCAAAAATCAACTTGCAGTTATCATAATTTCAGTGCACCAACTGTATATCACTTACCAACTGTGCCAGTGCACCAACAAAGTTAACCTCTTTCTTTCTTTGAGCGGGTGCCATGAGAGGACCGAAGCGTGTATGAGACAACTGACCTTCAGCTTGCTCCAACTTTTCAGCTGTGACAAGAAGGGAAAAACCATATTGAACTTACCAACCAGAAGCAACCTAGCAAAGTCTCGTTTGTAACAAAAAAAAACAAACAAAAAAAAAACATCTAAAGGTAATTATTTCAATAAGAAAGAAGTACAAAGATCTGATATCCGTCCTTCAACATAGTCACCATTCCCAAGCAAAGGTGAAGAAGAAAGGGTATTCACCCAATACTTGTTCCAAAGCAGATCCAACAAGTGACAATCAAGAGACGACTTAAAGTACGTGATGTCCAGCGAGTAATACTGTCAACCAAAAAAACGCAACAAAAGGAACTAGTCAATAATCGACTATCAAAATGTTATGAACTGTGCCAGTGGTATAAGTATAACTGACCTGTTTGCAATGGACACCAAAGTCCTCTATCTTGTTAAGAGGGATTGTTTGATACTCAGACACAGGCTCATCTGATGGCTTGTATCCTTCTGGGTAAGTCCTAAATGCTCCAATCTCAACTTTACCAGCAGAAACAGTCCTTGTTGGGTCAATGACAACTGCCAAAAACAGCTCTTGATACTGCTGGTTCAGCATTTGAGTAGAAACATCAATTCCAGACAACCAGCATCCGTAACCAGGATGAGAATGGTACCACCCAACAACGTTTTCTAACCTTCCAGCCTACAACATAGCATACCAATTAGATTACAGTCATAGAACCATACTGGTGTTTAGCATTACGTCAAAAAAGCAATCATCTGATATAAAATATTCAGAAACAGGGGAGTGTCTGGGATTTGCTAATTTAGGTGCTTATTTGCTTACTTTTAAAACAGATAAAAAGTTGTGTGTGTTTGGATGCAACTTCTTATCTTCTTATTTTAGAGTAAATACGTACTTATAGATCAGCAATCCCAAACAACCCCTCACACATAACAAAACAGGATGAAAGAAATAGTATTTTAATGTGTTTCAGACAAACTCTAACCACTAACAAATTCACACTTAAAACGCCACCTAAACAAATAGATAACCAGAACCAGTTTTGTCATAACCACTCCAAAACCAATATTTAACCCCCACATAATCAGAACCAATTCCACGACTCGAAATGCTAACACACCCACATAATCAGAACTAACCTATTTATTAGTCACAAAACACTCAGTGACTCAACCACTTACTCAAAACATTTATCGATTTCAAAGTTAGAGTAAATACGTACTTATAGATCATGCGTGATATGTCACTGAAAAGAGAATACAAGACTGATAATCACATGTGATATGACAGTAAAACCAACATATCAGCCTCATTATCAGATAGAATACGACACAATATAATGATTCTAGCTATATAAAATTACACTTACCCCATGCTCGAACATTGTTCGGTACTTTGACATATACATACGCCTAATAAAAAATGCCACATATCAGCTAAATAATAACACATAAACAATGAATACAAGCATTCAACTAGTGTCAAAACCTAAACCTAACTCTTTATGAACTATATCAGCTGTAAATCATTAAATCGCAACCAAACATATCATTAAAAAAAAAAAAAAAAAAAAAAAAAAAAACTGTTAATCATTTATTGCAGATACAAACCTTAACTCCACTCTAAATTTATAATATCTGTTGTAAATATGTATGCTATTAGCCTATTAATGTATATTCTACCTTATAACTTATTTTAACAGTTCTAACAAGATAAATTCCTATCACCACAAGTTTAATACCTCTATAACTCAACCCAAACAATAACTAAAAGCGCCATAGCTGAAGAACTTAATCAGAATTTGATAAATAAACCTTAATAGATTCAATAAGCAGAAAAAAGCCACATAATAAAATAATAAGGAACCATAAACAATGAGCTTGAAATAGTCAACCAATGTTGAAAACATAAAGTAGCTATGTCTGAATTATATCAGCTGTCATATTATTAATATTAACTGACAAGCATAGAAACAAACCATTAATAACGAAAAGCCGCCAATCATGTATCGCAATAACCACACCATAATTTCACTCTGAATTTCTATTCCATTCCTTAACAGGAACAATTCTAAACTTATTCAACGATTCAAATATTCCAAACAAATATCACTACACAGCAAATCATAATCAATAGCCACCGCTGATTAAGTCGTCTATCACAGGACATTCAAGTTGATCAACTTAGTTGCTTTAAGATGTGTAACCTAGTAGCAAAGTGAAATTTTATATCAAGAGCTTTAAACAACTAAAGAGTAAATCTAGATTGCTATAAAACAATAATTTAGTACACAACAAACAATCATCAATAGCCAATGTTATTTAAATTTTTATCACATGACAATCAGTATTACGAAGACATATGGATATGACAAACATAAATTCATATCAACTTCCAAAGCTGGAATAAGGCCGTATCTAAAATCAGGATCCGTGAACTGTGAATTTGTAGTAGTAATCACTACTCATGTTTATACAGTTGGCTATAAGCCTATAACATATGACATAACAATCATGCTTCTCAACAGATGCTTTACCGTAAGCCTATAACATATCACATATCACATGTGATATGTGATATCACATGTGATATCACCGGTGATATCACGATATCACATGTGATATGACATGTGATATCACCTGTGATATCACAGGTGATATGTGATATCACAGGTGACATCACATCACAGGTGATATGTGATATATCACCAGGTGATATGTGATATATCACCATGTGATATCAAATGTGATATGTGATATCACATGTGATATCACATGTGATATAACGATATCACGATATCACCGGTGACACACAATACGGGCTAACAAAGTTAATTATACATGTAGTCTGCAAAACTCAACTTGCAGTTATCATAATTTCAGTGCACCAACATAATTTGTGCTTACAAATAGAAAAAGCATCTTATTCTGTTTATAAAGCACTCTATAACTTTTTGTTTCCATTTATATAAGGTTTTACGTTCAGCTTATTTGACCTCAAATTAATCAGATAATACTTGAAAATAAGCAATACACAAAAGCGCTTCTTGCTTAAGCTTCTGATCACATATAACTACTTGGGGATATAGTGTTTAGAAATATAAAAGCATTTTATTGCATCTCACATTGATGATCAGAAACTGCTTATTATAACTCAAAATAAGCAAACTCCTAAATAACCTTTGTATGTAAACAAGCCATTTAAGCGCATTGAAATTAGCACCATATATCCAACGATCTACCTACAATCGCTATTTAAGCGCATTGAAATTAGCAGCTTATTTTAAGCAGATAAGCAATCATCTACCTAGAATCGCTATTTAATTCCATAATTCTCAAATAAGCACGCAGCTTCCTATTTTACCTCAAATAAGCAATCTAACAACTTCCTAAAAAGCCTTTGTGCATAAGCAAGCCCTGATTTAGGTCAACTCGGCCAAAATCGCTACGAAAACACCAATACCTATTCAAATCACACAATCCACATCATCCTAACAATACATAACTTGTGAATGAAATTGAAATAAAAAGCAAAAATTAAAAAAAAACTTATAAGCATAAACAGAACCTTCAATCGGAGGTGTTTCCTTCACCCTTTTCGCCGGAGATTCCATTTTTACTGATGAATTGATGAAATCAGATTGTTGATATTTTTTTTGTTGAGTAGTGTGTGTTTTTAGTGTGTGTTAGTTAGAGAGAAATTATGAATAGAAGTGAGAGGTTGGTGGGTGTGGTTTGTTGTAATTTTACGAAATTGCCCCTCAACGTATTTTTTTAAGTAGCAAGTGGATGATCTCAGCCATTGATCAAATCTAAATCAATGGATAGGAGTTGTCCCTTGGTATGTGAGGTTTTTATTGTTTGTAGAATAACTCCACTCAAACAATAGTTTAAAACATTACCTGATCGATTAATGGTGAAACTTTTGAAATTTGGGATAACAGAATGCCAATTGCCAAAGGATCGATTATTAAAAAAATATTGCCCCAACTTTTGACCTCTACTTCTCCAAAATGTGCTTGTGAAGTTTTTTTTAGAGTAAATTACAAAGATGGTTCCTCTGGTATGTGTTGACTTTCACTCTTGGTTCTTTGACTTTTTTTTGCACTTACAGCGACCAACTCTGAAACCCTTAACACTAATAGTCCCTTGACCAAATGACGTCAAGTTTGACTGTTAAACACCCCTCATGTGACTTGCACATGAGGGTAAAAATGTCATTTTAGTCCCTCTTTTTTTTATCATCTTCTCCCACCAATGTCGGTCCTACCACTACTATTCTTCTTTCTTTTTCATCTTCACCCACAAACACCCCACCTCCCACCACCATTATTTCTGGTCATCAATATTTCTGGCTGCCTCCATCAAATTCCGACCACCTCAATATGATTACTCGTATATCAGAGAATCAATATCAGAGAACCACCACTCTGATTTGACAATGGAAAAATGAGAACCATGAACACTGATTGAGCCTATTTAGCTCACATGACTTGACCATGACCACTGATTTATCAGGTTTTTGCAGGTTAACACAACCTCTGATGTACAATAAAAATAAGCTCAGCCAGACAATCATAATTTATTTTGAGCACTGTTTTGGTGTGAGGGTTATGGGCAATGAATGCTTAATCTCCCCCTCAGGTTTAAAAAAAAAAACCCCCCAAACTATTCCCTGGTTCATACTTTCTACCTGATACTCACCACAACCTGATTTGTAACATACCCTGACACAACCATCAGCTTATCCAAGTTATACCCAGATCATATCCCTCTGATCCACAAATATCAGCTGACCCGTATCACTCTCTGATGACACTCTTTTCACACCTTCACTCCCTGATCCTCACACTATTGGTACTCTCTGATTGCGACTTTTACACCATCAGGCCGAGTCCGAAAACCATCAACCTTCGAAAACCATATTAACACTTCTTGTCCTCAGCGTCCCTGATTCCTTCACTCAGTTACTTCTTTAATTTTCAAAGACTTGAGTTACAAGCATCAACTGAGCCGAACTATTAACATACCTACACTCTGATTTTTATATTCAGATTCTAATAAAAAATCACAATCCCTCATACACTAATTACCACAATCTTAATCTTTATTACACCTGACACAACAATACCAACCTCTGATCCTCATCATTTGATTCGAAATAACAAAAACAACACTTTAACCTACAAATCCATATTCAAACCCATATCAATCTCAATTGCCCTATTCATCAATACCCATCTTTCAATTTAACCTGCCCCTTCTTTCTAAACCCTACCACTATCAACCACACATCATTCCTAGAACCTCACATCTATTGACACAACGAATCATTGGCGACAAGATCTCAGGTGAGCTCATTTCCGGCGAATCTTGTGGGTTTTGATGTTGATGTTTAGATTGAAAGTTATGTGTATGATGATTCTTGATTTATAACTTGAAGGTTTTGGTTGACTGGTTTCTCTTTAATGAAGTTAGATCGAGGCGTATATGTGTGTTGTGTGATTGTATAAAACTTCACACCTCACACAAACACAAAAAACCACTCGATCTATCCAACCAAAACATTCACCTCTCTTAAAAAATAGAGTTAATTACAAAGATGTTCCCTTTGGTGGCTATCAGTTTGGGGTGTGTGTGTGTTTGTTTAGAGAGACAAAAAATAAAGAGTGGGTGAGTGTGTGTGATTGTCTGGATAGAAAAAGAAGAAAGAAGGTGTGATGGAGTACTTGAATAGATGAAAATACCCTCCAATATTGCGCACATGTTATAACTTAACGCCTTGACCTAACAGACGTTTGGTCAAGGGACTATTAGTGTTAAGGGTTTCAGAGTTGGTGGCTGTAAGTGCAAAAAAAAAAAAAAAGTCAAAGGACCAAGAGTGAAAGTCAACGCATACCACAGGGACCATCTTTGTAATTAAATTTTTTTTTTAAAATTTATTTACCTAATTATTAACGTTTTATACTTTTGTATATATTGGGCCTTAGCCCTTATTGACCTAGCCCCATAAAAGATGAAAGTCAAATACTTATTTAGTTACTGTATGAAAGTATTATCCGTATAACTTTTGACCTACTTGCTAGTGGCTACTATTATTCAATACACGTAAGGCGGCGGCCGGCCGCTGGTGGGATTTTTTTTTGCGTTGTATTTCTTCATAATGTTGTTTACTAAAAAAATTGGTTATTTGGTAGGGTAAGTTTAAAACGACATAAAGTATTATGAAACCGTCGCGCGGTTATGTTTTTTTAGGTATGTGTAATAAAATTATGTGTTAGCAGTTTTTATGCCTCGGGTGTATGTATATATTTAAACATAGGAATTGGTACAACAAACAACAGAATGGTATGCAATAACTAATGGTAGCAGAAATATTTCATACAAAAGCTAGTCTATATATAAAAGACATTGCATATGTTTGCTGGCTAGACGTAGGTAAGTAGGTTTGGTAACATTCTTCTGGAAAAAGAGACTGGGAATGCAGTAAAGGTAGCAGTACATAGTTAGATGTCTTTGAAAGCAACCTGCGATTTGTTACGATATTTTACATAAAAGGTAGCAGGTATGCATCTAGGTAATGCATAGAAGTAGTTCGATGATGTTTTTGGCAGCATGTCACTTGGAAGGGCTTTTTATCATCCGTCTTTTTTTGCTCTTTTGTGATTTGTTTGTGTTGCTAGATCATCTTCTTCTGAGAAAAGGGTTATACGGGCTGAGGTTTTTCTGGGACCATACTTGAGTTTTGATGGATCTGGTAAGTTGGTGTTTTGTTCTGGTGGTGTTGTAGTCACTTGTCGTTCTTTTACTGTGTGTGTTATTAGTGTTGGTGGGCTGAGAGTTGTGGAAGAACCTGGGTTGGTTTCATTTTCTGCAGGCGGGGTGGTGGCTATCTGGTTTGCTTCTGGTGTTTTGATAACTGGTGCTGGTGTGATGTTGTTTGTTGAAGACGCTGGGACAATTTCATCTTTTTTGACAACTGCTAACTGGTGAAGATTTGTCGAGATTGTTGTTTCTTCTGGTGCATGAATGGTTGTTGAAGCATCTGGTACTATTTGAGGAGCGTTGCTGGTTCCTGCTGTGAGTAATGGAGTGTCGTTCCAAGCTGTGTCTAGAAAGAACACTCGTTTTTCTTTCGTACTTTCAGGGGCAAAGTGCGGTTGAAAGATATTTCTTTGTCCCTCGAATGCAAGTAACTCTGGTGGATATTGGTAGGGGTTTTGTCCTGCAGACCTTGAATGATGTCGCTGCAATCGTCGACCAATGAGTTTGCTTCGTTGCTGAAACATGTTAAGTATACATTGCCAGTGCCATCTGACAGTATTACTTTGAAGCAATAACTGGCCAAAAAATATACATATAATCTATTTAGTATACATAATACATGCGCATAACCATGAAAATGTGTAAATGTTTTGTTAACCTGCAAATAGGCTCTGTTTTAGAAAGTGATTGCCTGCAATGGACATGCGGGAACCGTTCGGATATTTTTTGTTTACAGGTGAGGCATTTCTTAAAGAACCAGGGTCTGTTGGTGTCAACCTTGTCAATAGTAGCTACGATAGTAAAGCGTACATTCTGCATTTGTAAAATTGTAGGAAATTTAGAAAATTTTATTTGACGATGATTATATTGCATTTGTTCAATACCTGTTGGTTTTCTGGATTTTCTTTCAAAAGGTCGTTAAGAGTTACCATGTTCCTTTTTTTCCTGTTCTGTATATGGACAACGCTGCTGTTGCACATTCACTATGACTGGTGGTTCTATAAACTGGTCATACCTGCAGAAGTATGTTATGTCACTTGAGTATGCTGTGTGTTTTTAGGTATGGTAATCTTGCAGTTCATTAATGACTTACACATTGCGGATTTCAGAGGTCTCTGGTATATCCGGATTCAAATAGTACTTTGTTGCAGCTGTGCTCGAAAGCTGAAGGCCTGTTTCATTTGAGGTAAAGGTTAGTGTATCACTTTGTTAAGGTGTATAATATGCGCGAGGCAAGGAACATACCACAATAGTTTTTTACCAAACATGAAGTAACTGCTATAATAGCTGGTTTTTCACTGTTTTCATATTCTGTCATGTTGAAGGTGTGTGCTTTGTCATTCCACAAAGTAAATCGGACAGTGTGTCCGCTGTTTGAGACAATGAGTTGTTAGTCAGTCTAAGTATAAAAAGTCAAATGTTATAAAAAGCGTATGCCACTTACTCTAGATTTTGGATACCGATATCTGTCCATTGCACTACTTCATTTGTAGCTTTTACTATCTCTTGCATGCCAGTTACATATTGAATGCAACCAATATAATATGTAAAGAGGAACTGTACTTCAGAACTTTTTTTTGTGATACGTGCGATAATTATATGTAGCTCATGTACCTGTGAGAAGCCCTTCCTTTGCATCGACTTTTGAATACAGGTCTTTGTATTGTGTAAAGTTGAAATAATGGCTAGGGAAGCCATTGTCGGGTATTGGTTGAATATCTGCGTAAGCTCCAAAAACCAATGACAGCGAATGCGGTAAGATTTGCATCCATGTTTTTGCAGGTTGAAAGCCAAAACCAGTTATTTTGTAAGTTTGGTTGATCTGTAGACTGGCATCAAATCTATTTTTTTCATGGATGTTGATGTTTGTTTGTATAGCTCCTCCCTGCAAATGAAATAGAAATTTATAAATTGGATATAAGTTTTGTGAAAACGTAGGGGGGGGGGGGGGTGAATACGTTCCCGTTTTAAAAACTTAAAACTTATTGTATCAAATTTCCGTTTAAGCTTGTTCTAATATGAAAAATGTTACATGTAGTTTAAGACTAGCATAAACTTAAACCATGTTGTCACACAAGTATGATTATCAAATCACAACACAACAATCATATAATGCAAACATAAAAGTAAAGAGTAAGTAAAAGAAAGCGCAAACCGAACACGATGATTTATAGTGGTTCGGTCACGGAGCTCCTCTCCGCCCTACTCCACTCCTCGAGTACCCAACTCGAGAGTTACTTCACTAGATCAACAAGCTCCCTTCTCAGCGGAGAAGACCTTACACACGTCGCTTACACTTTTTCCGGTACAAAGCTAAATACCGGGTTCTAGTTCGAGGTAGAACCAACCTAACGTCGCCTATACAATTTCCGACTCCCGTTGGTTCTTTCGCAAGGGTACAACCACTCCCGTTATGTTTTATGGCCCAACATAAAAACCTTGTGTTTTATGGCACAAACACATAAACCATCTAATCTAGTATGAATAGATTACAATGAATATCCATGACATAAATGGGTCATGGATATGAAGATCACAAGCTCCCTAAACTTGTTGTGACGGATCTTCATATATGCATATGGAATCAACATGAACTTCTTGAATAAGAAGTCTTCAATCATTGAGGATGTCAAGTGCTCTTGAATCTTCATATGTTGGAATGCTATGATGGATAATGACTTCAAGATCTTCTAACCTTTATGGTGGATCAGGAAGTATGCTATGGATGATGTCTCATGATCTTGTGCTTGCTTCACAGGATCATTAACAGTGTATGCTTACAACATAATGAAAGTTAGTAACATTATGATCATTATACAAAGGGTGATCAATGTATGATTCTACATGGTTTGCTACTGATCTAAGTGTATGAAATGATAAAGGGAATGTGTGTTCTAGTTGCTTAAAACAATGGGTAAACAATGGGCTACTATTTATAGGCAAAATGTAAAACAAACCATGGATTTGATAAAAGGGATCCACCCTTTATACCAAAGGGATCCGCCGGACCTGACAGCTAATATCTCAACAAATCTTTCCATATCTTACCATATCTCCCAAAGTCAACTATGTTACTTTAAGATCATTACAAAATATTTTTCTAAATCTACAAGATTTGTCAATGATGTATGCCATGATGTCATGTATATATATTTCCATTTTAAGATTTAAAATGTAAATAATATAAATGTGTATATGTTTATAACATGTATCCTAGTGATCATGTAGCATGTATATACAAGCTTAGCTTAACTAATATATGTTAACCAATATGTATCATGTTAGTTTGACACCTAAAGTGTATTTATCCTATTAAACTTAGAAAACATGATGTAAAAGTAAGAATACTTGTATATGCAAAATGTGAAATGAGGTTCTAAGTAGAATGGTAAACCTTTTTAAAATACTTAATGACCTAGCCGTATTTTAAAATTTCTAAATGGTTTGTTAAGGGTTTGATCATAATGCCACATAACAAACATGTACGAACCTGTGTTGTATCATACGAGGACTCGAGAGGTGTTGAATGTATGTTGAGACAAGATATGATTATAAGTAACTTGTACATTTTACGTTATGTATCAAGTTACATGTTTTTCATCAATCAAAACAAACAGATTGCTTGCACTAACAATCTCCCCAACGAGACTGCTTGCACTAACAATCTCCCCCTTTTTGATGATGACAAAATATGTAAACGTAATAGAAAGTAAAATATAAAAAGTTACTTGTGTCCGTAATTACTTACTTTCTCCTTGTGTCCGATTCTCTGTTAACACCTTTTTCCCTTTTCTCCTTGTGTCCGTAATTACTTACAACTTCGTAATTACTTACTTTCTCCGTTTACACCTTTCTCCCCCTTTTGTTGAAACAAAAAGGGTGTGTCCTTGGAGTTAACTTCATTTCTCCCCAAAATGGCGAGCTTGCATCATCCCTAGTGAAGTTAAATAGACTACTCCAATCTCCTATGGTTGTTGCGTTCCCTAGGTTGTTAGCGGATCCATGGATCAAATTAAGACTCTTAACCTACATAAAGGTTAGTGGTGTGCAACATAAAAAGATTATATATGAAAAATGCATGATGAATGAAATGCATATAGCCAACGATACACGTGGGTAAGCTATGTTGGACTATGTTGACCTATCTCCTCCTTTTTGTCGAAACACAAAAGTGTGTCGAAAAATGAGAATTCTTAAGAGTGTGTACATGCTCCCCCTTGGCTGTAGCTCCCCCTTAATCAATACTCCCCGTTGCTAGGGTACCCACATATATGATGTAAGGATTATGATTGCTACAAAACAAGGATTAGTACATGATATGCTCCCCCTTGATCAATACTCCCCGTTGCTAGGGTACCAACGTATATGATCCAAGGATGAGAAATGCTACAAAATAAAGGTTAGTATGTGATATACAACAATGCGTGTATATGATGCATTCTAAAAATGCTTGACGAAAGCTCCCCCTTGCTCTAGGGCGTCAAGATGAACCTACAAAACAAAAGATTAGTGCACTAGAAGCTATGTCTTAAGTCATATACGACCAAAGTGTATAGACGATGCAATATGAGTGCTAGACTGATAATCCTCCTGGTTTGAGAGCGTTAAGCAGCACCTATAAAAGAAGAAAAATAATCGATGCAAACTTCATCCTATGATGAGTATGCTATATACAATCGAGCGTATATGATGATGAACCTATAATGAAATGGTTAGTGCAATCTATTTTATCTTAAAGAAAAATATTATGCAACATATCAATAATCTAATCACAAGCAACTTACCAATTGTGATTGTTTAATTAAAGAAAAATATGATGCAGCATATCAATTGTGATTATCTAGTAAATCATGTTATAAAGTGTGTAATCTTCTAATAAGAATTATATTTACAATACAATGCCTATGAGGAGGATATGAAGTGGAGTTAAATTGAGTGATGCTAGTGTTGGTGTTAGTTTACTAGTGATAATTCAATTGATAACTAAAGGTTGATGTAAGTAGGTTTTTCGTTAATCCATGGGGTTGATGATTAGTGAAAGAGGTGATGGAAGGTGGTGGTTATAATCAATGCAATGAATTCAGAAACTCTAATGTATAGCAAATGCTATAAGAGTATTGAAGATGGTTAAGGTTATGATATTATTATCTACCGAAGATGATGAATCGTGCCATAATAAATGCTCGAATGAAATTAAGAGGAAAATGAAAATGACATCATATGATGAGAGTGTTGGTTGGACCAACGTGTTGAGAGTGATGGTTCTGTTTGCACTGACAATGACGTGCTTGAAATGTATCAAGAATGAAAAGGATGAGATCCTATGATGGTGTTCTAGACAATGAAGTTGTTCTAGACAATGAATATGTAAAGGTAAATCCTAGACTCGTTGGTTGTGAGAAGGTTGTCTGTTTTGAATGGTTAAAAACTGAACCAGGTACCCGCGGATTGGGCGGAACCAAATCTTTTGTTCCGTCCATCTTATCATAGGGTGCCGTGGGACCAAAAATTGATTTGGTCACTTTTTGTCGTTTTTGATCAAACGAAGGTTCAAGCTAATGTCTATTTACTTATAACTACAGATTTGGTTTCACTAATCCTAGTCAAAGTCTAAGGAGACTTAAAGCTTCTCGTTTAAGAGGTTTGTCAAACATATGATGTGTTTTTCACTTGACGAGATATTGGTGCAAAACTGTGATGTTGAGCTAATAAGGTTTGAAACACTTTGTGATTTTGTGAACTAATTTAACTAAGTGGTGTGAACCTATGTGTCGGTATGTGTGAGTGTTCTTTAATACAAATAGACAATTATGTGAATGAATTTCTCTCCCCCTTAATCGGTGGACATCCATCATAATCTGTGATGTTAAGAATGACGAAGCAAGTTAATGAAAGCGATGAACTTAGTAATGTTTTAGCGGATGTTGGTTAGCATACAAAGTACTTCATCCTCGAAGTTATGTAGCTCTTCTCTATCAATGCAAGATGATTGCACGACGAGGCATGTGGTTTCCTCATGGAAGGTGTATTGTTATAACTAAAGGATGATAGAGATGTTGTTAGGAAAGCAGAAGCAACAATACGATTTGGAGAGAGGTATGTTGAAAGATACCCAAACACAAATTTCAAACCTCTAAAACTTAATCCTATTATCTTTTGAAGCTATATGCAAGAAAATGGATCTCATAAACATATTATATATATATATATTATAGAGCATTTAAAACGACGTCGCACTATGAATAGTAAAACAGTAGCGGGCTGCTACATGCCGCTACAGTACCCGGCCCATTTTTTTTTTTTTAATATTTTTCGTACCAAACGACCTAGAAAAATTATGAAACTTGCGCCATTATTAACGAAATAATTTTCCCAACAAAACCCGCAAAAAACCCGCGAGGCCGCAACGCGGCCGACCGTCGCCCGACTCGTAAACATATTACTAATCAAAGTAGCAATAATGGGACAATAATTATGCAAAATAAGCATAACAAAGAGAAATAACAAATAATTTGTTATCATAGAAATCATAGCATCTTATGTAAACAAAAAAAAAATTCATCTACTAGAAAAAAAGCTACCACATGACATCAAGACAAATAATCATATTGCAAGATAGCATGACATTATTTTAGATACTACATTGTGAAATTGTTTTGAAGTTAGGCTTCATCACTTAAGCATACTTACCCATTAATTAACACAATGATCTATGTGTAAAATAAAATGACTTCTAAATGTTCATCATACCAAAATCACTTAGACAAGGTGCACACATGGCAAACAAATAGTGTGACAAAGTTACAAAAGAAATAAGACCACAGATTCATTGCAAACAATTTTTAACATTTTGGAAGCATGCATTATTTAGACTATCTTATGAAAAAGTTCAATGAATGTCAACTAAAGACAAGAGCTATCTAACACCATGTATTAAAAATGAAATATCGTAAGTTAACAAGAACCATGTTAATCTTGTGAAATATCATATAACAAGTATCATGCGAATCATGTTAACATCTAGTAGCATGAAACATATATAAGCATGCAGACAAAACCTTTCAAAGGTTTACACATATGATTATCAATCAAATAATTATCATGGTAACATCAAGACACTTAAACATATCAAACACATAACATGTAATCAACACATATATATGTAATGCAAGAAAAATCATATCTACTACTTGATTGATTAATATTCCTAAGACAAGATAAATTATCTTACTTTAATACTTACTTTAGGCAAGTATAGGAATACAGATTTTTCAAGTTAGAGAATGAATATGAGACAATTACAAGCAGTGCTTAATTCAGGCTAAACACGAGTAATTTTTACGGGTGATTCCACATACCCAACTTCTCTGCTGGAAGCAATTTAACCATTAGGTTAAATTGAGTTTCTAGTGCAATAGGTTCTCCAGTAGTCATTCTTATGTCTGAAAGATAGGAATTCCTATTTTTGCTTATCGAAGTATAAAAGAAGATAATTTACCAATACATGACTTAATGAAACTCAACTATTTCTATTAAAACTAAGGTGATGAAAATGTCATGATATACACGGGAATTTGACAAATATATGTCAACAGATTTTAATCATTGTGTTTGGAATCTAAGGTTGAATGATCTAAAAGGTGACATCTTTTATGTTGAGTTTAAGTATGTGTTATGCAAGTGATTTGATCATCTAAGACCAAAAGATGTGTGATAATGGAATATTTTAAGAACGTTCTCAAGAAAGTTCTTTAGAACAAGTATCTAAATAAAGTTACCAACTTTAATAGAACTTGTGTATGCTTTGGAGATGTGGATATGCACAAGATTTGACCAAGGTTTGGTCTTGAAGGGAAATAGATACATAAAGTATCTTTCAACAGATAAGATTATCTCTTGGGATAATGTTATCATGTTTGAGAGAGATGTGCTAGTTCATAGAACTTGCAGATGTTTGTTTAAGATCATTTAGCCAATGAGGTGTGATTAAATTTCTTGTAACACAACCTTTCATGTTGCAAGGAAAGAATGATGCATAGGATATATGTTATCCTTTTAACAAGATGAAAACATAATGTTTTTCCGAAACATCATGTTTTCCTAAATGAAGATATGAACCCAAAGTGTTTGAATTGGATAGACTTATCCTAAATAAACTAGGTTTCAATATTATGATAACTAGATGATGACAAGATAAACCTACTTGAGTTTCTTATGTATACTCCTCAAGATTCATTGTCATTTGGGATGTATGAGGTTGTCTTTTTGCATTTTAACATATGTTGTTAAAATATTGATTTAAGGTTTAACGAGACATATGCAGAAGCTTGGTGACAAAGTATTACCAATACTTTGATTACTTGTGAAAGTGGTCCTAGTTGAAATTGATAATGAGTGTGAGCATCATGCTCATTTGATGGTGAAGGTTCTAATCCTATAGGTGATAAAATATGGTTGAGTTGATTCAACATGCATTTGATTTGGTATGAGTGTTTGGACAAAGGGATTTTTGAGCAATGCACTTAATGGTATGAATTATGGTGTTGTAGGGGTTTGTTGAAGACAACAAGGATAGAGACTAATTTTTGTGATCCATTAGTTGGTATAGCTAGTGGGTGATTTGAAGCTTAAGGCCTGAGACATATCACAAAAGTGAATGTGATGGGATGATGGTGAAAGTACAAGTGAACTTAGGTTACATGAATGTTGAAGATGACAAGAATGGATACTAATTCTCGTGGTTTACTAGTGGATGAAGTGCTAAGTTATGTTTATGACATCTAAGGGCTGAATGTGATGAGTTGATGAAAGAACACATGTTTCTAGTTATGATGGGATGTGTGTTTTAACATACATTGTTAAAATACTTGGGAGTTGATTGTTTCGGATATGACTTTTAATGACTACAATCGTAAGTTAGATATACTTGAATATTTCGGACGAAATACTTAAGTTGTCAATCCTACTTTGAGAAGAGGATAATAAGACTTGATAATTACATCTATAACTTAAGTGTGAGATATGACTTGATGTAAATTGTCTTGAAGGATGACATGTTAACCAAGTAAGGCAACATATGTGGATACAGGACAATATCTATAGTTATCAGTTGGACTTGAGACCTATGATATTTTTGCCAACAGTGAGTTCGGATTAGTTTGGAAGTTGTCAATTTACAACTCAAGCTAATAGATGAGTAAAGGATAAGAGGATGCAGTGAATGTGTGTAATAATCACAAATTATCAATAGAATAAACCTAAAAACTAGAATCAATAATCTAAGGATCGGGATTAGTCAGGAATTTTGAAAAAGTTACTGTTGAAGCCTGCAGATCCAATCGACAACAAAGGCGGAACCAAATTTTTGGTTCCGCGGAATTTGCAGGATCAGGACTGGCGGATCCAAAGCATACACTAGGCGGATCCAAAATTTGGGATCCGCCGAATCTGCCATTTGGAGATTCAGATTCTTAACAGAACATATGTCAAAATTTTCGTTACTCGTTCAAATTCCAAAAATTTTCCTCAGACATATGTAACTACGTAGTTGTGATAGATTCATAACAAAAACACAGGTAGTAACATACGTTAACATATAGATTAATCCAATGATAACGAACTTACCATTAATGGAAGTTAAGCCAAACAGTGGCTTAAGCCCGAAAACTTGACAACATCAAAATGTTATCATCCTGCATTGTTATGTTAGTTCACATAAAAGTATAATGCCAACATAATATCCTAATAACATAACAAGTCATCACATTATTGTTTGAAATTTTCTTATATTAAACACACTTACACAGATACAACATGTTTACACACTTGAAATTAAGTGAAGGTTTGTGCAAGACAATACATTTTAAGATACTAAACTAGTTTCACTCAGTTCACATTTCTAAGTAAGTTATGCAAAATTTTCACATAACATATGCAAACAAAAATATCTAAGTCTATAAGTGAAACAAACACAGTTTATCAACTTAGTGCACAAGATCTAGCAAAAGTCCTATTGTGCATCAAACAAGCAATTGACAAACAAGCAAATAATTGTCATGGCAAAACACTTATGTATTTCCTATCAACAAATGAAATCATATCAATGTTCAAAGAATACCAACTTACATTGCCCGACGTAAAAGTTTAAGTTACTGTGTCAAAATGAAACTTAATATTTTGAACAGGTTGTAGTATTTGATTTTTTTACCTACTTCAATTTAGATTTAGGACATGAGATTATTTTTAAATGAAAGTAGACTTAATTCCCTTCAAAATGATAGGTGGCGCGACTCATACGGACTTACGGTTAATTAGTTATGAATTTTTGAAGTTGGACAAAAACTGCATATAATACCGACGGATTTGGCGGATCCTTTTTGGGGGTTCCGCCCTTTGTAACAAAGGGATTCGTGGGTGTCTGTGACAAATTCTCCTAAACTCGTATTTTGATATAGAGAAAACATGTAGGACTTGCTAGACTTAATATTAAACATATATTACACATATTTAATAACATTTCTACTTATGTGACTTATCTAAACATAACGAAGGTGATTTTTCAACTAAATTAATAGTTATCCCAAATGCCCCTTTAAAACCCGTGTTTTTCATAAATTATCTTTACGCACACAATTTGACACTTAATCATTTTAAGAAATCTTTTCTTTTGATTTTCCAAAGACATCTTCAAGCTTGTATACAATGTAATATTTAACAACAAAATTTCAAAGTATATTTAGCGAAACATTTTTCATATTATATTCTGCTTCAAAGGTAATTTGATACATGGATCGTACTCTATTTTAAAAACCAGTTGTTTTGAAAATAAGAGCCACGAGGCTCAGATACCAATTGTGAAAACGTAGAGGGGGGTGAATACGTTCCCGATTTAAAAACTTAAAACTTATTGTATCAAATGTCCGTTTAAGCTTGTTCTAATATGAAAGATGTTACGTGTAGTTTAAGACTAGCATAAACTTAATCCATGTTGTCACACAAGTATGATTAACAAATCACAACACAACAATCATTTAATGCAAAAATAAAAGTAAAAAGTAAGTAAAAGAAAGCGCAAACCGAACACGATGATTTATAGTGGTTCGGTCACGGAGCTCCTCTCCGCCCTACTCCACTCCTCGAGTACCCAACTCGAGAGTTACTTCACTAGATCAACAAGCTCCCTTCTCGGCAGAGAAAACCTTACACACGTCGCTTACACTTTTTCCGGTACAAAGCTAAATACCAGGTTCTAGTTCGAGCTAGAACCAACCTAACGTTGACTATACAATTTCCGACACTAAGCTAGATGTCGAGTTCTTTTACATGGGTACAACCACTCCCGTTGGTTCTTTCACAAGGGTACAACCACTCCCATTATGTTTTATGGCCCAACATAGAAACCTTGTGTTTTATGGCACAAACACATAAACCATCTAATCTAGTATGAATAGATTACAATGATGATCCATGACATAAATGGGTCATGGATATGAATGGCTAATCTAAATGAACTCCCATTGATAGGAAGCCTTTAATGGATGAAGATCACAAGCTCCCAAAACTTGTTGTGATGGATCTTCATATATGCATATGGAATTTACATGAACTTCTTGAATAAGAAGTCTTCAATCATTGAGGATGTCAAGTGCTCTTGAATCTTCATATGTTGGAATGCTATGATGGATAATGACTTCAAGATTTTCTAACTTTATGGTGGATCAGGAAGTATACTATGGATGATGTCTCATGATCTTGAGCTTGCTTCACAGGATCATTAACAGTGTATGCTTACAACATAATAAAAGTTAGTAACATTATGATCATTATGTAAAGGGTGATCAATGTATGATTCTACATGGTTTGCTACTGATCTAAGTGTATGAAATGATAAAGGGAATGTGTGTTCTAGTTGCTTAAAACAATGGGTAAACAATGGGCTACTATTTATAGGCAAAATGTAAAACAAACCATGGATTTGATAAAAGGGATCCGCCCTTTATACCAAAGGGATCCGCCGGACCTGACAGCTAATATCTCAACAAATCTTTCCATATCTTACCATATCTTGCCATATCTCCCAAAGTCAACTATGTTACTTCAAGATCATTACAAAATATCTTTCTAAATCTACAAGATTTGTCAATGATGTATGCCATGATGTCATGTATATATATTTCCATTTTAAGATTTAAAATGTAAATAATATAAATGTGTATATGTTTGTAACATGTATCCTAGTGATCATGTAACATGTATATACAAGCTTAGCTTAACTAATATATGTTAACCAATATGTATCATGTTAGTTTGACACCTAAAGTGTATTTATCCTATTAAACTTAGAAAACATGATGTACAAGTAAGAATACTTGTATATGCAAAATGTGAAATGAGGTTCTAAGTAGAATGGTAAACCTTTTTAAAATACTTAATGACCTAGCCGTATTTTAAACATTCTAAATGATTTGTTAAGGGTTTGATCATAATGCCACATAACAAACACGTAAGAACCTGTGTTGTATCATACGAGGACTCGAGAGGTGTTGAATGTATGTTGAGACAAGATATGATTACAAGTAACTTGTACATTTTACGTTATGTATTAAGTTACATGTTTTTCATCAATCAAAACAAACGAGATTGCTTGCACTAACAATCTCCCCAACGAGACTGCTTGCACTAACAATCTCCCCTTTTTTGATGATGACAAAATATGTAAACGTGATAGAAAGTAAAATATAAAAAGTTACTTGTGTCCGTAATTACTTACTTTCTCCTTGTGTCCGATTCTCTGTTAACACCTTTTTCCCTTTTCTCCTTGTGTCCGTAATTACTTACAACTTCGTAATTACTTACTTTCTCCATTTACACCTTTCTCCCCCTTTTGTCGAAACAAAAAGGGTGTGTCCTTGGAGTTAACTTCATTTCTCCCCAAAATGGCGAGCTTGCATCATCTCTAGTGAAGTTAAATAGGGTACTCCAATCTCCTATGGTTGTTGTGTTCTCTAGGTTGTTAGTTGTATTCACATTTGTTTCTGCCTGTTGCTTGATGAGAATTTTAAGGCCTTCAGGAGATGTTGCTCTGGACAATGCAAAATATAGTTGCCCGTGGCCGAATATAGGTTCCGGTAGATATATGCCAATCTTATTGAGCGACTGCCCTTGGGTTTTATTTATTGTCATCGCGTAGCACACCTTAACAGGGAACTGCTTTCTTTTAAAGACAAACGGCAACTTTTCGTCTTTATTGATTAATAAAATCCTTTGGATGAAAACTTTTTCAGACATTCGAGTGCCTGTGATGATCTTTGCTTGAATAAGTTTGCTGAATAGCTTTGACACAACTATCCTTGTACTGTTACACAATCTGCTGGCTAGGTTTAGGTTTCTGAGCATCATTATTGGAGCACCTATTTTGTTTAAGGTTATGCGGGGGGATTCCTGTAAATGAAAGGGTGTTGAGATATTCTGTAGGGTAGAGGAGTTCCATTGCTCCTCCATCATTTGTTTTCGGTATGGCTTCGTCAAAACTTCGGTAACAATAGGTTTCACCGTGTAACATATCGAGAACATTTGAGTTAATGATGTCGGCAGTTTCGTTCTTTGGACATACTATAGCTTTTTCTTGTAATACTCTTGCAGTTGGCCTTTGGAGTGTTTCTTCGTCATATATAAAGCAAATCAGCTCTTAGATAGCTGTATCATTTTCGGGAATGCAGTATCTATCTGCTATACGGATCCAGGCTTTATTCTCTGGATCATTGTTATCTGGATCTCCAATGGTGCCATCGCCAACCTGCAGCAACCATTCAGAAAATGCATGAACAGTTTCTTGTTCTTCAATTGACATTCCTGGTCGCCTAAGCCTCATGTTCTCTTTAAGACGAATGACTTTGAAATGCGGCCACAGGTACGATAGTGTTATGGAAGATGCTATAATTTCTTGTTTTGAAGCGTTTTTTTTAACAGGAAGTGTTTGCCTGAAATCTCCGCCTAAGATAACTGTCTTTTTTCCAAAGATATCATTTGGAGCATTCAGTATGTCTCTGAATGTACGATCAAGCGCTTCAAAACACTTACGGTCATTCATCGGAGCCTCATCCCATACGATAAGATCGGTTTGTTTGATTAAATCTGCCATCTGAGTATTTCTTTTTTATGTTACAAACCGATTCGTCTGTTAGATCGAGTGGTATTTTGAATCTTGTATGGGCTGTCCGTCCTGATGGGAGCAATAGGGAAGCAATACCAGAAGAAGCAACCGCCAATACTATTCTTCCGTCTGATCTAAGTGTAGAAATTATAGTCTTCCAAACGAAAGTCTTGCCTGTTCCTCTGTGGCCATAAACAAAGATGAGTTTTTGTTCATGATTGTTTATTCCATGTATGACCTGGTCAAAGATTAGCCGTTGTTCAGGGTTGAGCTGCGCTACTAATGCTGTACTTTCACTTCTCAACAATTCGCGGTCGTAGTTTCGTTCTTCCATTATGGCCCTGTTTGTCAAGATTTCAAGCAATTGAGATGGAGGCAATTCCATGCCAAAATCTTTGACAGATTTGCCATAGAAATTTAGAATCGCTTGCAGTTCATACATGAGTCCACCTTCTAAATCGTCTGGATTTATGTGAATTTCTGGTATGTGTAGTATGTTGGACAATATTAGAGGAATATCTTCAGACATACTATCTGCATGTGATTGAAGTAGCGTTACTGGGCTCGATACGTCACAAAAGATAAGTATCTGGAAAAAGAGTCGTCGCATTTCAGATGCAGTTGCTGACAAAGAAGCTTCTTGCAAAGCTATATTCCATTCATGATCTTTTCCCAAGAGGCCCATTGCTTCGCAAGCACCTCTATATGTAGGATAAACATGGTTATCAACTGTACGGATATGACGGAACGATGTGCAACCTTTTGGTGACAGAGTAGCATCCTTAAGTAAAATGCATCGCCAGAGCTTGGATGTATGTATGATAGTCGGCCAATGGCTTGGGTACCTGTCCTTCGCCTCCGCTGCCAATATTTTCCGTCTTGATGCCACACAAATTCTTTAGGAAAACTTAGGTACGTTAAGTGGCGGCCATCTGTATTATGTGTGTTATACTTGAACCATTCAGTTAATGTTGTTCTTTTGTTGTATTCACTGTCAACAACTGATTGCAAGGACTGTCCTGCTCTGAAAGTAACACGTTGCATGTTCTGAAGGTGCACTGCAAGTATCTGAACAGGTGGATCTCTGCTATGTATACCGAAACCAAGAATCCTCCAGCATGCTTCATGCGGGCCAATATATCTAGCATCCTGGAAGTTTTTAATTTCATCGATTTGTATTGCACTGCGACTGGTACTTGGCTCCCCATCTCCAATTCTTCTTGTGATTTGAGTAATTATTCGGTTAGTACCTTTAGAGATGTACTTAAAGAGATATTTTATGAGCATTGTCCACTCGCAATACTCAACGTTGATGTGTGCATAGAAGCGCATACATAATAAACGATTGTGTGGGACAACGTAGCCATTGTCAAGTTCAACATTTTGCCTCATTGTTGTTATGCATGTATCTCTTCTACGGTAATGGACAAAACCCTTTTTGTCAACAAATGTGGCAAAACAAAATGGCTTAGGGAATGATTTGCTACACTCATCTCCGCACTTCATACACGGTGCTGACTTATTCACCAACCCACATGGACCGTGCATGTAAGTAATCAAAACACATAACACACCCAAGGATTGATGTTTGGGTCGTGTGTTTTAGAGAGAGAGAAAGAAGAATGTGAACTTTAGTGAGAGAAAGTGTAAGTAATATTAGATTGCAAATGAAGTTCTGATGAACTCAAATAAGTACATTTTATTATCATCATTCATCCTATTTATTTGACTTGTTTTATTATATTATATATGAGAATCGATACATTAATGTTTGCTTTAGTAATTCTCAGGTAAAAACAAGCATTATGTGAAACTTGGCGATTTTGGACTAATTATGGAGCAAAACAAGCGAGATGTCAAAACTCTACTGAAATCCAGAAAATGCGCCGCATCTCACTCAACAAATACGACGCAATATCATACTTAGATGAATTCGAAGACCATTGCCTGACTTTGAAGAATGCGCCGCATGCAATTCTGTCATGCGCCACATATGAAACTTTGGTCAAAGAAGAAGATCAAGCTCGTTCTACTCCAGATACGCCGCAATATACTTCTAACATACGGCGTATCACTATCAAGATTTCACCAGTTACAATCCAAGACAGCTAAAGTACATGCGCCGCATACAAAGATCAAGTTACGCCGCATCTGAAGACGGTGTGCGAATATTCCAGAATATATTAATCTTGGACCCCACGCGAAGTTAAGTCAATGCGCCGCATCGATCCCTCAGACAGAAACTATAAATTCCCCAAGGTCAGACGAATTTAAGAGACCTCTTGAGATCTCTAGAGAAACACACAGAGAGAGATATAACCCTAGAGCCGAATTCAGACGACCAAGCAGCACAAGACACACCTTAAATAAAGATACAAGAGCTGTAAGAAGGTCCTGCATGTATTCAATTCATTAAGTAGTTTTGTTTTATTGTTTTAGTACGCTTTAATTCATCAGGATTGATGGGCTTGTGTCATGTGACTACGGAAGATCATGCACTCCCCTTAATATTGCTTTCCCATTAATTAAAGTTTATATGTTGATGTCTTTGGTGACTTTTATTAGTGCATTGATAACCTCTGTGTCTAGCTGAGTCTTGCTTGGGTCGCCATGCCCCTTCCTCGCCTATTTATTCTAGCGTCTCTTGAATAAGTAGGATAGACATAAGTAATCATTAAGAGTTTACTCGCCGATAAGATTAGAGCCAACTAGAATGGTTTAATTATATACACTTCATATAAAACTAGCAATAAAACAAGTGACAAGCTATTTAATTATCAGGACAGGTCTTCTTATTGTCTCGAGTATCTATCTGTGTACGTGTGTGCTAATCGCTGATTCGTGCTCATTAGTTTAGTTTTCCATTTAATTATAACCAAACCGTGCCAGTCTCTCAGGCTGAACCCCCTTGCGTTAGATTAGGTTGTATAACTAACTTAGGATATTAAAATACTGATTAGAATAACTAGATAATACGTTCCACTCTTAGTGATCGACACTCTACTTACCATTATATTCATACTGACCGGGTACACTGCTCGTTAAGTGTGTGTGTTATTGATAAGTCGGCTAAATATAAATTTAAAACTTCAGTAGGCATTAATACTGCTAAACCGCAACGACACATCACGCTCCATCAAGTTTTTGGCGCCGCTGCCGGGGAGTGAATTGTTATTATCTGTTAATTTGATTTAGTATTTTAATTAGTTTTTTTTAGATTCTAACCACTAACCCTGTTGTATATAAGATAGATTGCATTCATTGTATAATTTGCATATTTACTGTTTTTGTGTATTTTTGTTTTCTGTAATTTTTGTTTCTTTTTGCTTGTTCTTATTATTATTATTTTTTCTTCTATTTTTCTGCATTCTGCTGTCGTTGTATTGAGCTGATACAAACGATACGGCGCATCTGTTTTCACAGATACGGCGTATTGCGTTTAATTTTTATAAAATACAACGCGTTTAATAAATTCGAATACGACGCATCTTTCCCCAAGATACGGCGTATTCTGTTTTTAATAAGAAATTTTTCTAAACCCTAACGCCATACGACACATCTGTTTTAACAGATATGGCGTATTTTCTATTTAAATTAAAAACAGCTGTTCAAATTATTAAACAGAAGCGACGCATCGATCTTTATCGATACGGCGCATCTACTAAATCAAAAATCTTGTATTTTGAAACGTAACGAAAATACGGCGCATTAGCTTTTGTTAATACGACGCATTTAATTTTAATAAATATAATCGATTTTTGATAATTTTGAATGGATACGGCGCATTCTAATTCCTAAGCGGTGTATATGTTTTCTGAATAAAAGTCTGATTAAATTTTAACGTAATAAGATACGGCGTATCCAACCTTCTGGATACGGCGCATCGTCTACAGATATCAGCAACTTTTATTTTTCTTATTCCCGAACGGAAAATATTCTAACTTACCCTTACACTAGGAAGTTTTTACTTTGAAATCTACCTGTTTTTAATTTTCAGGAACGATGTTCGATATTTTCCCCAACTGGTTCGGAAGACCCCAAAGAAACCTTACCATGGAAGAGTTTGCACTACTAATCGCTCAAGCAAATGAAAAAGAACATCATGAAGCAAGAAACTTTATTAATGAATTCAAAGGCAGTCATGAGCTGTTACTAAAGGAACAAAACAACATGATTAATGGATTGGCAATTTAAGTGCACCAATTGTCAACAGTGCTTAACAAGGTTCTTTTGGTAAAACACGATTTGAAAGGGATTACAACTAGAGGCGGAAAGTCAACCTTTCAAATCGGAGAGACACCCGAGGATAACAGCACAAACAAGATTTCCCCTGAATCTATATCATCTGAGCAAGAGCAACCAAAAGAGACTAATCCAGAACCTGTGATTAGAGAAGAACCTTCTGTTGAACCTAAACAATCAACACTACCTTTTCCACATAGGGTAAGGAAGGAGAAAGAAGATGCCTATCAAAGGAAGTTCCTGGAAAATCTCAAGCAGCTGTAGCTAAGCATACCATTTATGGAAGCCCTAGTGCAAATGCCAAAATATGCTAAATATCTGAAGAGCTTGCTTACAAACAAGTCCAAACTTGAAGAGGCTTGCACTGTAACAATGGGGGAAAGAAGCTCAGCAGCATTGCTCAACAAACTTCCATCTAAGGAAAAAGATCCAGGGAGTTTGACTATTCCTTGTCAAATTAAAAATTTACATATTGCAAATGCTTTAGCCGACCTAGGAGCTAGTATAAGTCTTATGCCCTCTTCTATGTATGAAAAATTAGGCCTTGGTGAACCAAAACCTACTAGGATGTGCTTAGAGCTAGTTGATAGGTCCATACAATACCCATTAGGAATAGCTGAAAATATATTAATAAAAGTTGATAAATTTGAATTACCTATTGACTTTGTTATCCTCGATATGCCCAAAAATTCTAGAACTCCTATAATATTAGGACGACCATTTTTAGCTACTGCTAGGGCCATGATTGATGTTTTTAATAAAAAGATAACTCTTACCATAGGAAAAGATGAGGTTGAATTTAATATGGAACAATCTATGAGTAAAACTAATTATGAAGATGATGAATGCTATAATATCGATGTTTCTGATGACACGATTAATCAATTTACTCAGAAATTGTTAAAAAGTAATTTGCTTGATTCTTTTCTGCTTAAAAATTTAGAAAACACAATCGCTATAGAAGATCAAATTGATGAAAATACTATTGATAATAATTTCGCTGTTGATTCCGCTGTTTGTAACGCCATACGGCGCATCGGAAATATCGATGCGGCGCATTTATCTGATGAAAGCAACGACGTAATAAAAGAACAAGTTTATTCCGCTAGTGCTAATAAAATTGATGATGTTAAACCTGTGCTTAAGGATCTCCCTTCTACTTTGGAATATGCTTATTTAAATGGGAACACTAATTCACCCGTTATTATTGCATCTGACTTAACGCCAAAAGAAAAGGAATCCCTTTTGCAGGTACTATATAAACGAAGAGGAGCATTAGCATGGAAAATGTCTGATATTAAGGGAATTAGCCCGTCATTCTGTACACATAAAATCCTTATGGAAGATGAATTCAAACCAACTATCCAACCCCAAAGGCGTTTGAATCCAAAAGTCCAAGATGTGGTGAAAAATGAAATTGTGAAATTACTTGACTCCGGACTTATCTACCCAATTTCCGACAGCTCGTGGGTCAGTCCTATCCACATTGTACCAAAAAAAGGAGGAATGACGGTAGTACTCAATGACGACAATGAGCTAATCCCTTCAAGAACTGTTACTGGATGGAGAGTTTGCATCGACTACCGCAAACTCAATGATGCTACGCGAAAAGATCACTTCCCTCTTCCATTTATTGATCAAATGTTAGAAAGACTATCAGGATATGATTATTATTGTTTTTTAGATGGTTTTTCAGGTTTCTTCCAAATACCCATTGCCCCCGAGGATCAAGAGAAGACGACTTTCACCTGCCCTTATGGAACCTTCACCTATAGGAGAATGCCGTTCGGACTATGCAACGCCCCTGCTACTTTCCAACGTTGTATGACGGCTATCTTCCATGAAATGGTAGAAGACTTTATGGAAGTCTTCATGGACGACTTCTCGGTGTTCGGTAACTCATTTAGTGATTGTCTCTTTAAACTTGATAAAATGCTTGCTAGGTGTGAAGAAACTAACCTTGTTCTTAATTGGGAAAAATTTCATTTTATGGTTAGAGAGGGAATTGTGTTAGGACATAAGATTTCTGGGAAAGGTATAGAAGTCGACAAAGCTAAAATTGATGTAATTGCCAAACTACCTTACCCCACTAATGTAAAAGGTGTTAGAAGTTTTTAGGGCATGCTGGATTTTATCGTAGGTTCATAAAGGATTTTTCAATGATATCTAGGCCTATGACCCAATTATTGCTAAAAGATGCGAAGTTTGATTTTTCTGAAGATTGCAAAAAGGCGTTTAATATACTTAAAGAAAAACTAACTACTGCACCTATTATAATTTCGCCAGATTGGAATCTGCCTTTTGAACTAATGTGTGATGCTAGAGATTATGTTGTTGGAGCTGTACTTGGCCACAAGATAGAAAAGAAATTTAAGCCAATTTATTATGCTAGCAAAACATTAAATAATGCCCAAGAACATTACATCACCACAAAGAAAGAACTAAAAGATGGCATGACTCGAGGTTACATGGGGATAAATTGTTTACTATTGGAGAAAAAGTGGTGCTATTTAGTTCTCGATTAAAGATGTATCCAGGTAAACTTAAATCAAGATGGACGGGTCCGTTCGTTGTCAAGAAAGTGTATCCGTATGGGACTATTGAAATATGCGATAAAAATGGTTATATATTCAAGGTAAACGGGCAACGAGTTAAAAAATACTTTGATAATAAAATTGAGGATACTGAGAACGAGGTGGTGGAGTTTGAACCCGAAGTATTGAAATAAGGAGCTGAACGTGAGTCTAACTTGAAGACTCTGGAATAAAGACAAGTGCTGACCGGGAGACAACTCGAAGGAAAAATTTTTAATTTTCTGTTCTGTGTCGAGTCTGTCAGACCTGCAGAAGATGCGGCGCATCTCCATCATAAGATTCGTATTTTTGACTTTAAAACTTTCTGTCAGTTTATTTAATGCGGCGCATCCCTGGTTAAGGATGCGACGCATCTTTTATTCTGATTCGTATTTATTCCAGGCTCGATACGGCGTATCTTCTTCCATAAGATACGGCGTATCGACTGACCTGATGATTTACAGTTTAATTTTTTAGGTTTTATTTTTACTAACTACTAATGTATTATGCAAGTTTGAACCTTCTTAACTCAGGTGTGTTAAAGTCTAAATGGTATTATAGATTCCTGCATTTTTGTGGATACATCATTTATGAAGCTTAAACGTTCTCATCCACAAGAAAGTTGATTTTTGCTCTTATACGAATAATGGAGGATCATACCGAGCAAATCTCAGGGGAGTTTTTCTGTTCTAATTCTTTTATTTTCCAGTTTTTAACCTTTGACACAAACAACGAGGACGTTGTTTAACTTAAGTGGGGGGATGGAGAATTAGAACACTTGTCCTAAACTTTTTGTCGATATATGCTTAAAATGCGCTTAATATATCAAAATTTAAAATTTTTTAGCATGTTTTTGTTTAAAGTCTAAATTACATAACCGCACACATAACTCTATTCTTTCAAAAATATTAAAACTTTAGTGTGCCGGTGACTTGTAAACTTTAGAACTTGGCTTGTATACTATTCGAGACCACCATAATGAGTATTATCTATATAATTGGAGTGACTTGTCTAAATTGGTATATTTCTAGGATTACACCCAAATAGCCTTTATATGTTATGTGATATTAACTAACTACACTGGTTAGTTAACCCCCGTATAAACCCTTTGTTTACTCTCACTTTTAGAGTAAGATACCCCTAGAAAAACCCTCAGAGCCATTCCTTTCGTTTCTTACACCTTTGTTATAATGTTTCGATACACCCTTACACCTTAGCCTACCCTGTAGATTAAAATCCGTGGTTAATTGCTTTAGGCAAAGTGTGTTTCCTTACATTACCTGTGTTCGCGTGTGTAATTCATTATCTTTGGTTAGGTCGGGAAATTGCACAATGCAATTGGTATGAAAGTAAATATTGTATAACTTTTAGTTTATTTTTCGTGTGTTTGCTACTTTCACTATTACAGTTATTTCTGAATGTATGAAGAGTATGGAAAAATTATCCAGAAAAATAGTGATAGAAAAGTTGTGAAATTTTACACATATATGTTGAAATAAATAAATAAATATGGAAAAGAAAAAGAAAAAGGAAAAGTTGGAAGTTTGTTTTAACCAACTTATGTAAAGTTTTGTATTAAGTGGGAGATATCACCACTATTTGTTGTATATTATATTTATGGATTGAATGGGAGTTGGCCGTTATGGGAACGCCAACTAAGGTTATTCTTTGATTGAGATTTTGTTGAGTATAATTCGTGTCTACCTAAAGCGTGTGTTTCAAGTGTTAAAGCGTGAGTTATTCAATGATATGAGTCTTATTCATGGGATGGTTGGGAAAGTGATTAACCACACTTAGGATTTTAATTTATCTGTTTTGTTTATTTTTCATTTTACACCAATTTGTATCCCAAATATTATCCATACCCTATATCATTCTTCATCCAAACCTTTGATTTATTGAGATTAGGGATTTGAGCAATCTTAAGTATCGTAGTCGTGGATTCGGCTATGTATTTATGATTTTGTCGCCCTTTTTGATATAATATTATTGGTGAAGATTACTTGGTCCTATCTTTAGCCCATTCGAGTTAAGGAATTGAGCAATTGCAAGTATCGTGGTCGTGGATTCGATCATGTATTTGTAATTTTGTCGCCTTTTCTGGAATATGAGATCGATAGAGATTAAAAAGGATGATCAACCCTTAACCAACAAACCCTTTTTACCGCTTTAGACTTGTTACTCCTTGGCTTTAGTGGGGGAGATGTGTATACTTGTGAAGCCTATGATAGAATATTCGTCACGACTAAGCAACTAAACGATTTAGAATTGTTTTACATTAAAAATTATTTTGGTTTCTACTTCGTTAAGTGTTTGGTTGTGTGATTATGAAAAAGCGAATACGTGCTTAAATATAAAAATAAATCCTAATATCTTTTAGGATACATTTTCATATGATTAATTCTAAGGTTTACTTGGGGACAAGTAAAGTTCAAGTGGGGGGATATTTGATGAACTCAAATAAGTACATTTTATTATCATCATTTATCCTATTTATTTGACTTGTTTTATTATATTATATATGAGAATCGATACATTAATGTTTTCTTTAGTAATTCTCAGGTAAAAACAAGCATTATGTGAAACTTGGCGATTTTGGACTAATTATGGGGCAAAACAAGCGAGATGTCAAAAGTCTACTGAAATCCAGAAGATGCGCCGTATCTCACTCAACAAATACGACGCAATATCATACTTAGATGAATTCGAAGACCATTGCCTGACTTTGAAGAATGCGCCGCATGCAATTCTGTCATGCGCCGCATATGAAACTTTGGTCAAAGAAGAAGATCAAGCTCGTTCTACTCCAGATACGCCGCAATATATTTCTAACATACGACGTATCACTATCAAGATTTCACCAGTTACAATCCAAGACAGCTAAAGTACATGCGCCGCATACAAAGATCAAGTTACGCCGCATCTGAAGACGGTGTGCGAATATTCCAGAATATATTAATCTTGGACCCCACGCGAAGTTAAGTCAATGCGCCGCATCTATCAATTCAATGCGCCGCATCGATCCCTCAGACAGAAACTATAAATACCCCAAGGTCAGACGAATTTAAGAGACCTCTTGAGATCTCTAGAGAAACACACAGAGAGAGATATAACCCTAGAGCCGAATTCAGACGACCAAGCAGCACAAGACACACCTTAAACAAAGATACAAGAGCTGTAAGAAGGTCCTGCATGTATTCAATTCATTAAGTAGTTTTGTTTTATTGTTTTAGTACGCTTTAATTCATCAGGATTGATGGGCTTGTGTCATGTGACTACGGAAGATCATGCACTCCCCTTAATATTGCTTTCCCATTAATTAAAGTTTATATGTTGATGTCTTTGGTGACTTTTATTAGTGCATTGATAACCTCTGTGTCTAGCTGAGTCTTGCTTGGGTCGCCATGCCCCTTCCTCGCCTATTTATTCTAGCGTCTCTTGAATAAGTAGGATGGACATAAGTAATCATTAAGGGTTTACTCGCCGATAAGATTAGAGCCAACGAGAAAGCACTACTACAAAAAATCTCATAAAGACCGGTTAGAATGGCTCATAGAGAGTGGTTTAGGAACCACTCTAGGTGGGGGGTATTTCTATAACCAAAACATATAGAAACCGGTTCCACAACCGGTTTCTAATATGAGCATCGAAACCTGTTTGCTAGTAAGAACCGGTGTCTACATGCCTCTATTATAGAGTAAGGAACCAGTTTTTATATAAGAACCGGTCTTGGTGAGAATTTCATTTTAAAAAAAAATGATTTTTTAGTTTTTGCAAAAAAAATATAAAATTTTCATAATTCCATAATATACAACTAAAGTAAAGTGCATAAATCTTGATACATGACAATATAACCAACTACAACATATCAAATCGTCTCAACTTGACTCAAACTTGTTTAACTAATTAATTGCTAGAAAGGAATGTAGTATTTGGAGCGACAGTTATGCCTTTGACATGCAATATGCCAGCATCTCAGTTCACTTTCTATAGCAAAAGGTACCAGATGGCTCCAATTACCTGTATATATAAAAACAAAAACAGTTCTTACTGTGAGCAGCATAGCGATATACTATCAGTTCCTAACTGTTTTTTTTCCGTTAGAAATATGATAAGTACATAAAATAGTACTTACATGGCTAGCTAGCACATAGAGAAAGCAGCTCCCACCCATGCTTTTTCAGTTAGGAAGCCAGAAATTTTGGTCACCTTCTGATAGAGCAAAGATGCCCTGATAACTCGAGGAACATTCTGAAAAAAGATAATGAACTTTAAAGTGTTTTTTTCACTAAGGCAGCCCCGTCTAAGTTTTGGATGATTACCAAAACTGCAAGCTGCACAATACCTGCTATATATATTACCCAATAATGCACATTTATAGTTTATGCATCATAATTTGACAACCTTAAACAAATTATAGACATACCTGTGGACGGGGAAGGGCTGCTAAGACATCAATGATGAAGTATGATCCTAGGTAACGTCTTGCCACATAACGAGGATCATCTCCCAAACTACCAACATTGCTACCAATAATATCAATAATCTGTGATAAAACAGAAAGACACAACTACATGTGCTACATTAGTCTACTAGGTCATTGCAAAAGGATTAGACTGAGGAATTTAGATAGATTCTGTAACTAAAGGTCATACAAGAAATTGTTTTCCCTAACTACTAGTCTACAACCTTTCTATCATAGTAATACCAACAACTTTCGATTTGGACTGTCACATGAATTTCGCAAGCATTTTCTTTTTTTGACATCACTGCTAATCGAAGCAAAATATGCATTATCTGTGAATAATTACCTCATAGCTTGGGATACGATTGGAATACATGCTGGGCCATCGAAAGGGCTGGGGTATGGCTGTTGGATCATAATAGTATTCTCCACACATAGAAATTGGAGCAACACTCTCAACCTGAAAATCCAAAGGGAGATGGAAAGCCATCAGTTACTATTACATAGACCTCAAGATAAGTCTCACAAAGTAGTGCAAACTGAACAACTTATATGCACCTGTTAATTTCAACATATAGAAAGGACCCATCAAACAATTATGATTTGACTTGATCTTAATAACCATCATAGCCTAAACTAAACTCAAATGCGTTTATACGTTTTACCGGATCACAAAAGTAGTGGCAGCAAAATGCATCTTTCTTTGCAATATCACATGTACTTTGCGCATGAGCTCTTTCTCTTTTAGTGTAGCTTTCAATTAGATCAACCAAGTGTGCGAACCTGCAGTACAACATGCATCAATTCATTAAAATATACATAGCCGATACCCAAGTTATAGTAAGCATACCAAACAGACCCTGAAACTAGATTACAACAGCACAGCAAGCAAGCAAGCATATCTGTTACATATTCTAGGACAGATTAGTAGGCTGCAAACATATCAACGAATTCTTGACTAATCAATATCTATTCTGTCACATCTAGTAGCATTTTAATGCACACTAACAAATATACATAGAACTTGTTAGTAATTTCAGCTGTACTAACAATAGTATTACTGTAACAACATGTAAGGGGGGATAGTAATTTCAGAAATTCAAATATATAAAATTTAATCAAAGTGCAAAGTAGCAATAGGATATATATAATATCAGTCAGTGGTAAAATCAGTTTTAGAATTCTTAATAAAAGGTTACAGCTTTAAGTTGTTTCGTTTAACCCGATCAAATCAAACTGTATCAAACTATGTGCTGTAACAGGATACCACTTTCAACTTTACATCATTTTAAATTTATAGTGAACAACTGTTACCTCTTATGCTTCCATGATTGGCTTCAATCATTTTTTTTGTCAAGTTTTCACGTATGTTTTCTTCTTTTTTGATAATTGTCGAACTACAAGAAAGGTACAGGAGAGTTAATTCTTTCACATCATTGTGAGAAATGTGCCTCAACAACATATTAAAACATTTAATAGCAGGGTCATGATGCTAAGTTCCATAGTATATAAGTGAAATATACTATGACGTCCAAGGCCTCTTTAACAGCCGTAGCCTTTGCAAAAAGACCAGTTACTATGGTGAAGCCTTAGCTGCATCTTAGAAATAGATTGCCGTCTATTATTATTTTAATAACAGTCACAATTTAAAAAAAATAATGATTTTAAGATATTTATTCATTAGAAATATATACTCTTGACGACTTTCATAGCATTTGATATGTTTCCAATTTAGCTATATCTTACTAGTTTGGCATGTTAAAGATATACATAACCCGAATCTAACCATTTGTAGAAAATGGGTCAAAACAGCCTCCTAGACAACCTATTATAACAATTAAGTGTAGGGTCCTGATGTACAATTCCACATAATATGAGAGAAAAGAAAGGTACTGTGACAAACCTTTGTCTCTTTATAAGTCGCAGCCTTTTCATGAGGCTCACAAACCATCTTGTAGAGTTCTGAAGAATTACAAAGTAAAAGAATAAATGTTTGATTTTATCTCATCTGCATTTTATAATGAGCTGCCACATAGTTAAAAGTAAAATGTTTGGCAACTCTTGATATGCTGAAAATACCATCTAATAAAGTTGTATAAAGAAATCGTATGGAAACGAGTTAATATGATAAGGGGTATTTGTAGTCACCTCTTTGGTTGTTTATTATAAGGAATGCTGAAGCACCACCAGCTTGTGCAATGTTTGCCTTTGTTGTGAATTTGCAGCGACCTCGGGTCACCATGATGACATCACCAGTAAGCTACCATAAGATGTATATAACTAGGTTAGTCGCTAATGTATATCAGCACGAGTAATGACTAATAAACTATTTATAAAAGAAATGAAGTTCAAACCTTTTTTCATGGTGGACTGCAACAATCACGAGGGTCTGATTCAGTAAGACGAGTTTGGTTTGCATTTTTCTCCTTTGATACGATGGTAGTACCAAATCTAGCACCAACACCGACAAACTCAGGGCCTTCCACACCATTAACCCATGTTTGAACTTTTACCTAGCAAAGAAAACCATCATCATACAATGGCAATCAAAACTTGACATACAAAACCACCAATGAAAGCGAAAGAAAGATAAAAAATTAAAGAGTAGAAAGTGGGTCAAATAGAACTAGCTTTTCAAGCAATATGATATCTATACGTAAACCACTTCAAATAAATATAAGATGAAGCATATTTTTTTCAACTGAAATCACTAATAATATCTACATGTAACATATGATCAAGCTATAAGCCTATAACCACACTTTAAGTGTATCTATCGCAATCTTGCTATTCATGAAATCTCTAACAATGACATACATCTATAACATACTCTAAATCTGTACATACGTATGACATAAAGTCAAGCTATAAGTCACTTCAAATATCCAAAGATGATACGCAATGAACTTACAACTTATTTCAAATTGTTTTACATAAACATACAATCAAAACTATTATCTCACTTCTTTGCATTGGGCATTTTGGAAGTGATTTTTATTGCATTTTGATGTCACGTGTAACAACTTTTTAATGTTTGGGTGTAGTCAGAATCATTCTTATGATCTAACTATTTACTGGTCATTTCACATTATATCACTAAGTAATCATTTTCAATCACAACCTCAAACAGCCAAACCTATACCATTTCACGCCAAATTTTGACTATTCCATATAGCAAAACCACTTTGAAAACGCGAAACACCCCATTAATCCATAATTTAACATACATGAAAGGTAAAATTTACTTAAAATCAGTAACTACATCATGGAACCAAACTAAAATCTCAGTTCAAAGAAACCTTTATCAATACAAACATATAAAAGATACTCCCTCCGTCCCATATTAAGTGTCCACTTTCTAAATGCATAAAGTTTTAGGAAATTCCACTAACTACACTCTCCACCAATCAAATATCACTATTACCCACTAAAGTCTCTTCTCATTGGTTGAAAATATTCCCTGGACACTTAATTTGGGACATCCCAAGATTCCATTATGGACACTTAATATGGGACGGAGGTAGTAACATTTTTACATACTATACCATCAAATCATCAAATAAAGAACCATGCCCATTTCAAAAATCACACAAAAATGCATAAAAAACACAATTTAGCTCAAATACAAAAAGGGTGTTTTTATAAATACCAGCACAAAGTCATTCTCACAACTAGGCTTCTTGGGAGCAAATTTATCATCATGAACAATGTCACCAGCACTAACCACTGAAGGATTTTTTACTAAAACAAAAACCAATACTAAAAATAAACAAATTTTATAAAACCCCATGAGAACACTTGTTCTTGTTCACTGATGCTTCATAGCATCCAACATATGTAACAGATCTCTTATCTTTTTAAGGTGATGTTGAGTGGAGTGTAACTACGACACCGTTTTAGAGATTTTGTTTGGAACATGAACGTTAACCGGAACAACCGGTGAAGGTTGTACTTTAGTGTCTGAGTGATTGAGTGTCTGATAAGGTTTGCATTTTTTGTCCCCAGTGATATATGTGTGTTCAATTTAGTACCTCAAGTGATATATGATTGTAACCTTGTGGTTTGCTAATTGCTATCCATTTTTAAAGAGCCAACAGACTTGCCAAGCTCTCCAATGTCACCAATGTCAAAAGTAAAACAATTTAGTACAGGACTAAAAAAAGAAAAAGAAAAAAAAGTAGCATATGATTACCAAACAAACGTACCTATAGAAAAATACACCCATAAACAACTACAAATTGTTTTCAAGAGAATGACCATTGAGCATCATCTACTGGCACTTCTACCTGAAACATATGATCAGCTATCAACCACTTATGAACACATACAAACGGAGTAACGGCTTATAAATCAAGGCCACACGCCCTCAAAACGCAATCAGAGTTTGAATTTCATATATGCTTTAATACGTTCATGGCCAACTAGGACCATTAAACCACCATTATAAATAATTATATGAAGACGATGTATAACAATGTTTTGAGGGTAACAAACCAAGCTATTAGTTACAAAAACTGATAAAATAAAATGTAAAGCCTGCTAATTACCACGAGAACCAATGTCGATAATAATAATAATATATTCATACTAATAACTCTTATTGTGTTAGATCATTAAACTTTTATCAATTGATTATGTATCTTTACAAATACACTACTTTACACTTAACCAAACAACCTTATAACAATTTTAATGTCCTTAAAATTAATAACATTAATTGATATCCTAGAATGATGATGCATTGCTGGTTAAGGAGGAGAAGAAAAACCACAAGTATAAAAAATTAAGAAATTAACTGTAATGCTTAACATATAACTACCTCACAAGTATAAAAAATTAAGAAAAACCACACACATACTTGAAGACTTTAGTTAACCCTAAGTTTCGATAAATATCAGAGAAGGGGATGGAGATGACTCATAATTATCGATGGTGGCAGTGGTATGATGCGGACGAGAGAGAGAGAGAGAGAGAGACCATGAAAAGAAGATGACTAGCAGGTGCGGTTTTTTTTCTTTTGAAAAAAAAATGGGTGGTTTGAATTCGTGAAATAGTGGGGTTGAATTGGGGGAAAACATGAGGCGGCAGAGAAAATTTTGGGGGAAAAAAAAGGAGGTAAATCAAAAATTTTGGTTTATGAAAATAAAGACCTGTTATTTCGACAAAACCAATTTTCGTATTATGGAGATTAGTTAATTCTTAAATACCGGTTTTTATACCTCTCATTCCCTCTTTTTTTCAGTTTAAAAACCAGCTTTTATCAAACTAGTCTCTATTAGGGGGTGTTCATAGTCATTTGTGTAGTAGTGAAGGTTTAATTATATACACTTCATATAAAACTAGCAATAAAACAAGTGACAAGCTATTTAATTATCAGGACAGGTCTTCTTATTGTCTCGAGTATCTATCTGTGTACGTGTGTGCTAATCGCTGATTCGTGCTCATTAGTTTAGTTTTCCATTTAATTATAACCAAACCGTGCCAGTCTCTCAGGCTGAACCCCCTTGCGTTAGATTAGGTTGTATAACTAACTTAGGATATTAAAATACTGATTAGAATAACTAGATAATACGTTCCACTCTTAGTGATCGACACTCTACTTACCATTATATTCATACTGACCGGGTACACTGCTCGTTAAGTGTGTGTGTTATTGATAAGTCGGCTAAATATAAATTTAAAACTTGAGTAGGCATTAATACTGCTAAACCGCAACGACACATCACGCTCCATCAAGTTCCAACCCTTCCCATGGGTGGGAAGGGCTATTTATACAAGACACAAAAACGCCTCTAGTAGGCTATGGACCGGGCTGACAGTGGGTAAAGACCCGACCCGACTCCATGGTGAAACGATATCTAACCTAATATGATTAAACCTACGAGCTACTTAATGCTAATCCATACTTGGGTTGACCGAGTCTTTCATGTGAATATTTATATTCCTAACAATCTCCCCCTAAGGGAGGTCAACCCGGAAATTACTCTTTGAATTCTAGCATTCTATTACATGAATTTGAATTCCTAGCTCGTAGTCTTTGATTCTTCTAGGTCATTAATCTTTGTACTTTCAGCAGTGAACTTTTGATGACAGTTCTTTTGTGTTGGATGTTCTTTGAGGATTCTTTGAGGTCATCATCCAACGTACGTCTCCAAGTCATCTTTTTGCAGTATCGTCTCCATGTGACGTTGTGATCTTTGGACCGACATGCTCACACTTTTTTGGATCATGATTTTCAGCATCAGAGTCGCGGAAGTAGTATTGAAAGTCTTTCAATTATCATGATTTCATTGATTATGATGGTGAAGTGTGAGCATTGGGTGATGGATCGGCATCTTTTCGGCAATCAGCTGCAACTGCCAGGGATTCCTACATACAACAGTTAGCAATAAAACGTCCGGCACTTATAGGTTTGGATTTCGAGATCGTTAACAGCTGATTCACTGGAATCAACTCATATTTTTCTCCAAGGATTTACAAAGGAAATATGTAAACCCGATTCGTTTTCCCTAACGAAGGAATGAATGGAATTCGTGATTCGATTCGTGATTGCGTATGATGAATAGGTGAGAACAAAGAGATTTTGGATTTTTGGTGTTTTTTACTTCTAATGAGATATGGAAAGCAAATTTACAAAGAAAATAAAGCTAAAATCAAATTAAGGTAAAAAACGCGAATCGGGAATTCTAAAGACGAGCTTTAAAAAGGTGAAATCTATAAAAATTAACCCTACGAGTGCAAATCTATTTTTCCTAAATCATAAATGATAAAAGAAAATTTTAGAAAAAAGAATTATATTTTTTTGACTTTTATATTTTTTATTATGAATTAAAAACTGAATTAAAAAGAAAAATACATAAAAAATATTAAAACTATTCTAAAAATTCTAAAACTTTTTCTGAAATTACTTTATACAAATACAGTCCTAGGAAAAATAAAAAGAAGGTACCAGCTTATTCTAATAAGCTGATAATAAGCAAAATGGAGAAATAAGCTTAAATTGAAAAAACAAGGTTAAATGAAAAAAAGTGCAAAGGTTTACTGAACAAAGACCCTAGGGCAGTTGGTTTGGTGTGTGTGTGGTGAGCTAAGGGACCAGCGTTCGAATCCCTTGGTTCTCTTTTTGCTTTTTATTTTATTTTTGTTATTTTCTGATTTGAAACTCAATAAGCACAATCCAAATAGCAATTTTTACAACTACAACTTAATTTGAAAACCACAAATAAGCCCAGAAATAAGCCAATAAGGCCTGCTTAATTGAAATTAGGCTAGGTTTAAACTAGGCAGACTGTTAAGCTAAGAATAAGCTAATAAGGGCACTGAAAAAGCTAAGGGGAACCTAAGGGGGATGTGAATAAGCTATGGGATTCAAAATAAGCACTAGGGGAGAAAATAAGCACTGAGAACAAGGTAATTCAGCCATAAGTCTGCTGAGGTCTGAGGTGAACAGGGGAAAAACAACTCTTTTCAAGCTGTCAAAAAGCCCCTATAAGCTGATCTAACAAATTCCTAAACATAGCTAACCACTAGATTAGCAAGCCACTAATGTCTGTACTAAAATCCAGCTTATGCCAACTTATATCCAACAAATTAACAATGAAAGAAAAAACTGAAAATGGCAAAAAAGAAGGAGAATGCAGTCTGCTGTGTTATGCAGACTTGTGAATTTGATTCAACAATGCTCAAAACTTAGTTAAATGATTCCAACTTTCTTGTATTCACTTAATGCACTGAGTTAAGCATAAAAATGCCAAAAGAAAGGTTCTAAATAGCTTATTGCTATAATAAGCTATTTAGAACAGTTGGTTCCCTAAACTTGCAACAGTCTACAAATAACTATGAAACCTATCAATTGAGCTTAAAACAACTTACTAACAGCTTATACAACCTAATTTAAGCAAGATTAAAATTTCTAAGTTGGCAAATGAACAGTACAAGCAATCTTAGACCCTAAATTAAGCTTAAGCCAAACACCCCTTATGTTGACTGTTTTGCAAATTTAAACCAGGTTAGACCAAGTTAAGCTATTAATTGAAAAGACAAATGGTTCACTAAGTTAATTAAGCACTAATGAATGATTTCTTACAGGAAATAAGCAATGAGAATAAGCTTTCCTATTTAAGCTGTTTTTGGATTTTTAAGCTTTTTAAAGCAAAATGGAGATCAAACTAAAACTGACTATCAAACTAGCATGGATTAACATCAACAGAACCAATAAGCACAGGAAAATGCAAATAAGCTAAGAATTAAGCAGATGAACAGTGAAACATGAAAATTGGAAAATTCTTACAAATTCCTTTTGCTCAAAACAAGTGCTTAATATCCATCTCCAAATCAACCTATTGCTTCCCAAGAAGCTCTAACCCATGGCCATCCAATATTCACCATGCTCCAGCTTATTTGACCAATTTTTTGACTGTTGTTGACCTTGTTTGACTTTTCTTGACTTTCTAAAATTAGAACAGATTCCACACTATTATAAGCTTACAAAAAGCTATGATTAGCTTATATAAGCTTATACAAACAGAAGAGAAGCTTGTGATTGATTTTTAATCAATTAAGTAACTTAATTCGAATTAATGAGAAAAACTTTGATTTCTATTAAGATTAAAAAGGAGTACCAAGCTGCTACAATTAGAACAATTGAACTAAATATGACTTGAATTAATAACTGAGAGTTTAAAATTACAAATTCTAATGACTAAATTATAAGTTCGACTACTGATACTACACTACTTAACTAACTCCAACTTTGGCTTACAAATGGCCTATTTATACTAAGAAATTAGGGTTCCTCTTGCTTCTGTGCTTCTCTGAATCACTTCTTGCCCCTTGGATCAACTTGGGATCATCTCAGCCATCAATTGGGTTTTTGGCGCCAAAATGGTACTGGGAAAAAGAGTTGACTTTGTGAGCGCATGAGGGGGGGGGGGGAAGTGGCTATGGCAGAGGAAAAGGGGAGACAAGGATGTTGGGGGGGACATGGTTGGGAGACATGATTGTCTGGTTAAGCTTTTTCTGGGGAAGGGGAAAAGGGAGTAGGAAAGGAGATGGGTTGACTTGGGTGTTTAACTAAAATAAAGAAAACGGGGATGGGTTATTTCTTTTTGGGGTTAGGCTTTTAGTTTGGTTGGTCTGGGTTAGGATAGTAGCTGGGTTTAGTTTAGTTTTAGGATATAATAAAAAGGGTTTGGTTAGGATTAGATTTGGAATTAGGTTTAGGTTAAGGGACCAAAAATGCCACTTTCTGAAAATCCAAGGACCATTCTTGCCAAATCTGAAATTTATCTCCAAGGACTATTTGTGACACTTTGATATTCTTGGGAGTTGACTTTTGATAACTTGAGCAATATCCCGGTCCAAACTCGTAAATTTCTTCCCCGTCCTCGGCTTTTCACGTTCTTCCAATCTCGTGCTCGGTTTTGTCCGTTTTTGCCCTGTTTTCAATCCTTTTGTACCTGAAACACATAAAAACACAAACCACGAATATTTGCAACAATATTTGGTCTATTTGGGTGTTTTTGGTCATTTTTGTGTCTTATATGGGCATAAAATGATGAGTAAATAGGCACTCATCATCCCCCCACACTATCAATTGCTAGTCCCTAGCAATCCGATCATATAAAGTAATGAGAGGATCACAAGAATACCAAGTATACCCCATTTCGACTTTTTATTCAATGCATGAAATTTAAACTAAAACAAAAATAGACAAAATGCTTGATTTCCAAAAATGGTATCATGGAACGGGATTCACACAAAATGGGTGTCTCCAGGGAATTGAAATCGTCATCCTCTTTTTATACTCCCAACTAAGCTTAAACTCAATGTGCAAATGTTTTTGTAAAATGCTAACACTACTTATATTAATAATCTATGTAAGCCGAAACTTAACTTTTTACTCCCACAATTTATTCAAGTTAGGTGAATGTGCTTGATTTTCAAAATTTTGATCATAAAAATCGATGTTTTTATAAGATTTTGACTTATACTAGTTAAAAGATAGATTTAAAATTTACAACAAGCAAGTTTCAAAACTTTATTCAACACATCAAAACTTATTGCATTTTGCAATATCATTCCATTTTTGCATTTTGCAATATCATTCCCTTTTATTTTATTATTATTATTTTTTTATTTTTTATTTATTTTTACTTGTGCAACATAAACTAACGGAGTTTCACGGGAACCAAGACCTTACACCTTCCGGAATAAAGGATCCAAGGGCCGTTACAACGGAGAGTTCCAAGACTCTAAACATTCCTGAAATGAGGATCCAAGGGTGTTAGACCAAGACCTCACACATTCCTGAATTAGAGGTCCAAGGGCCGGTGTAAGAGGGTAGCCAAGACCTAAACGCCTTCCGGAAATAAGGATCCAAGGGCCGATCTTGAACCGTAGCTTTTTTAGCACATACATTTATTACTTATGCAACTTTCAAGCAACGTATCACTTTCATTTTGCATTATTATGACATATGTTTGTTCCGAAATTTAAATAAAGCTTTGAACTAGTATTTTTCAAAATCGTATAAAAAAATGATTTTGTGTGTTCAAATGTTTGAAAATAAGCACTTATTAAGTCAGATTAGTTATCTCCTGGGAGGAAAAGCCATAGATTACTTATATAAGCTCTAAAGAAAACCACTATTCTACGCTTAGCATTTTTATTTGCACATATCGTAAAAACATAGTCTAATCGTTAAGGAAGCAGCCAGATCAACACTCTGGCAGAGTCGGAATTCCCCTTGTTCTAACCTAATCAAGACTAAACACTTCTTTTTTTTATTGCAATTTCTTATCTAAAAACGAAAAAATTTTAAAATTTTAGGCCAAAACGGGGGTACTAGGGCACTAGAAGGTACATATGTGACAAAAATTGCGAGAATTCCCCCCCACACTTAGAATTGAATATTGCCCTCAATATTCAAAGTACCGGCTATTATGCCGACACTTAGAACATAAAAAGGTAATACTAATAGCCAAGTGTGTGACAGAAATCTCTATTTTCACAAACAGGATTGAAAAGATATCCCTAGATAATCGTTAGCAAATAGATCGGATATTGGGCGGCTGGATTGAAAACAGGCGCATCAATCATCACGATCTAAGGGAAACCTGCAAACAAGGGCAAACTGTTGGAATATGTGAATCATAATAATACTATAAACACATAAACACAAAGATCACGCAGCGAAATGGATCTACATAACATATAATTAATTAACATAAATTTAAATAGATGCGTACCTTTTGATTTCTAGCAAGAACAAGAAACCGTGCACTCCAAGAACAAGGTATAAACCCTAAAATTAGGGTTTATGTGAATCGACCTACATCAATCGAATTGGGGAAAATAACACAAGCTAAAGTAAGCTTGTCCTTCGTTCTTGTACACACGTATTACTAGCGTTTCAATGTGAAAAGCTAGGTTCTTGATTCACAATAGATTAACCAAACACTTTGTAATGCTCAAGGTTACTCGCAAATCCCTTTCTAGGGGTTTCACTTGTCGACCATGAGCAAGAGAGGAGAAAAGAAGAAGTTTGGCCTTCCATTGAAATCAAGTGTACTAAGGGATGAATACATAGGATGTATTTATAGCCTTAGGGTTGAGATCAAGTTTACAATGGTTTCCGATGTGGGATTCCATTGTTTTGCCTTAATTTTCTTCATATCCCATTAAGTGTTTATTTGTGAAATTAATAATTAATCATAACTAAATATATTAATTATTAATACATTGAAACTCATACGTAATGTGTGCAATACCGAAGTCTCGTGTTCGAAACTGGACATACGAATATTAATTATTATCCATAAACTCTAACAGCTCCCACTTGGATATTCATTAATATCGTAATGACATGGGCTAGTCTAGCTTAACAGATCCCAATGCCCCCAGATCGAACCGAGTATGGTTTTCCTGGAAAAATCACGTGATGATATTATCATTTACTTATCCTTTTGTTTCTAATACCGTGTTAATATGGATATGGATCTTGGTCATTCCATAATTAACTATTATGTTTCTCGTTATTAATAATTGATCAAGATTACCAAAACATCTGAACGTCTTCCACATAGACTTTGGGTACGGCCGTTGATGCGCGTGATGTGTCGTTGCGGTTTAGCAGTTTTAATGCCTACTCAAGTTTTAAATTTATATTTAGCCGACTTATCAATAACACACACACTTAACGAGCAGTGTACCCGGTCAGTATGAATATAATGGTAAGTAGAGTGTCGATCACTAAGAGTGGAACGTATTATCTCGTTAATCTAATCAGTATTTTAATATCCTAACGCAAGGGGGTTTCAGCCTGAGAGACTGGCACGATTTGTTTGCAATTAAATAATAAAATAAACCAATAGGCACGAATCAGCAAGTAGCACACACGTACACAGATAAATACTCGAGACAATAAGAGGGCTTGTCCTTATGATTAAGTAGATTGTCACTTGTTTTATTGATAGCTTATATGAAGTGTATGTAGTTAACCCTTTCTCGTTGGTCCTATTCTTATCGGCGAGTAAACCCTTAATGATTACTTATGTCTAAAAGTTATTCCTAAGTGATCAATTTAGTAATAACCGTGGGAGCCACATTATTTTCCGCAGTCAAATGCCCGCAAGCCACTAATAAACACAGAGGTTATCAATGCACTAATAAGTAGTAACCAAAGACATCAACATATAAACTTTAATTGATGGGAAAGCAAGTATTAAAGGGAGTGCAATCTTTCGTTGTCACATTACACAAGCCACCAATCCTGATGAATTAAAGTTTGCTAACACAATAAAACAAAACTACTTAATGAATTAAACACATGCAACACCTTCTTACAGCTCTTGTATTTTTGATTTGGGTGTGTCTTGTGCTGCCTCCTTGACTGAATTCGTCCTAGGGTTCTCCTTGTTCGGTCTTCGGTATTATATGGTACGTACGAAATTCGTCTGGTCTTGGGGTATTTATAGTTTCTGTCTGAGGGAAGATGCGGCGCATCTATTAAGTAGATGCGGCGCATTGACTTAACTTCGCGTGGGGTCCAAGATTATAATATTCAGGAATATTCGTACACCGCCAGAAGATGCGGCGTAACTCCATGATTAGATGCGGCGCATGTACTCTTGTATCTTGGATCGTATCTGGTGATATCTTAATAGAGATGCGCCGTATGTAATAGGTGAGATGCGGCGCATCTGGAGCAGATTAGTCTTGATCTTCTTCATTTCAGTAGACTCTTAACTTTATGCATGTTATGCTCCATAATCAGTCCAAAATCGCTAAGTTTCACCAAATGATTGTTTTTACCTGAGAATTACAAAAGTAAACGATTAAGTATCAATCCTCATACATAATATAGTAAAACAAGTCAAATTAATAGGATAAATGATAGTAATAAAATGTACTTATTTGAGTTCATCAAATATCCCCCCACTTGAACTTTACTTGTCCCCAAGTAAACTTTAGAATTTCTCTTATGAAAATGTATCCTAAAAGATGTTAGGATTTATTTTTATATTTAAGCATGTATTCGTTTTATTTCATAATCACACAACTAAACACTTAACGAATTAGAAGTAAAATAAAATAATTTGATAAAAGCAAATCTAATCGTTTAACTGTCCAGTCGCGACGAATATTCTATCATAAGCTTGGCAAGTATACACATCTCCACCACTAAAGCCAAGGAATAACAAGTCTAAAGCGGCAAAAAGGGTTTTTAGGCTTAAGGGTTAATTATTCTTATTTACTATCGATCTCAAATTCCAGAAAAGGCGACAAAATCACAAATACATGATCGAATCCACGAACACGATACTTGCAATTGCTCAAATCCTTAACTCGAATAGGCTAAAGATAGGTCCAAACTTTACCAATAATAATATATCAAAAAGGGCGACAAAATCATAAATACATAGCCGAATCCACGACTACGATACTTAAGATTGCTCAAATCCCTAATCTCAATAAATCAAAGGTTTGGTTGGATAAAGGATAATATAGGGTATGGATAACATTTGGGATATAAATTGGTGTAAAAATAAAAAATAAACAAAACAAATAAATTAAAATCCTAAGTGTGGTTAATCACTATCCCAACCATCCCATGAATAAGACTCATATCATTGAATAACTCACGCTTTAACACTTGAAACACACGCTTTTGGTAGACACGAATTATACTCAACAAGATCTTAATCAAAGAATAAACCTTAATTGGCGTTCCCATAACTGCCAATTCCCATTCAATCCATAGATATAGTACAACAAATAGTGGCCATATGAACCACTTACATAACTTTACATCGTTGGTTTAAAATAAACATCTAACTCTTTTTTCTTTCTTTTTCTTTTTTCGATTTTTTTTTTTTTTTTTTTTTTTTTTTTTTTTTTTTTTTTTACTTGAAACATAAACATAGATGTGTAAAATTTCACCACATCACTATAATGATAATTCTGGATAATTTTTCCATACTTTTCATACTTCAGAAATAACGGTAATAGTGAAAGTAGTAAACACACGAAAAATAAACTCAAAGATATACAATATTTACTTTCACTCCAATTGCATTGTGCAATTTCCCGACCTAACCAAAGATAATGAATTACGCACGCGAACACAGGTAATGTAAGGAAACACACTTTGCCTATAGCAATTAACCAACCACGGATTCTAATCTACAGGGTAGGCTAAGGTGTAAGGGTGTAACGAAACATTTTAAACATAGGTGTAAGAAACGAAAGGAATGGCTCTGAGTGTTTTTCTAGGGGTATCTTACTCTAAAAATGAGAGTAACAAAAGGGTTTATACGGGGGTTAACTAACCAGTGTAGTTAGTTAATAACACATAACATATAATAGGCTATTTGGGTGTAATCCTAGAATTTTACCAATTTAGACAAGTCATTCCAATTATATAAATAATACTTATTATGGTGGTCTCGAATAGTATACAAGCCAAGTTCTAAAGTTTACAAGTCACCGGCACACTCATAGATTTGTGAATTTTGAAAAATCACAATTTTTGAAAATAACGTCATGTGTGCAGCTATGCAACTTAGATCTTAAACAAAAACATGCTAATTTTTTTTTTAAGTTTGATATATTAAGCACATTTTAAGCATAATTTTTGAAAAAGTTTAGGACAAGTAATTGTTAAGTGTTCTAATTCTCCAATCCCCCCACTTAAGTTAAACAACGTCCTCGTTGTTTGTATAAAAGGTTAAAAACTAGAAAATAAAAGAATTAGAACAGGAAAACTCCCCTGAGATTTGCTCGGTATGATCCTCCATTAGTATAAGAGCAAAAATCATCTTTCTTGTGGATTAGAACGTTAAAACTTCATACTTGATGTATCCACAGGAAATCCAGGAAACTATAATACCACCAACACTTTAAAACACACCTAAGATAAGAAAGGTTCAAGCTTGCATAATACATTAGTAGTTAGAAAAAATAAAACTTAAAAATTAAAACTGAAAATCATCAGGTCAGTCGATGCGCCGTATCTTATGGAAGAAGATACGCCGTATCGAGCCTGGAATTAATACGGATCAGAATAAAGATGCGCCGCATCCTTAACCAGGGATGCGCCGCATTAAAATAAACTGATAAATAGTTTTAAAGTCGGAAATAAAAAATGCAGAAAAATAAAATAAGATATGACCATTGCAGGAGATGCGTCGCATCTCAGAATTGAGATGCGCCGTATCCTCATGCGGGCCTGACTGACTCGACACAGAAAACAGAATAATAAAAATTTTCCGGGTTGTCTCCCGGTAAGCACTTGTCTTTATTCCAGAGTCTTCAAGTTAGACTCACGTTCAGCTCAGCAATAAGTCCTTGTCACGGTCCATCCTTCTTCCTTCATCCGAAAGATTTTCTCGTATATCTCTGCGACGTTTTCTTCCGTTCGACTTAATCTGCTTGACTTCATTTGCAGGGGCAAATTCCGGACTACCATATTTGAGTTCTAGCCAATCATTGAGGGAGAGGTCTATCAATCTTACCAATCTGCCATGAAATAGTAACTCCGCCAAAGCATAATTCATGTCATTATCCAGATAGTTCTCATTTAATCCCCAGTACTGTTCGGAATAAGGCATGTAAGAGATTTGGGCATTGCCTCCACCACAGCTGTTGTTGCTTGAGTCCATTTATGCAAGATAGAATTTCCCATCATCTTCTTCGATAGTAGTCCAGTTCAATCCTTCGGCTTCAATGATAGGCCATAAGAGCGACAATTCTTCTCCAGTGTACCTCACAAATACATCATAAGAGAACACCTCTTTGTCAATGTTGCATAAACGCATGAATTCTTTAAAAGCAGCTTCAAGAGGAGTCTCCCAAGAGAATAAATCTGCATCGATCATGAGCACATTGAATGAATCTGAAAACAAGCATTCCTTAGCAAGATATCCGTTAACTGACATGTCTTCCATAGCAAAATCTGTCATCCAAGGTAAAATCATCAGTAGGATTTGTTCGCTAGAAGAGAAATTAATGAATATAGAAACGGATATATGAATACAAATAGCTGATATCTGCAGACGATGCGCCGTATCCAAAGAGTTGGATACGCCGTATCTTATAATCGTTAAAATTTAATCAGACTTTATCCAGAAAATAGATACGCCGCTTAGAATTTATGAATGCGCCGTATCGTATTAATTAATCAAAAATCGATATTTATTTAAAATTAAATACGTCGTATTAACGAAAGTTAATGCGCCGTATTTTCGTTACGTTTTAAAAATACGAGATTTTTTTGATTCAGAGGATACGCCGTATCGACAGAGATCGATACGTCGTATCTGTTTAATAATTCGCAAACTGTTTTTAATTAAAATAATAGATACGCCGTATCTGCTAAAGCAGATGCGTCGTATGGCGTTAACGTTTAAAAAATTTTTTTTTATCAAAAACAGATACGCCGTATCTGCTAAAGCAGATGCGTCGTATTACTTTATCGCTTAGAAAAATTTTCTTATTAAAAACAGATACGCCGTATCTTGGGGAAAAGATGCGTCGTATCGAATTAATTAAACGCGTTGTATTTAAAAAAAATTAAACGCAATACGCCGTATCTGAGAGATCAGATGCGCCGTATCGTCTGATTTAGCACAGTACAACGATAGCAGAACAGAAAAAATACGAAAAATAAAAACAAATAAAAACACACAAACAAAAATAAACACACAAAAATAAAAGAAAACAATTAACACACAATACAACAAATATGCAAAATAATACAATGATGCAATTAATCTAATAAAAAGAAAAACCTAATTAAAATACTAATCAAATTAACAGATAATAACAATTCACTCCCCGGCAACGGCGCCAAAAACTTGATGCGCGTGATGTGTCGTTGCGGTTTAGCAGTTTTAATGCCTACTCAAGTTTTAAATTTATATTTAGCCGACTTATCAATAACACACACACTTAACGAGCAGTGTACCCGGTCAGTATGAATATAATGGTAAGTAGAGTGTCGATCACTAAGAGTGGAACGTATTATCTCGTTAATCTAATCAGTATTTTAATATCCTAACGCAAGGGGGTTTCAGCCTGAGAGACTGGCACGATTTGTTTGCAATTAAATAATAAAATAAACCAATAGGCACGAATCAGCAAGTAGCACACACGTACACAGATAAATACTCGAGACAATAAGAGGGCTGTCCTTATGATTAAGTAGATTGTCACTTGTTTTATTGATAGCTTTATATGAAGTGTATGTAGTTAACCCTTTCTCGTTGGTCCTATTCTTATCGGCGACTAAACCCTTAATGATTACTTATGTCTAAAAGTTATTCCTAAGTGATCAATTTAGTAATAACCGTGGGAGCCACATTATTTTCCGCAGTCAAATGCCTGCAAGCCACTAATAAACACAGAGGTTATCAATGCACTAATAAGTAGTAACCAAAGACATCAACATATAAACTTTAATTGATGGGAAAGCAAGTATTAAAGGGAGTGCAATCTTTCGTTGTCACATTACACAAGCCACCAATCCTGATGAATTAAAGTTTGCTAACACAATAAAACAAAACTACTTAATGAATTAAACACATGCAACACCTTCTTACAGCTCTTGTATCTTTGATTTGGGTGTGTCTTGTGCTGCCTCCTTGACTGAATTCGTCCTAGGGTTCTCCTTGTTCGGTCTTCGGTATTATATGGTACGTACGAAATTCGTCTGGTCTTGGGGTATTTATAGTTTCTGTCTGAGGGAAGATGCGGCGCATCTATTAAGTAGATGCGGCGCATTGACTTAACTTCGCGTGGGGTCCAAGATTATAATATTCAGGAATATTCGTACACCGCCAGAAGATGCGGCGTAACTCCATGATTAGATGCGGCGCATGTACTCTTGTATCTTGGATCGTATCTGGTGATATCTTAATAGAGATGCGCCGTATGTAATAGGTGAGATGCGGCGCATCTAGAGCAGATTAGTCTTGATCTTCTTCATTTCAGTAGACTCTTAACTTTATGCATGTTATGCTCCATAATCAGTCCAAAATCGCTAAGTTTCACCAAATGCTTGTTTTTACCTGAGAATTACAAAAGTAAACGATTAAGTATCAATCCTCATACATAATATAGTAAAACAAGTCAAATTAATAGGATAAATGATAGTAACAAAATGTACTTATTTGAGTTCATCAGCCGTACAAACATCTTGTCAATCCTACGAGGGGCCCAGCAGTATTATACTTCAAAACAAATTTGAAGGAACAAATCCTTTATTGACTACGAGCGTGACCCTCGAACTTTGCATCACCTCCGAAAATAGCCCTTATAACTACCTTTTACGGATAGCGTTAGACTACCTTACAGAAAATGAGCTACATCCTCGGCAGTCACCTGGTATCTCAAGTCTGAGGATAAATATTCATGATTTACTTAATGACGACGATCCATAAAGTATAATCATGTAGTTGGGATAAGTCCTATATTCAATTTATCCAATATTGAATATCATGTGACATTGGTGTCTCAACCTTACAGTACATTCTACCAATCCTCACATTTATCTTAGTTCAATAATATTCCCATATTATTGATCGACAACGGACTATTTAGAATAACATTAGTTATTCATGGATTTAAACATGCAAATATATGACACAAATATTAATAATGAGAATAAACGTTATCCGCACTTTATTTCATTAAAATAATAATTGTTTACACGTCCCTTATCCAAATACTAACTAGATCAAAGCATGATATTTCTCATTAGTGAATTATGCCACAAGTTATGTTCCACATACTTGTTGACAAGGCATAAAACATCTAATGCTGATCTATCGGAATTTTGAGAATACTTATTTCAATAATGAAATTCTTGTATGTGTGCATTCATCTATCTAGATATTGCCACATACTTCATAAAATGCGTGACATCCTCATGCACGAATTTATGACAATTAAACTACCAAACCTTGTAGTTAAAGTATTCTAATTCTTTATGTATAATGCAACTGTGCTCATACTGAGCATAACTAGTATACATGGTCTCCTAATAAGGATGAGCTCCCACCATGACTAGTATTGAGTGTCATCTCAATCTTACTAGCATCATTGTATCAAACAACAATATGCTCTTTTAAAGTTCCGTAAACTTTAACATTCATCGTGTAATGTTTTGATATCTCCAAATCTATCAAGATTTGTCAACTATATCAATCATGCAACAATATGCTATATGGTTCTAATTTAGAATTTTGGAGCAAATCCAGGTTGAGGATGTAAATTCTAAACCATTCCATTACACTTAGCTATCTAATAATTTATAATTAGATACTAATGTTGTCAATCATCTTTCATTCAAGCATGATACAACAAGCAACATGATGTACATGAAAAATTCCTTGTGTCAGACTTAGATTTTTGTTCATGTCATATCTTTCCAAAGATATGTATCTATCTATCCATACTAATAGATTATCATGTTCTTTTAGAATCAATTATCTACCGCTTATGTTTATGATCAAATAAACATATACTTCAAGGTTTTATTTTCTATGTGAAGTTTCATTCCTAACTAAGACTTAACATTTAATGTTAACGTCAATGGAATGTTACTTCCCATATGTTATACAACATATATGAAATAAGAAAATAAATACATCACTCCTACTAGCTTTCAGGAATGTTAAGAAATATCTTAATTTTAATTATAAATCAAACTAGATTTAATAACTAAAAATAAGTATATCTTCAAGATGCATGCATTAATCCATTTTCAAATGATTTGCATTTTGTATACTACTAAAGATTATTTCGAATTCAAACACTCCTTTCAATTACTTTTCGTCCTCGCTCAAGTAATTATTAAAGAAAGAGTTTTGACATTCCATTATTAATTTCATATAAATGAAACTAATAATGACAATCATAATCTTTATATATTTAATGTGCTTAGAAAGAATTTCAATCACATTTAATTGCTTAATTGTGATTGATAATCTTTTCACATATTAAATATGTATACAAATTTGTCCATTATGATTTCTACACAAGAATTTAGATCTTTAGGATTTTCATTTCCATTTTAGAAATTCATTTCCATTCTATAGTGTAACTATAGAGTTCAAGATTAACTACGTTTCCAAACTAGTTATCTTTTGGACTGCATCTAATTATTCATAGTATGAGTAATTTGCCAAATAACATTTGCAATTTATTAACAGGCATATCACTATCGTGTAACTCATAACCCTCAACATATTCTACAAATATTTGAGATACCCTTACGGATCTATGAATAAGAATTCCATAATCTTGAGATTTAACACTAACATGTTAAATTCTCATTATGATTTTGCTAGTGTATTTAGAAGATTATGTATCTTGTAATTTTTATCTTTTGAAGATAAAACTCCCACTCGCCTTTTGCAATTTATAGATTACCTATAAATGCTTAGCAAATAGAGCAACACAAAACTTGTTCTCTTTTGGGACTTTTACAAATACATATTGACAGTTCCTAACATTAATTTGTTAATAACCTACTCAACAAGTAGTTTAACAAATTCTGAACTTCAAGACTTAATGTGATTTAACACATTCCATAATCAATGGTGTCTTATTAATCTTCTAGGTTGGAGTCTAATTGAGTATATCCAATTCATACTCAATTTTCTAACCTTGATATCTTTAGGAAGAGAAGAAGATATAGTTATCTTAAATCAAACAATATAACAAGAGTTTGATTCTCCCAACTGAACATACCATAAACACTATGTATTTCATTAGGATTAATATTGTAAGTCATTCTTACAATATATATAAGATAAACATATATATCGTTTTGGCTTACCTATTTACCAACTAAATCATCTTAATGGTAAAATAGATTTTTCAAGCCAGTTGCATGCTTTATAACTTAAGTGTCTTATTTGTCCAAGCCACTTAATATCTATGTCTTACCAAAAAGACATAAACTGTTATAATCCCAATCCACGTTATAAATCATTGATCAACTCAATGACTCCTTGTATATGTCTTAATTAAAAAAAAAAACATATCAAGTTAACGTCTTACTTTGTTTATAAGTCTTATAATGATAAAAGACTTCATGTTTATATCACTACAATATATAAACACGTATAACTAAAGTAATTGTGAACACCTCATAATGGTTTCAATCGTTATTTCAAGTTAATTTATTACTTCATATATTTATGTCATTCCAAGAATACATAAACATCTAAATATGAAGTAGTATAAGATTACTTCATTTATTTATGTCATTACAACAATACATAAATATTCACATTTGAAGTAGTCTTATTATCATAATGACACTTGTTCTAATAATTATCTAATTTTTAGAAACTTGTAAATTAACATAGTTTCATTTCATCAGTCGAGGCTGATAATGATGAAAGTATGTAATTTACCTTGTCATTAATATCTAGTAATGAAAGTAGATATTAACTCCAAGTGTTCCATAAATTAGAATGTGTATAAAACACATTAGAACATTGATCTCTTACCTTACAGTCAAGAGAACCCTATGAATCATATTCCTTTATGTTGTTGCTTGCACACAATAAGATTTCTCCCACTTGTGCATGGAACAACACCACGTATCAGATAAACAACACGTCAATAGTTTGCTTATTTGATCAATATGATTGTGTCATAGATATAAGTAGATATAGAATCACCTCGTCTAGTAAGGAAACGTACACGACTATCCTTAATACCACAAGTGTCTATAATTGGAAAGTATTTATCTCAAGAGATTCTAGAGATAATCCGGGTAACTACTAAGACTTGTAGCTCCCACTGAATTTAAGATCACTACATGAACTCATTATTCAGTTAATGACAACACAATGCTCCCACTGGATTTGACAACATTTTAAGTGTTGCATCACCAGTAAAAGCAAATAGCGTGCTGTTTACTTTCCTACATCTTTGAGTAATTCCTTACGTAATGCATACTAAGGTACTTCAAAGAATGTATTCTACTTTGTCAATGATGGAATATCCATCAATGCAATTAACTTGAAAGAATTGGGTATGCAATTTCTTCCTTAATTAGGTCTACCATCCCCATCATGGAATGTAGCACTTTTTAAATGGTTAAAGCATAACAACTAGATCAACTATTCTAGTTTTGCCTTTTACCAATTATGCGGTAATTAGTCTAGTTTCTAATTTGAATAACTCTTAAACATTCAATTTCTACAAAATTCGCCATGAGTTATTTCTTAGAATTTAGAAAATTCTAATTTTCCTATTATACCTTTCTCATTCATGAAAAGGAATAGGATTAAGTCTCACTCTTCACACAGAAAGTGGACTCGGTTTATTCTTTTCAGCAAAAATTGACTCTATCCAAAACCCCTACGGGTGTAGATCAATTTACTACTAAAAGAATATCCCATGTTTACGGTTTTAACGTTGCATTAAATACATTAAAAGAATTTTCAAAATTCAATTTAGTATTTTTGATAATAACTTTTCAAGAAAATTAAACACCCACGGTAAAATAAAATTTCACCATTTAATTTTCATTGAAAATTAGGATCCAAATTGACGTCGTTTCATCACATCAGCTTTGGCTGCTAGCAATGAAAGTACTCAATAAGGTAGAGCTACACTCAATTGCCAATATCCAATTGCAATTCCTAGAATCATGGGACTTACATTATATTGCCAACATCAGTTGCAAAATGTAAACATGTTTCATCCCCAAATCTTTATGCCTTGACGCCGTTCCAACACATCAGCTGAGGCTGCTAGTGATGAAAGTGCTCAATTAAGTTAACCAATTTAGAAACGTGTAAATTGACGCCGTTTCATCACATCAGCTGAGGCTGCTAGCAATGAAAGTGCTCAATTTACCCCTTTTGACTACCATCTTTGAACCATTACATCAGCTGGGGCTGCTAGCAATGGTAGATGTCATCTTAGGTGTTTCCGTATTAATTGGTTGGCATATTACTTAAATTTAAGGGTATAAATTTTGATGTGTTAAATCAAAAAATATGTACAAAGATGTCATGCATTCATCTTTGTATCATATATATTTTCAACAAAAATCTGTTTACTTATTCGTAAGCTTAAATCATCAAAGTTTTTAATTGAGGCGTTGAGCAAATTACAACATTGCCTTAAGATGCTTCGTACTTTTTCATGGTGTACTTGGTAAGTCTATTATTGACGCACAGGCGAGCGAAGGGACGACAGCCGCTGAAGCTGGTTAAAACCGTGCCCCTCCAAGGTCACAATTTAATGTGAACCAACCTTAAACCCACTTTATAGTTTGTCAATAATAGGTCCGCCGCTTCGACCACTTTTGTACAGTCGCATCAATCAACTAAAACTTATGATTTTCTTGCTTAAAACAATTTATGTAGTAAATTATTAATTGCTAGTCTCGCCTGGGAGCAAATTACCGTGCGAAGCGAACCACTGTCGGCACATAAGACTTGGCAATTAAATGGTTTACTACAAAGGTTTCATAGTTATTAGGTTCATTTATTTTTATTTGAAAAATTACCCTCTTTGTTGTTACAATCCATCATAATTAAACATACAAAGAACAAGTAATTCAAAAATAAATAAACACTTAATAACACGTATATGATCATTAGCAATATCATATAGCCACATGCAAACCTTTTTGATAAATCTTATTAATTATCTATGTGAATTTTAATGTATCTAATCAATAAAACTCCCATTGATTTTCGAGCTCATTGTACCCAATGGACCACAGACGCCAAATAAATTTGGCCGCGTAAGTTTTGATCAATTAGATACCACATTGCACATAACCAATTTTAATTAATATATTAGGGTCTTCCCTAATTTAAGATCTATCTTAAAAATCATGTGGTAAATAAAACAACAAACATTCCATGACAAAATATGCAAGATTTTGTCATGGATCCCATATAGCACTTAAAATCATGTTACACATATTTACAAGCCTATATAGTACGCAATCTAATTAATTAATTAATGACATCACATAAGGTATTCATTAATTAATCCCTAAAAATTGCATGCAATCCTAGGGTTTTCTACAAGTTTTCTACAAAAACTAAAACCCTAAATTTTAATTATAGGGTGTCGACCCTAATTAGGGTTTTCAACAAAAAACAAACCCTAGATCATTAATTGCATGTATCTAATTAAAGATTCAATTTTTAAGGTTTTATGTAATCAATTACATGTTAAAAACGTGGCTCATGATGCCACTGTTGGAATATGTGAATCATAATAATACTATAAACACATAAACACAAAGATCACACAGCGGAATGGATCTACATAACATATAATTAATTAACATAAATTTAAATAGATGCGTACCTTTTGATTTCTAGCAAGAACAAGAAACCGTGCACTCCAAGAACAAGGTATAAACCCTAAAATTAGGGTTTATGTGAATCGACCTACATCAATCGAATTGGGGAAAATAACACAAGCTAAAGTAAGCTTGTCCTTCGTTCTTGTACACACGTATTACTAGCGTTTCAATGTGAAAAGCTAGGTTCTTGATTCACAATAGATTAACCAAACACTTTGTAATGCTCAAGGTTACTCGCAAATCCCTTTCTAGGGGTTTCACTTGTCGACCATGAGCAAGAGAGGAGAAAAGAAGAAGTTTGGCCTTCCATTGAAATCAAGTGTACTAAGGGATGAATACATAGGGATGTATTTATAGCCTTAGGGTTGAGATCAAGTTTACAATGGTTTCCGATGTGGGATTCCATTGTTTTGCCTTAATTTTCTTCATATCCCATTAAGTGTTTATTTGTGAAATTAATAATTAATCATAACTAAATATATTAATTATTAATACATTGAAACTCATACGTAATGTGTGCAATCCCGAAGTCTCGTGTTCAAAACTGGACATACGAATATTAATTATTATCCATAAACTCTAACACAAACAACAACACAAACAAAGCACAGTAGAGGAATCCCCCCACACTTAGTGTCAGACAATAGAAAGAAGTCAGAAACATGGGTTGTCACCCATGTGGTGCTAATGTTTTTGTTAACCGAGTCACTAGCTTGACTCGACCCCGAATTCATTTGTTCTTGGGGAAGCATGTGGAAGAGAAAATCTCCATCGGACTTTCATTAAAAATGTTTGGATAAACATTGAAGTACTTGAAAGTTCCACTCCGATGAGATACACCCGGCTTAAAATAGAAATTATAAACGACGATGCCGGGGTCAAAGATGGTGTCCTCACTCCCGAATGAGTGAAGAAGAGGAGAAATCACATTATATGTGATAAAGGGGGGAAAGATTCTCATAGTCATTGGGAGAAAATCTCCATCAATATCAAGTTTGTCGTTTAAGCTCTTAAGGTCATGATCTAAAAGCACCTCAGGAGGGGGATTCGGGATAGTGTCTTTAATAAGCAACCGCTCACTATAGATCACGTCTCCCTCCGAGTCCTTAGAGTAATCATACTCCGGTGGAGATATGATGTGAGAGAGTTCATTGGCGAACTCCCCCCAGACTAGAGGCACAATTAGTTGATGGATCATGACTTAGCAAAAATTCCAATTCTCTCAGATCAGATTCAAAATCGAAGTTTTTATCTTCATCCCCAGGTGGGATTGGATAGATGCGAGTGAGTTCATCGGTGAACTCCTCGAGAAGATAATCACTCTTATGAAGAACGTCTTTGAGCTCGGGCTCTGGAAGGATATACGGAGGTGGGACATGTGCTGTACTTTGTGTGCTAGAAGTTTGCACCTCGTCCATTAATGTCTCCATATTTGACTCATCACTTTCCTTGTTATGAATATCAAAAATTTGATTGTCTGAAATTAGAGTAAATTCAGAATCAAAATTAGACAAAGGATTTGTGATAGTTATATCGAGTGTTTGAGAAGTAGAATCAGGAAGATCGAGAGGTTCCTCGGATACCCTTGGGATTGGAACAAGGTCATCAATTTCCTTAAGAGGATTAATTTCGGCTTCCTTGTCCCCCATTAAAAAGGTATCTGATGTGTCCTCATCTGATTTCTCTTCATCAAAAGGATCATCCTCATCACTTTCATCGGAGTATGAATAGTGGATAGTGTAAGGATGACTTGGTCCTTGCTGGCAATCTTGATTTATAAAACTTGAGTGATTGCCAAGGACCTCAATTTGTGAAATCTCATCGGGAATGTAATCGGAATAATGATCACTCAAAACAATGGTGGAGTCATAAAGGGCTCCAGCATCCCGCTGATAGTGATTTTGTGTCATATTCTCGATTAAATCATAAGCTTCTTGAGGAGTCTTCTTCATGAGATTGCCTCCGGCAGCCAACATGATTTTGTCTCGATCAATCGGAGTTATGCCACTATAAAATGTTAGGATTTGATCAAGAAGCAAAATTTTGTGGTCAGGACATTTCTGTAACAAAGATTTGAATCGTTCCCAAGCTTCAAATACTGACTCAATGGGCAACTGCTGGAAATTCAGAATGTCTTTCCTAAGTTGCACCGTTTTAGAATGTGGAAAGTATTTTGAAAGAAACTTGACGAACATCTCTTCCCAAGTATGAATTGAGTGGGTTTTAAGAGTATAAAACCAAGATTCAGCTTCGTGGGATAAAGAGAATGGAAAAAGATTCAAACGAATGCTATCTTGAGAAACCCCTTTTTGTTTCATGGATTGAGTGATAGATATGAACTTGTTTAGGTGCTCATTTGCATCTTCATCTCGAAATCCGTAGAATTGGCAATTTTGCCGGATTAGTTGAACCATATGATTTTTTAATTTGAAATTGGTTCCCGAAACTGATGTAGGAGTGATCGGTCCCCCTCTACCGATCAGTGTTGGACGGTAGAAATCCTCCATGGTCTAAGGATCATGGGGATTATATGATGGAAAACTGATCATTGCGTAGAATTAAACAATGAGAGAGTAAGAAGATAAGAATTAAACATTTAAGAGGAATAAGAAGAACGTTTTTTATTTCTAAAATTTAGAAACAATTGAAGAACACAAAAGAAAAAGGTAAATAGATTTGAAAAGAAAATCTTTTTGGGTTTTTATAAGAAAATATTTACGAAGAAAACGATAACTTCTCTAGAGAAGGGTCTTCAAAACACGCAACGACAAACGAGAATTAAAAATTCGCTTCAAGCAATCCCCGGCAGCGGCGCCAAAATTTGATTCGTTGGAATCAACTCATATTTTTCTCCAAGGATTTACAAAGGAAATATGTAAACCCGAGTCGTTTTCCCCAACAAAGGATGAATGTAATTCGTGATTCGGTTCGTGATTGCGTGTGATGAATAGGTGAGAACAAAGAGATTTTGGATTTTTGGTGTTTTTTACTTCTAATGAGATATGGAAAGCAAATTTACAAAGAAAATAAAGCTAAAATCAAATTAAGCTAAAAAACGCGAATCGGGAATTCTAAAGACGAGCTTTAAAAAGGTGAAATCTATAAAAATTAACCCTACGAGTGCAAATCTATTTTTTCTAAATCCTAAATGATAAAAGAAAATTTTAGAAAAAAGAATTATATTTTTTTGACTTTTATATTTTTTATTATGAATTAAAAACTGAATTAAAAAGAAAAATACATAAAAAATATTAAAACTATTCTAAAAATTCTGAAACTTTTTCTGAAATTACTTTATACAAATACAGTCCTAGGAAAAATAAAAAGAAGGTACCAGCTTATTCTAATAAGCTGATAATAAGCAAAATGGAGAAATAAGCTTTAATTGAAAAAACAAGGTTAAATGAAAAAAAGTGCAAAGGTTTACTGAACAAAGACCCTAGGGCAGTTGGTTTGCTGTGTGTGTGGTGAGCCAAGGGACCAGGGTTCGAATCCCTTGGTTCTCTTTTTGCTTTTTATTTTATTTTTGTTATTTTCTGATTTGAAACTCAATAAGCACAATCCAAATAACAATTTTTACAACTACAACTTAATTTGAAAACCACAAATAAGCCCAGAAATAAGCCAATAAGGCCTGCTTAATTGAAATTAGGCTAGGTTTAAACTAGGCAGACTGTTAAGCTAAGAATAAGCTAATAAGGGCACTGAAAAAGCTAAGGGGAACCTAAGGGGGATGTGAATAAGCTATGGGATTCAAAATAAGCACTAGGGGGAGAAAATAAGCACTGAGAACAAGGTAATTCAGCCATAAGTCTGCTGAGGTCTGAGGTGAACAGGGGAAAAACAACTCTTTTCAAGCTGTCAAAAAGCCCCTATAAGCTGATCTAACAAATTCCTAAAAATAGCTAACCACTAGATTAGCAAGCCACTAATGTCTGTACCAAAATCTAGCTTATGCCAACTTATATCCAACAAATTAACAATGAAAGAAAAACTAAAAATGGCAAAAAAGAAGGAGAATGCAGTCTGCTGTGTTATGCAGACTTGTGAATTTGATTCAACAATGCTCAAAACTTAGTTAAATGATTCCAACTTTCTTGTATTCACTTAATGCACTGAGTTAAGCATAAAAATGCCAAAAGAAAGGTTCTAAATAGCTTATTGCTATAATAAGCTATTTAGAACAGTTGGTTCCCTAAACTTGCAACAGTCCACTAATAACTATGAAACCTATCAATTGAGCTTAAAACAACTTACTAACAGCTTATACAACCTAATTTAAGCAAGATTAAAATTTCTAAGTTGGCAAATGAACAGTACAAGCAATCTTAGACCCTAAATTAAGCTTAAGCCAAACACCCCTTATGTTGACTGTTTTGCAAATTTGAACCAGGTTAGACCAAGTTAAGCTATGAATTGAAAAGACAAATGGTTTACTAAGTTAATTAAGCACTAATGAATGATTTCTTACAGGAAATAAGCAATGAGAATAAGCTATCCTATTTAAGCTGTTATTGGATTTTCAAGCTTTTTTAAGCAAAATGGAGATCAAACTAAAACTGACTATCAAACTAGCATGGATTAACATCAACAGAACCAATAAGCACAGGAAAATGCAAATAAGCTAAGAATTAAGCAGATGAACAGTGAAACATGAAAATTGGAAAATGCTTACAAATTCCTTTTGCTCAAAACAAGTGCTTAATATCCATCTCCAAATCAACCTATTGCTTCCCAAGAAGCTCTAACCCATGGCCATCCAATATTCACCATGCTCCAGCTTATTTGACCAATTTTTTGACTGTTGTTGACCTTGTTTGACTTTTCTTGACTTTCTAAAATTAGAACAGATTCCACACTATTATAAGCACACAAAAAGCTATGATTAGCTTATATAAGCTTATACAAACAGAAGAGAAGCTTGTGATTGATTTTTAATCAACTAAGTAACTTAATTCGAATTAATGAGAAAAACTTTGATTTCTATTAAGATTAAAAAGGAGTACCAAGCTGCTACAATTAGAACAATTGAACTAAAGATGACTTGAATTAATAACTGAGAGTTTAAAATTACAAATTCTAATGACTAAATTATAAGTTCGACTACTGATACTACACTACTTAACTAACTCCAACTTTGGCTTACAAATGGCCTATTTATACTAAGAAATTAGGGTTCCTCTTGCTTCTGTGCTTCTCTGAATCACTTCTTGGCCCTTGGATCAACTTGGGATCATCTCAGCCCTCAATTGGGTTTTTGGCGCCAAAATGGTACTGGGAAAAAGAGTTGACTTTGTGAGCGCATGGGGGGGGGGGGAAGTGGCTATGGCAGAGGAAAAGGGGAGACAAGGATGTTGGGGGGGACATGGTTGGGAGACATGATTGTCTGGTTAAGCTTTTTCTAGGGAAGGGGAAAAGGGAGCGGGAAAGGAGATGGGTTGACTTGGGTGTTTAACTAAAATAAAGAAAACGGGGATGGGTTATTTCTTTTTGGGGTTGGGCTTTTAGTTTGGTTGGGTTGGGTTAGGATAGTAGCTGGGTTTAGTTTAGTTTTAGGATATAATAAAAAGGGTTTGGTTAGGATTAGATTTGGAATTAGGTTTAGGTTAAGGGACCAAAAATGCCACTTTCTGAAAATCCAAGGACCATTCTTGCCAAATCTGAAATTTATCTCCAAGGACTATTTGTGACACTTTGATATTCTTGGGAGTTGACTTTTGATAACTTGAGCAATATCCCGGTCCAAACTCGTAAATTTCTTCCCCATCCTCGGCTTTTCACGTTCTTCCAATCTCGTGCTCGGTTTTGTCCGTTTTTGCCCTATTTTCAATCCTTTTGAACGTGAAACACATAAAAACACAAACCACGAATATTTGCAACAATATTTGGTCTATTTGGGTGTTTTTGGTCATTTTTGAGTCTTATATGGGCATAAAATGATGAGTAAATAGGCATTCATCAACAACATAGTGTGAAAACTTTCTTTAATCCTTGCCAAGGCTGTTCCTGAATTGGATACCCCCGAGAGGGCTTACAAGATCTACCGAAGTACATCAACGATTAGGTGAGTCGCTGGAGTTCACTCCACGACTGTAGACTGTTTGAAACCGCCGTGACCACTAAGTGTAATCCACAAGGAATTACCGAAGTGACCTGCTTTCAGGGATGTTTGATGTTGACCCTGGCAGGAATTTCCATTCAATCACTGAGAATTACATTTGTAAATTTCCTCATAAATGCTCTGGCAGATTGCTAAGATCTGCGTAGGACTCATAAGTTTACAACTGGTGTCCTTAATGTTGAACAACCAGTGTAGAAGTAACATGTGTTCCTATGAGATCTTTTGATGTATCTTACGGCTCTAGACTCGATCAGTGCAATTTTTGGTAGTCGGAGACTGGAGTGGTGTTTCCTATTTCAATATCAACATAACTCGTGATGAGCGGTCGATAGATTATGCAGGGTTCCCCGTGAGAATGAAATAATTTCTTTTAAGAGAACTTGAGTGGCTAGAAGGTTTAGTGCAGTGCGTCACTGGGTCCATGACGTCTTGTCTTCAATACCGACGTCACCTTAGTAACAACCAATAGCATATGAGTTGAACCCGGTTTCTGCCCTAAGGTTGAATAATTGGAGGGCTATTTCTTTTCACCCTTTCACATTACTTTTCTTTTTAATTCTTCAACCCCTTCTTTCTCCATTCTCACATTACTCCTTTTTTTCATAATCATACATAAGGACTTTCTAATACTAACTATTCGGTATTGTCCTTGGGTAGATCCCTCCGACTCTGGCGGATCATAGGACGGTTTTCCTAACCTTAGCCACCTTATAACTTCATGACTGTCCTATGTTGCCGTTAACCAAATCCTTGAAAAAAAATCTCTCAACGTGTTTATGATTATGAAACACATTTTGCTAACACTTTGAGAGTTTTATACTTTTCAAATGCTCCCCCTAACATGTGCTCGGATGATTTTATTATAAATTTGCACATGTTAGGTGGAGTTCGCACTTTTTGAATTGATCCACTTTCAGTGAACATGACCGATTCGAGGCACGCTTACATCACTAGTTAGACTAGCTTGAAATTATTACCCGGCCTGGTCAAGTCCTGATGAACTCAAATAAGTACATTTTATTATCATCATTTATCCTATTTATTTGACTTGTTTTATTATATTATATACGAGAATCGATACATTAATGTTTACTTTAGTAATTCTCAGGTAAAAACAAGCATTATGTGAAACTTGACGATTTTGGACTAATTATGGAACAAAACAAGTGAGATGTCAAAAGTCTACTGAAATCCAGAAGATGCGCCGTATCTCACTCAACAAATACGACGCAATATCATACTTAGATGAATTCGAAGACCATTGCCTGACTTTGAAGAATGCGCCGCATGCAATTCTGTCATGCGCCGCATATGAAACTTTGGTCAAAGAAGAAGATCAAGCTCGTTCTACTCCAGATACGCCGCAATATACTTCTAACATACGGCGTATCACTATCAAGATTTCACCAGTTACAATCCAAGACAGCTAGAGTACATGCGCCGCATACAAAGATCAAGTTACGCTGCATCTGAAGACGGTGTACGAATATTCCAGAATATATTAATCTTGGACCCCACGCGAAGTTAAGTCAATGCGCCGCATCTATCAACTCAATGCGCCGCATCGATCCCTCAGATAGAAACTATAAATACCCCAAGGTCAGACAAATTTAAGACGATATATATATAACCCTAGAGCCGAATTCAGACGACCAAGCAGCACAAGACACACCTCAAACAAAGATACAAGAGCTGTAAGAAGGTCCTGCATGTATTCAATTCATTAAGTAGTTTTGTTTTATTGTTTTAGTACGCTTTAATTCATCAGGATTGATGGGCTTGTGTCATGTGACTACGGAAGATCATGCACTCCCCTTAATATTGCTTTCCCATTAATTAAAGTTTATATGTTGATGTCTTTGGTGACTTTTATTAGTGCATTGATAACCTCTGTGTCTAGCTGAGTCTTGCTTGGGTCGCCATGCCCCTTCCTCGCCTATTTATTCTAGTGTCTCTAGAAAAGTAGGATACACATAAGTAATCATTAAGGGTTTACTCGCCGATAAGATTAGAGCCAACGAGAAAGGTTTAATTAAATACACTTCATATAAAACTAGCAATAAAACAAGTGACAAGCTATTTAATTATCAGGACAGGTCTTCTTATTGTCTCTAGTATCTATCTGTGTACGTGTGTGCTAATCGCTGATTCGTGCTCATTAGTTTAGTTTTCTATTTAATTACAACCAAACTGTGCCAGTCTCTCAGGCTGAACCCCTTGCGTTAGATTAGGTTGTATAACTAACTTAGGATATTAAAATACTGATTAGAATAACTAGATAATACGTTCCACTCTTAGTGATCGACACTCTACTTACCATTATATTCATACTGACCGGGTACACTGCTCGTTAAGTGTGTGTGTTATTGATAAGTCGGCTAAATATAAATTTAAAACTTGAGTAGGCATTAATACTGCTAAACCGCAACGACACATCACGCGCATCAAGTTTTTTGGCGCCGCTGCCGGGGAGTGAATTGTTATTATCTGTTAATTTGATTAAGTATTTTAATTAGGTTTTTCTTTTTAGTTTTTTTTAGATTCTAACCACTAACCCTGTTGTATATTAGATAAATTGCATTCATTGTATAATTTGCATATTTACTGTTTTTGTGTGTTTTTGTTTTCTGTAATTTTTGTTTCTTTTTGTTTGTTTTTATTTTTGTTTTTCTTTTTTTCCGTATTTTTCTGCATTCTGCTGTCGTTGTATTGTGCTGATACAAATGATACGGCACATCTGTTTTCACAGATACGGCGTATTGCGTTTAATTTTTATAAAATACAACGCGTTTAATAAATTCGAGTACGACGCATCTTTCCCCAAGATACGGCGTATTCTGTTTTTAATATGAAATTTTTCTAAACCCTAACGCCATACGACGCATCTGTTTTAACAGATACGACGTATTTTCTATTTAAATTAAAAACAGCTGTTCAAATTATTAAACAGAAGCGACGCATCAATCTTTATCGATACGGCGCATCTACTAAATCAAAAATCTTGTATTTTGAAACGTAACGAAAATACGGCGCATTAGCTTTTGTTAATACGACGCATTTAATTTTAATAAATATAATCGATTTTTGATAATTGAAACTTGATACGGCGCATTCTAATTCATAAGCGGTGTATCTGTTTTCTGAATAAAAGTCTGATTAAATTATAACGTAATAAGATACGGCGTATCCAACTGCAGGTCTGACAGACTCGACACAAAATCAGAAAATAAAATAAAAGATAAGCATGGGTTGCCTCCCACGAAGCGCTTGTTTTTGTTCGAGTCACGAGCCTGACTCCACCCTTATTTACTGTGTAATAGGGTGTTGTTCCCCCCACACTTGGGATCAAGTGCGGGTGATAGTAGCAATAAACACGAAAAGAGTGTAAATTTGCTATTAAAGATGGAAGAAATACATAAAGATCATACCTTGGCAATATATGTACATCTTTCCTATTCTTACCCGGTTTGGTTGATAAATTGGATGACTTGACCACTTCATCTGAAAGAGTAGTATGTTGAGGAAAAATGAGTCTCCTTTCTTCTTGGTTAGTCTTTTTGGTAGTAAGGCGTCCCTTGACTTCCGCAGAAGATGAGAAAGGGTCTTTGGCAAGTAAAAGTTCGAGTTCCTCTATATCCTTCATAGGGTCGAAATCATCATCTTCATCAATCATAGCAATGTTTAAGAGCTCATCACCAAAACTCTTCCTCGAGCTCCACCAAAAATGGGTTGATCATAGGTGCTTCATGTGCTTCAATAGGTAGTGTAATAAATTTCACCTCATCATTTTTTTGTTTTGCAACCTGTTTAGGAAAACTAGCAAGATTATTAGTAACGGGATTAATAATATTAATAAATTTGTACCACTTTGTGTTGTAAGTGACTCCAATTCATCATGTGAATCTCCATATTTAACTAGTGGTCTTGCAATTTCAGCATCGTCCCGAATTTCATTTTTAAACAAGTCATCCCAGATTTCTTGAAAATCCCTCGTTGGGTCAAAATCTGGTTGAGATATGTCATCATATACAATTGCGTCAAATGGTTCGAAATCAAAATTAGAATACTTTTCATCTTCATCCGATGGATTGTCTAATGGTGGTAATACGATTGCAGAATATTCTTCAACGTAAGGTTCCGTATACACATCATCTTGTGCAATCTCCGGAGAAAAAGTACTATCAATAACAATTGCCGGAATTGGTTTCACGGTATATGAATCTTCTTCATCATCATTTGACATACACCAAGTGTGTTGAAATGGCAATTTGTTTCTTTCTTTCCTTGACTTTTCTTGTCCTAAAATCAAGTATTCTTCCATAGTGATTTCTTTCGTCTCAATGACTTGTGCACCATATCTTGCTCTTTTCCAATCATACACCTGATTATTGCTCAAGGCTCTTTCCTCTATAAACTTGACATATTCTTCCATTGTAATATCCGGATCGTCCATCTTCCTGAAATAAAACTTACTCGTTCAAAAGAAGAGTGAAACAATCAAAGTAAAATAAAATTTGCTGAAATCTGCAACCGATGCGCCGTATCCAGAAAGTTGGATACGCTGTATCTTATAATCGTTAAAATTTAATCAGACTTTTATTCAGAAAGCAGATACGCCGCTTATGAATTAGAATGCGCCGTATCAATTTTAAATTATCAAAAATCGTTTATACTTATTAAAATTAAATGCGTCGTATTAACAAAAGCTAATGCGCCGTATTTTCGTTACGTTTCAAAATACAAGATTTTTGATTCATAAGATGCGCCGTATCGATACAGATCGATGCGTCGTATCTGTTTAATAATTCGAAAACTGTTTTTAATTTAAATAGAAAATACGCCGTATCTGTTAAAACAGATGCGTCGTATGGCGTTAGGGTTTAGAAAAATTTCTTATTAAAAACAGAATACACCGTATCTTGGGGAAAGATGCGTCTTACTCGAATTTATTAAACGCGTTGTATTTTATAAAAATTAAACGCAATACGCCGTATCTGTGAAAACAAATGCGCCGTATCGTTTGTATCAACACAATACAACGATAGCAGAATGCAGAAAAATAGAAAAACAAAAAACGAAAATAAAAATAAACAAAAAGAAACAAAAATTAATGAAAATAAAAACACACGAAAACAGAAAATATGCAAATAATACAATGAATGCAATCTATCTAATATACAACAGGGTTAGCGGTTAGAATCTAAAAAATTAAAAAGAAAACCTAATTTAAATACTAATCAAATTAACAGATAATAACAATTCACTCCCCGGCAGCGGCGCCAAAAACTTGATGTGCGTGTGTATTGCTCTAATTCTTTTATATCCATGGTAGCGGCGCCAAAGACTTGGTGCGCGCGTGATGTGTCGTTGTGGTTTTAGCAGTATTAATGCCTACTCAAGTTTTAAATTTATATTTAGCCGACTTATCAATAAAACACACACTTTAACGAGCAGTGTACCCGGTCAGTATGAATATAATGGTAAGTAGAGTATCGATCACTAAGAGTGGAACGTATTATCTAGTTATTCTAATCAGTATTTTAATATCTTAAGTTAGCTATACAACCTAATCTAACGCAAAGGGGGTTTAGCCTGAGAGACTGGCACGGTTTGGTTATGATTAAATAAAAACTAAACTAATGAGCACGAATCAGCGATTAGCACACACGTACACAGATAGATACTTGAGACAATAAGAAGACCTGTCCTGATAATTAAGTAGCTTGTCACTTGTTTTATTGCTAGTTTTATATGAAGTGTATATAATTAACCCTTTATCGTTGGCTTAATCTTATCGGCGAGTAAACCCTTAATGATCACTTATGTCTATCCCACTATCCTAGAATATTGAGCATTTGTGATGCCCACGTTTCGTATACGCTAGAATAGATAGGCGAGGAAGGGGCATGGCGACCCAAGCAATGCTCAGCTAGACACAGAGGTTATCAATGCACTAATAAAAGTCACCAAAGACATCAACATATAAACTTTAATTAATGGGAAAGCAATTTTAAGGGGTGCCCATGATATTCCGTAGTCACATGGAATCGGCCCATCAATCCTGATGAATTAAAGTGTACTAATACAATAAAACAAAACTACTTAATGAATTGAATACATGCAGGACCTTCTTACAGCTCTTGTATCTTCGTTCAAGGTGTGTCTTGTGCTGCTAATATGTCTGAATTCGGCTTTAGGATTTCTGTCTTTCTCTTCTGAGTTTAGCTCTATATGTCGTACTAACTACTCGAAATTCGTCTGGCCTTGGGGTATTTATAGTTTCTGTCTGAGGGTTAGATGTGGCGCATAGGATAAGTAGATGCGGCGCATTGACTTAACTTCGCGTGGGGTCCAAGATTAATATATTCAGGAATATTGTACACCGCCTTATGATGTGACGTAACTCCATTTCTCTATGCGGCGCATGTCCTTTGCTGTCTTGGATTGTAACTTGTGAAATCTTGATAGTGATACGCCGTATGTAAGAAGTATGATGCGGCGTATCTGGAGCAGAATGATCTTGATCTTGTACATTTCAGTAGACTCTTAACATCTTGCTTGTTTTGCTCCATAATTAGTCCAAAATCGCCAAGTTTCACATAATACTTGTTTTTACCTGAGAATTACAAAAGTAAACATTAACGTATCGATTCTCACAGATAATATAATAAAACAAGTCAAATAAATAGGATAAATAATGATAATAAAATGTACTTATTTGAGTTCATCAAATATCCCCCCACTTGAACTTTACTTGTCCCCAAGTAAACCTTAGAATAAATCTTATGAAAATGTATCCTAAAAGATATTAGGATTTATTTTTATATTTAAGCATGTATTCGTTTTGTCATAATTGCACAACCAAACACTTAACGAATTAGAAATAAAACAAAATATTTCGATAAAAGAAATCTAATCGTTTAACTGTCCAGTCGTGACGAATATTCTATCATAATCTTGGCAAGTATACGCATCTCCCCCACTAAACCCAAGGAATAACAAGTATAAAGCGGTAAAAAGGGTTTGTTGGTTAAGGGTTAATCATTCTTCTTAATCTGTATCGATCTCACATTCCAGAAAAGGCGACAAAATCAAAAATACATGATCGAATCCACGACCACGATACTTGCAATTGCTCAAATCCTTAACTCGAATAGGCTAAAGATAGGACCAAGTAATCTTTACCAATAATATTATATCAAAAAGGGCAACAAAATCATAAATACATAGCCGAATCCACGACTACGATACTTAAGATTGCTCAAATCCCTAATCTCAATAAATCAAAGGTTTGGATGAAGAATGATATAGGGTATGGATAATATTTGGGATACAAATTGGTGTAAAATGAAAAATAAACAAAACAGATAAATTAAAATCCTAAGTGTGGTAAATTACTTTCCCAACCATCCCATGAATAAGACTCATATCATTGAATAACTCACGCTTTAACACTTGAAACACATGCTTTAGGTAGACATGAATTATACTCAACAAGATCTCAATCAAAGAATAACCTTAGTTGGCGTTCCCATAACGGCCAACTCCCATTCAATCCATAAATATAATATACAACAAATAGTGGTGATATCACCCACTTAATACAAAACTTTACATAAGTTGGTTAAAACAAACTTCCAACTTTTCCTTTTTCTTTTTCTTTTCTATTTTTTTTCGATTTTTTTATTTTTTTATTTTTATTATTATTTTTTTTTTGAACATCAACATATGTGTAAAATTTCACAACTTTTCTATCACTATCTTTCCGGATAATTTTTTCATACTTTCAGAAATAACTGTAATAGCGAAAGTAGTAAACACACGAAAAATAAACTCAAAGTTATACAATATTTACTTTCATACCAATTGCATTGTGCAATTTTCTGACTCAACCAAAGATAATGAATTACGTACGCGAACACAGGTAATGTAAGGAAACACACTTTGCCTAAAGCAATTAACCACAGATTTTAATCTACAGGGTAGGCTAAGGTGTAAGGGTGTAACGAAACATTATAACAAAGGTGTAAGAAACGAAAGGAATGGCTCTGAGTGTTTTTCTAGGGGTTTCTTACTCTAAAAGTGAGAGTAACAAAGGGTTTATACAATGAGTTAACTAACCAGTGTAGTTAGTTAATATTACATAACATATAAAGGCCATTTGGGTGTAATCCTAGAAATTTACCAATTTAGACAAGTCATTCCAATTATATAGATAATACTTATTATGGTGGTCCCGAATAGTATACAAGCCAAGTTCTAAAGTTTACAAGTGATGTGTGCGTGTGATTGCTCTAATTTTATATCCACGATATGTCGTTGTGGTTTTAGCAGTATTCAAGTTTTAAATTTATATTTAGCGACTTATCAATAACACACACTTTAACGAGCAGTGTACCCGGTCAGTATGAATATAATGGTAAGTAGAGTGTCGATCACTAAGAGTGGAACGTATTATCTAGTTATCCTAATCAGTATTTTAATTTCTTAAGTTAGCTATACAACCTAATCTAACGCAAGGGGGTTTCAGCCTGAGAGAATGGCACGGTTTGGTTGTGATTAAATATAAACTAAACTAATAAGCACGAATCAGCGAGTAGCACACACGTACACAGATAAATACTTGAGACAATAAGAAGACCTGTCCTGATAGTTAAGTAGCTTGTCACTTGTTTTATTGCTAGTTTTATATGAAGTGTATAGTTCGATGCAACGCACCGAGATTAAGTCCTTTCTCGTTGGTTCTAATCTTATCGGCGAGTAAACCCTTAATGATTACTTATGACTATCCTATTTATCTTTCTTCCTACTTTTCTACAGACGATAGAATGCATAGGCGATCTAATAAATAGGCGAGGAAGGGGCATGGCGACCCAAGCAATGCTCAGCTAGACACAGAGGTTATCAATGCACTAATAAAAGTCACCAAAGACATCAACATATAAACTTTAATTAATGGGAAAGCAATTTTAAGGGGAGTTGAAGTGAATGATAACATAACACAAGCCCATCAATCCTGACCAATTAAAGTGTACTAATACAATAAAACAAAACTACTTAATGAATTGAATACATGCAGGACCTTCTTACAGCTCTTGTATCTTCGTTCAAGGTGTGTCTTGTGCTGCTACTTCGTCTGAATTCGGCTTAGGGTTTCTGTGGTCTTCGGTCTTCTAAAACTGTCCAACTCCGAAATTCGTCTGACCTTGGGGTATTTATAGTTTCTGTCTGAGGTAAGATGCGGCGCATTGAATAAGTAGATGCGGCGCATTGACTTAACTTCGCGTGGGGTCCAAGATTAATATATTCAGGAATATTCGTACACCGCCAGAAGATGCGGCGTAACTCCATTTATAGATGCGGCGCATGTCCTTTCTGTCTTGGATCGTAGCTTGTGAAATCTTGATAGTGATGCGCCGTATATAATAAGTAAGATGCGGCGTATCTGGAGCAGAATGTTGTACATTTCAGTAGACTCTTAACTTCTTGCTTGTTTTGCTCCATAATTAGTCCAAAATCGCCAAGTTTCACATAATACTTGTTTTTACCTGAGAATTACAAAAGTAAACATTAACGTATCAATTCTCACAGATAATATAATAAAACAAGTCAAATAAATAGGATAAATGATGGTAATAAAATGTACTTATTTGACTCTTATCTTCTTGCTTGTTTTGCTCCATATATGTTTAAGCATGTATTCATTTTTGTCATAATCACACAACCAAACACTTAACGAATTAGAAGTAAAATAAAATATTTTGATAAAAGCAAATCTAATTGTTTAACTGTCCAGTCGTGACGAATATTCTATCATAAGCTTGGCAAGTATACGCATCTCCCCCACTAAAGCCAAGGAATAACAAGTCTAAAGCGGTAAAAAGGGTTTGTTGGTTAAGGGTTAATCATTCTTCTTAATCTCTATCGATCTCAAATTCCAGAAAATGCGACAAAATCACAAATACATGATCGAATCCACGAACACGATACTTGCAATTGCTCAAATCCTTAACTCGAATAGGCTAAAGATAGGACCATGTAATCTTCACCAATAATATTATATCAAAAAGGGCGACAAAATCATAAATACATAGCCGAATCCACGACTACGATACTTAAGATTGCTCAAATCCCTAATCTCAATAAATCAAAGGTTTGGATAAAGAATAATATAGGGTATGGATAATATTTGGGATATAAATTGGTGTAAAATGAAAAAAATAAACAAAACAGATAAATTAAAATCCTAAGTGTGGTAAATTGCTATCCCAACCATCCCATGAATAAGACTCATATCATAGAATAACTCACGCTTTAACACTTGAAACACACGCTTTAGGTAGACACGAATTATACTCAACAAGATCTTAATCAAAGAATAATCCTTAGTTGGCGTTCCCATAACTTTCAACTCCCATTCAATCCATAAATGTAATATATAACAAATAGTGGTGATATCGACCACTTAATACAAAACTTTACATAAGTTGGTTAAAATAAACATCCAACTTTTTCTTTTTCTTTTCTATTTTTTCAATTTTTTTTCTTTTAACTTGAAACATAAACATAGATGTGTAAAATTTCACCACATCACTATAACGATAACTCTGGATAATTTTTCCATACTTTTCATGACTTCAGAAATAACGGTAATAGCGAAAGTAGTAAACACACAAAAAATAAACTCAAAGATATACAATATTTACTTTCACTCCAATTGCATTGTGCAATTTCCCGACCTAACCATAGATAATGAATTACGCACGCGAACACAGGTAATGTAAGGAAACACACTTGGCCTAAAGCAATTAACCAACCACGGATTTTAATCTACAGGGTAGGCTAAGGTGTAAGGGTGTAACGAAACATTATAACAAAGGTGTAAGAAACGAAAGGAATGGCTCTGAGTGTTTTTCTAGGGGTATCTTACTCTAAAAATGAGAGTAACAAAAGGGTTTATACGGGGGTTAACTAACCAGTGTAGTTAGCTAATATCACATAACATATAAAGGCTATTTGGGTGTAATCCTAGAAATTTACCAATTTAGACAAGTCATTCCAATTATATAAATAATACTTATTATGGTGGTCTCGAATAGTATACAAGCCAAGTTCTAAAGTTTACAAGTCACCGGCACACTCATAGATTTGTGAATTTTTGAAAAGTTCACAATTTTTGAAAATAACGTCATGTGTGCAGCTATGTAATTTAGATCTTAAACAAAAACATGCTAAAAATTTTAAATTTTGATATATTAAGCATATTTTGAAAAGTTTAGGACAAGTAAGTGTTCTAATTCTCCAATCCCCCCACTTAAGTTAAACAACGTCCTCGTTGTTTGTATCAAAGATTAAAAACTGGAAAATAAAAGAATTAGAACAGAAAAACTCCCCTGAGATTTGCTCGGTATGATCCTCCATTATTTGTATAAGAGCAAAAATCATCTTTCTTGTGGATGAGAACGTTTAAGCTTCATAATTGATGTATCCACAGGAAATGCAGGAATCTATAATACCATCAAGACTTTAACACACCTGAGTTAAGAAAGTTCAAACTTGCATAATACATTAGTAGTTAGTAAAAATAAAACTGAAAAAAAATTAAAATGAAAATCATCAGGTCAGTCGATGCGCCGTATCTTATGGAAGAAGATACGCCGTATCGAGCCTGGAATAAATACGAATCAGAATAGAAGATGCGTCACATCCTTAACCAGGGATGCGCCGCATTAAAATAAACTGACAAAAAGTTTTAAAGTCAAAAGTAAAAATGCAGAAAAATAAAGTAAGATATGACCAGTGCAGGAGATGCGTCGCATCTTAGGATGGAGATGCGCCGTATCTTCTGCGGGCCTGAAATAAAAATAAAATAAAACGAAATAAAGGATAGGATGCGTCGCATCTGTTTACCAGATGCGGCGCATGTAGTTACCAGACAGACTGTTAATAGTCTGTTGTAAAATGACTCGTTCCACGGTTTATCTCTCACGTCCTCTCGTACTCTCATGCTGAACTTAATGCCAGTCTTTGTCAAGCATAATAAGAAATATCAACTGAAACATCAAATATATACGATAATAATAATGAGTACAATCAACAAGATAATAATAATAATATACGTGGAACAATGTCAATAAACACAACAAATCCAGATATCATGGGTCAGTAGGGTCGTCTGAGCGGGTCCCGGAAGTGCTGGCACCATCAGTCCTGGCCCGGACTCTGCGAGTGTATGCGAGTGTCACTCCTGCAACATGAGTACCATCCAGACGAGTGTGGCAAATACCCTGCTGCTCTAAAAGCCGGCTCATACTCGTAACAAGCCACTCCGAGTCCCTCCTGACACTATCGAGCTCTGCTCTCAAACCTCTAACCTCAGCCTCGACCATCTCAACTCTCTGTCCCACTGTACGTACAGCTGCTGGCGGGGGTACTGGTGCCTGTGGCTCCTCCTGATGGGCTGGAGCAGCAGTCGGAGCTCCCTGAGGACCTCCCTGCTCCGCCTCTGGATCTGCTGGTCTAGCGGGGGCCAGTGCCACCCAAAAGTAATCCCCCAGAGTCATCTGACAAATCCCCAGCCTAACCAAATAATCTCTGTCAACAACCGGTAGATGGGTCACCACAACCTCCAGCCCGGCAGGAATCTCGACACCTATCACTCCAAAATGACGGGCCAGCCTAGACACAAAATGCCCGCCAGTCATCTGACTCCTCCTGTCTCTCCCTGCAGCTGCCCGATGGAGGTAATGTGCCAGAAAGTGGGGGATGTTCACCGACAACCCATCGTCCATGCTCCTTAGAAGGAAGAGGTCAAGAGTAGTCACCTTCTCGGGTGACTGACCTCTCCCAGCAATGGTCAAAGCTATCATGCGGTGGCACAACCTCCTCATGGGCTCCCTGATCAGTGTGTAAGAAGGGGTGGAAGTAGCGATATCACCCCCTGAAGAGATCCTATCCCAGTAATCTCCTAGCAATGCCCTATCAGGAACTACCCTCAAGCTGTCAGCCCAGTACCTGGCAAACCCATCAGACTCAAGCTCCTCAGCAGTGTGTAACCCCATAGCCAGAATAAACTCCCTCATCGACATCTGCCTGTGCTCTCCCCCCAACCTAAAAACCAAAGTGTCGGCGGTATCCAACTCTGTATCAGTCTCCCTGTAATGGACAGTACTGAAGAACTCCAACATAAGCTCCCTGATAAGAGGCTCATCGACCCCAAACAACCTCTCCCAAGCAAAAGATCTAAACACTACCTCATCATCATCATCACTAATCACCATCTCCAACCTACGATGCAAAGTATCAGCGGCATGCCCCCCTCCAATCAATCCAATATCCTCACCAAGAACCGAGACCCTGAAAATCCTCTTGAAGTAAATGACTCTAAGCCTCCTCAAATACTCATCCAATGTATCAGGTGTCAGTTCAAAAGTCTCAAAGCTGAGCCATGGATGTCTGTTCTCAGCTGCGGGTAGTGCCATCTGCAATAAATCTTCGAGGTTAGAAAACATTCTGTAAATATGGTAGATACGGTGCAACTGATAAATCAGTGCGGCGTATCTGTGAAATATAAGAAATGCTGAACAAGAAATGAGATACGGCGTATCGAGATGCGTCGTATCTAAATTAAGTAATACGGCGTATATGGAATTATATTAAATTGGAAGTAGGTCGTTACGCCGCATCAATTAATTAAGATGCGCCGCATCTATCAATCTATCAGCATAAAAGGGGTCAGGCACGCATTCCAAGAATTCGGACCCGTGACGTAAACTCCCACTTAACATCACAGTTCCATTTACCCATTATAAAAGTTCTAAAAGTTTATTATACCACCACCAATCCATTTTCCCACTAAAATTCAAAATCGAATTCAAAACCCTAATTTATATTCAAATAAAACTAGGCCAGAAAGTCAATGATTTATGCAAATTAAATACGGGGGAAATCATCTAATGCAAGTCCTAATCATTCCCTATATAATTTAAGCCCTAATCGAATTAATCACATAAACCCAAATTTTTATATTAAACAAAATTAAATCGAAATAGAATAATTACCTTAATTATATGATTAGGAGTAGGTTAAGAGATCGGATTAGAGGTTTGATTTGAGAAAAATGCTCGGATTTAGGGTTTAATTTTACTGTGTGTGTGTTTTTAACTGTGTGAGGATTTGGGGTAAAAAGTTGAGATCCGGCGCATTCCCGTCGTATTTATAGGGCAAAACGATGCGCCGCATTGAAAAATTGGAATGCGCCGTATCTATTTAATTTCGTTGACTAGTCAATGAGTCCTAGTTGGTCAGAGATACGGCGCTTGGGATATTTAGATCCGCCGTATCGCTATGTTAGTGAACGAAATTTAAATAAGGAACGTACCTTGGCCTCCGCAACACAATTCTTTATACATCAAATTGGGGTTAAACGATATATGATATATATAAGTCCAAGATAAGATCAACAAGTATATCTATTTTATTAATAATTATAATCTTATTGTTTAGTAGATAATGATTTATTCCAGGGTTAGGAACAAATATCGTGTTTTAGCTTACAAAATCAAGATTATAAATGTATAGTGAAATTGAGAGAACTCTTTTTAAGGCTAGGTGAGTTATTGTAGAGGTTACCTGGAATTATTTCAAGGATTTAAGATGTTCTAAGTTACCAGTACTGAGTTTTCTTCCACTCTTGTTGTCTTATTACAGCATTTAAGTCGTCAATGGTTTGATCACTCCCGCTATTGTCTCCTAGTTTGGTTCAGAATGTAATCTTCCATGGTGATGCTTGAGTCATCATTTATCCTGAAAATAAACAACTTGTGCACGAGAGTAGCGGACCGATCAAAGTAAATATCAAAAATCAACTATATTTATCAAATTATATTCGTCGTATTAACAAAAGTTAATGCGCCGTATTTTCGTTACGTTTCAAAATACAAGATTTTTGATTCAGAAAGATGCGCCGTATCGATAGAAATCGATGCGTCGTATCTGTTTAATAATTCGAAAACTGTTTTTCAGCCTGAGAGACTGGCACGGTTTGGTTACGATTAAATAAAAACTAAACTAATGAGCACGAATCAGCGATTAGCACACACGTACACAGATAGATACTTGAGACAATAAGAAGACCTGTCCTGATAATTAAGTAGCTTGTCACTTGTTTTATTGCTAGTTTTATATGAAGTGTATATAATTAACCCTTTATCGTTGGCTCAAATCTTATCGGCGAGTAAACCCTTAATGATCACTTATGTCTATCCCACTATCCTAGAATATTGAGCATTTGTGATGCCCACGTTTCGTATACGCTAGAATAGATAGGCAAGGAAGGGGCATGGCGACCCAAGCAATGCTCAGCTAGACACAGAGGTTATCAATGCACTAATAAAAGTCACCAAAGACATCAACATATAAACTTTAATTAATGGGAAAGCAATTTTAAGGGGTGCCCATGATATTCCGTAGTCACATGGAAACGGCCCATCAATCCTGATGAATTAAAGTGTACTAATACAATAAAACAAAACTACTTAATGAATTGAATACATGCAGGACCTTCTTACAGCTCTTGTATCTTCGTTCAAGGTGTGTCTTGTGCTGCTAATACGTCTGAATTCGGCTTTAGGATTTCTGTCTTTCTCTTCTGAATTTGGCTCTATATGTCGTACTAACTACTCGAAATTCGTCTGGCCTTGGGGTATTTATAGTTTATGTCTGAGGGTTAGATGCGGCGCATAGGATAAGTAGATGCGGTGCATTGACTTAACTTCGCGTGGGGTCCAAGATTAATATATTCAGGAATATTCATACACCGCCTTAAGATGCGGCGTAACTCCATTTCTCTATGCGGCACATGTCCTTTGCTGTCTTGGATTGTAACTTGTGAAATCTTGATAGTGATACGCCGTATGTAAGAAGTATGATGCGGCGTATCTGGAGCAGAATGATCTTGATCTTGTACATTTCAGTAGACTCTTAACATCTTGCTTGTTTTGCTCCATAATTAGTCCAAAATTGCCAAGTTTCACATAATACTTGTTTTTACCTGAGAATTACAAAAGTAAACATTAACGTATCGATTCTCACAGATAATATAATAAAACAAGTCAAATAAATAGGATAAATGATGATAATAAAATGTACTTATTTGAGTTCATCAAATATCCCCCCACTTGAACTTTACTTGTCCCCAAGTAAACCTTAGAATAAATCTTATGAAAATGTATCCTAAAAGATATTAGGATTTATTTTTATATTTAAGCATGTATTCGTTTTGTCATAATTGCACAACCAAACACTTAACGAATTAGAAATAAAACAAAATATTTCGATAAAAGCAAATCTAATCGTTTAACTGTCCAGTCGTGACGAATATTCTATCATAATCTTGGCAAGTATACGCATCTCCCCCACTAAACCCAAGGAATAACAAGTATAAAGCGGTAAAAAGGGTTTGTTGGTTAAGGGTTAATCATTCTTCTTAATCTGTATCGATCTCACATTCTAGAAAAGGCGACAAAATCAAAAATACATGATCAAATCCACGACCACGATACTTGCAATTGGTCAAATCCTTAACTCGAATAGGCTAAAGATAGGACCAAGTAATCTTTACCAATAATATTATATCAAAAAGGGCAACAAAATCATAAATACATAGCCGAATCCACGACTACGATACTTAAGATTGCTCAAATCCCTAATCTCAATAAATCAAAGGTTTGGATGAAGAATGATATAGGGTATGGATAATATTTGGGATACAAATTGGTGTAAAATGAAAAATAAACAAAACAGATAAATTAAAATCCTAAGTGTGGTAAATTACTTTCCCAACCATCCCATGAATAAGACTCATATCATTGAATAACTCACGCTTTAACACTTGAAATACACGCTTTAGGTAGACACGAATTATACTCAACAAGATCTCAATCAAAGAATAACCTTAGTTGGCGTTCCCATAACGGCCAACTCCCATTCAATCCATAAATATAATATACAACAAATAGTGGTGATATCACCCACTTAATACAAAACTTTACATAAGTTGGTTAAAACAAACTTCCAACTTTTCCTTTTTCTTTTTCTTTTCTATTTTTTTTTTTCGATTTTTTTATTTTTTTTATTTTTATTATTATTTTTTTTGGAACATCAACATATGTGTAAAATTTCACAACTTTTCTATCACTATCTTTCCGGATAATTTTTTCATACTTTCAGAAATAACTGTAATAGCGAAAGTAGTAAACACACGAAAAATAAACTCAAAGTTATACAATATTTACTTTCATACCAATTGCATTGTGCAATTTCCTGACTCAACCAAAGATAATGAATTACGCACGCGAACACAGGTAATGTAAGGAAACACACTTTTCCTAAAGCAATTAACCACAGATTTTAATCTACAGGGTAGGCTAAGGTGTAAGGGTGTAACGAAACATTATAACAAAGGTGTAAGAAACGAAAGGAATGGCTCTGAGTGTTTTTCTAGGGGTTTCTTACTCTAAAAGTGAGAGTAACAAAGGGTTTATACAGGAGTTAACTAACCAGTGTACTTAGTTAATATTACATAACATATAAAGGCTATTTGGGTGTAATCCTAGAAATTTACCAATTTAGACAAGTCATTCCAATTATATAGATAATACTTATTATGGTGGTCCCGAATAGTATACAAGCCAAGTTCTAAAGTTTACAAGTGATGTGTGCGCGTGATTGCTCTAATTTTATATCCACGATATGTCGTTGTGGTTTTAGCAGTATTCAAGTTTTAAATTTATATTTAGCCGACTTATCAATAACACACACTTTAACGAGCAGTGTACCCGGTCAGTATGAATATAATGGTAAGTAGAGTGTCGATCACTAAGAGTGGAACGTATTATCTAGTTATCCTAATCAGTATTTTAATATCTTAAGTTAGCTATACAACCTAATCTAACGCAAGGGGGTTTCAGCCTGAGAGACTGGCACGGTTTGGTTGTGATTAAATATAAACTAAACTAATAAGCATGAATCAGCGAGTAGCACACACGTACACAGATAAATACTTGAGACAATAAGAAGACCTGTCCTAATAGTTAAGTAGCTTGTCACTTGTTTTATTGCTAGTTTTATATGAAGTGTATAGTTCGATGCAACGCACCAAGATTAAGTCCTTTCTCGTTGGTTCTAATCTTATCGGCGAGTAAACCCTTAATGATTACTTATGACTATCCTATTTATCTTTCTTCCTACTTTTCTACAGACGATAGAATGCATAGGCGATCTAATAAATAGGCGAGGAAGGGGCATGGCGACCCAAGCAATGCTCAGCTAGACACAGAGGTTATCAATGCACTAATAAAAGTCACCAAAGACATCAACATATAAACTTTAATTAATGGGAAAGCAATTTTAAGGGGAGTTGAAGTGAATGATAACATAACACAAGCCCATCAATCCTGACCAATTAAAGTGTACTAATACAATAAAACAAAACTACTTAATGAATTGAATACATGCAGGACCTTCTTACAGCTCTTGTATCTTCGTTCAAGGTGTGTCTTGTGCTGCTACTTCGTCTGAATTCGGCTTAGGGTTTCTGTGGTCTTCGGTCTTCTAAAACTATCCAACTCCGAAATTCGTCTGACCTTGGGGTATTTGTAGTTTCTGTCTGAGGTAAGATGCGGCGCATTGAATAAGTAGATGCGGCGCATTGACTTAACTTCGCGTGGGGTCCAAGATTAATATATTCAGGAATATTCGTACACCGCCAGAAGATGCGGCGTAACTCCATTTATAGATGTGGCGCATGTCCTTTCTGTCTTGGATCGTAGCTTGTGAAATCTTGATAGTGATGCGCCATATATAATAAGTAAGATGTGGCGTATCTTGAGCAGAATGTTGTACATTTCAGTAGACTCTTATCTTCTTGCTTGTTTTGCTTCATAATTAGTCCAAAATCGCCAAGTTTCACATAATACTTGTTTTTACCTGAGAATTACAAAAGTAAACATTAACGTATCAATTCTCACAGATAATATAATAAAACAAGTCAAATAAATAGGATAAATGATGGTAATAAAATGTACTTATTTGAGTGCATCAACAAGTCACCGGCACACTCATAGATTTGTGAATTTTGATAAGTTCACAATTTTTGGAAATAAGGTTATGTGTGCAGCTATGTAATTTAGACTTTAAACAAAACATGCTAAAAATTTTAAATTTTGATATATTAAAAGCATTTTAAGCATATTTTGAAAAAGTTTAGGACAAGTAAGTGTTCTAATTCTCCAATCCCCCCACTTAAGTTAAACAACGTCCTCGTTGTTTGTATCAAAGATTAAAAAACTGGAAAATAAAAGAATTAGAACAGAAAAACTCCCCTGAGATTTGCTCGGTATGATCCTCCATTATTTGTGTAAGAGCAAAAATCAACTTTCTTGTGGATTAGAATGTTTAAGCTTCATAGATGATGTATCCACAGAAATGCAGGAATCTATAATACCATTCAGACTTTAACACACCTGAGTTAAGAAGGTTCAAACTTGCATAATACATTAGTAGTTAGTAAAAATAAAACTTAAAAATTAAAATGAAAATCATCAGGTCAGTCGATACGCCGTATCTTATGGAAAAAGATACGCCATATCGAGCCTGGAATAAATACGAATCAGAATAGAAGATGCGTCGCATCCTTAACCAGGGATGCGCCGCATTAAAATACTGACAGAAAGTTTTAAAGTCAAAAATAAAAATGCAGAAAATAAAAGATATGACCAGTGCAGGCGATGCGTCGCATCTTAGGATTGAGATGCGCCGTATCCTCTGCAGGTCTGACAGACTCGACACAAAATCAGAAAATAAAATAAAAGATAAGCATGGGTTGCCTCCCACGAAGCGCTTGTTTTTGTTCGAGTCACGAGCCTGACTCCACCCTTATTTACTGTGTAATAGGGTGTTGTTCCCCCCATTGGGATCAAGTGCGGGTGATAGTAGCAATAAACACGAAAAAAGTGTAAATTTGCTATTAAAGATGGAAGAAATACATAAAGATCATACCTTGGCAATATATGTACATCTTTCCTATTCTTACCCGGTTTGGTTGATAAATTGGATGACTTGACCACTTCATCTGAAAGAGTAGTATGTTGAGGAAAAATGAGTCTCCTTTCTTCTTGGTTAGTCTCTTTGGTAGTAAGGCGTCCCTTGACTTCCGCAGAAGATGAGAAAGGGTCTTTGGCAAGTAAAAGTTCGAGTTCCTCTATATCCTTCATAGGGTCGAAATCATCATCTTCATCAATCATAGCAATGTTTAAGAGCTCATCACCAAACTCTTCCTCGAGCTCCACCAAAAACGGGTTGATCACAGGTGCTTCATGTGCTTCAATAGGTAGTGTAATAAATTTCACCTCATCATTTTTTTGTTTTGCAACCTGTTTAGGAAAACTAGCAAGATTATTAGTAACGGGATTAATAATATTTAATAAATTTGTACCACTTTGGGTTGTAAGTGACTCCAATTCATCCTGTGAATCTCCATCTTTAACTAGTGGTCTTGCAATTTCAGCATCGTCCCGAATTTCATTTTTAAACAAGTCATCCCAGATTTCTTCAAAATCCCTCGTTGGGTCAAAATCTGGTTAAGATATGTCATCATATACAATTGCGTCAAATGGTTCGAAATCATAATTAGAATACTTTTCATCTTCATCCGATGGATTGTCTAATGGTGGTAATACGATTGCAGAATATTCTTCAACGTAAGGTTCCGTATACACATCATCTTGTGCAATCTCCGGAGAAAAAGTACTATCAATAACAATTGCCGGAATTGGTTTCACGGTATATGAATCTTCTTCATCATCATTTGACATACACCAAGTGTGTTGAAATGGCAATTTGTTTCTTTCTTTCCTTGACTTTTCTTGTCCTAAAATCAAGTATTCTTCCATAGTGATTTCTTTCGTCTCAATGACTTGTGCACCATATCTTGCTCTTTTCCAATCATACACCTGATTATTGCTCAAGGCTCTTTCCTCTATAAACTTGACATATTCTTCCATTGTAATATCCGGATCGTCCATCTTCCTGAAATAAAACTTACTCGTTCAAAAGAAGAGTGAAACAATCAAAGTAAAATAAAATTTGCTGAAATCTGCAACCGATGCGCCGTATCCAGAAAGTTGGATACGCTGTATCTTATAATCGTTAAAATTTAATCAGACTTTTATTCAGAAAGCAGATACGCCGCTTATGAATTAGAATGCGCCGTATCAATTTTAAATTATCAAAAATCGTTTATACTTATTAAAATTAAATGCGTCGTATTAACAAAAGCTAATGCGCCGTATTTTCGTTACGTTTCAAAATACAAGATTTTTGATTCATAAGATGCGCCGTATCGATACAGATCGATGCGTCGTATCTGTTTAATAATTCGAAAACTGTTTTTAATTTAAATAGAAAATACGCCGTATCTGTTAAAACAGATGCGTCGTATGGCGTTAGGGTTTAGAAAAATTTCTTATTAAAAACAGAATACGCCGTATCTTGGGGAAAGATGCGTCGTACTCGAATTTATTAAACGCGTTGTATTTTATAAAAATTAAACGCAATACGCCGTATCTGTGAAAACAGATGCGCCGTATCGTTTGTATCAGCACAATACAACGATAGCAGAATGCAGAAAAATAGAAAAACAAAAAACTAAAATAAAAATAAACAAAAAGAAACAAAAATTATTGAAAATAAAAACACATGAAAATAGAAAATATGCAAATAATACAATGAATGCAATCTATCTAATATACAATGGGGTTAGCGGTTAGAATCTAAAAAATTAAAAAGAAAAACCTAATTAAAATACTAATCAAATTAACAGATAATCACAATTCACTCTCCGACAGCGGCGCCAAAAACTTGATGTGCGTGTGTATTGCTCTAATTCTTTTATATCCACGGTAGCGGGGCCAAAGACTTGGTGCGCGCGTGATGTGTCGTTGTGGTTTTAGCAGTATTAATGCCTACTCAAGTTTTAAATTTATATTTAGCCGACTTATCAATAAAACACACACTTTAACGAGCAGTGTACCCGGTCAGTATGAATATAATGGTAAGTAGAGTGTCGATCACTAAGAGTGGAACGTATTATCTAGTTATTCTAATCAGTATTTTAATATCTTAAGTTAGCTATACAACCTAATCTAACGCAAAGGGGGTTTCAGCCTGAGAGACTGGCACGGTTTGGTTATGATTAAATAAAAACTAAACTAATGAGCACGAATCAGCGATTAGCACACACGTACACAGATAGATACTTGAGACAATAAGAAGACCTGTCCTGATAATTAAGTAGCTTGTCACTTTTTTTATTGCTAGTTTTATATGAAGTGTATATAATTAACCCTTTCTCGTTGGCTCTAATCTTATCGGCGAGTAAACCCTTAATGATCACTTATGTCTATCCCACTATCCTAGAATATTGAGCATTTGTGATGCCCACGTTTCGTATACGCTAGAATAGATAGGCGAGGAAGGGGCATGGCGACCCAAGCAATGCTCAGCTAGACACAGAGGTTATCAATGCACTAATAAAAGTCACCAAAGACATCAACATATAAACTTTAATTAATGGGAAAGCAATTTTAAGGGGTGCCCATGATATTCCGTAGTTACATGGAATCGGCCCATCAATCCTGATGAATTAAAGTGTACTAATACAATAAAACAAAACTACTTAATGAATTGAATACATGCAGGACCTTCTTACAGCTCTTGTATCTTCGTTCAAGGTGTGTCTTGTGCTGCTAATACGTCTGAATTCGGCTTTAGGATTTCTGTCTTTCTCTTCTGAGTTTAGCTCTATATGTCGTACTAACTACTCGAAATTCGTCTGGCCTTGGGGTATTTATAGTTTCTGTCTGAGGGTTAGATGCGGCGCATAGGATAAGTAGATGCGGCGCATTGACTTAACTTCGCGTGGGGTCCAAGATTAATATATTCAGGAATATTCGTACACCGCCTTAAGATGCGGCGTAACTCCATTTCTCTATGCGGCGCATGTCCTTTGCTGTCTTGGATTGTAACTTGTGAAATCTTGATAGTGATACGCCGTATGTAAGAAGTATGATTCGGCGTATCTGGAGCAGAATGATCTTGATCTTGTACATTTCAGTAGACTCTTAACATCTTGCTTGTTTTGCTCCATAATTAGTCCAAAATCGCCAAGTTTCACATAATACTTGTTTTTACCTGAGAATTACAAAAGTAAACATTAACGTATCGATTCTCACAGATAATATAATAAAACAAGTCAAATAAATAGGATAAATGATGATAATAAAATGTACTTATTTGAGTTCATCAAATAGGATAAATGATGATAATAAAATATACTTATTTGAGTTCAACAAAACCCGTGCTGATTACAGTTCAGGAGTTGCTAGACCAAAGTTTGATGAAAAGTCAAAGTTTGAGTTGAAGGGTCAGTTTCTCAAAGAGCTTAGAGAAAATGCTTTCAGTGGAACAGAACATGAAGATGCTAATGAACATGTTGAAAAAGTCCTCGAGATTGCAGATTTGTTTACTACAGAAGGAATCTCTGACGATCAACTTATGCTAAGAATCTTTCCAATTTCGCTTAAAGGAGCTGCTAATAAGTGGCTAAGGAATGAACCTGCTAGTTCAATCACAACATGGGAAGATTTGAAGAGCAAATTCCTGAAAAGATATTGTCCACCTGCTAAAACTGCTAAAAAGTGGAGGCTATCAACAATTTCAAGCAAGAGCCTGATGAAACTCTTTATCAAGCTTGGGAACGATTTAAAGACTTATTGATGAAATGCCCTCAACATTATCTAAATCCAATGCAGGAGATAATATTGTTCTATCAAGGATTGGACGTGCCTACTAGACAAATCTTGGATGCTAAGGGAGCTGTGCCTCAAATGAGTGCAGCCGATGCTAGAAAAGCTATCCAAGAAGCTGCTGATCACTCTCAAAAATGGCACGACGGAACCTCTACTAGATCTAAGAGCAGCACTAATTTTGACGGGTTTGCTGCAATTCAAGCTCAATTGGATAAAATTAGTAGAGAGATGAAGAAGCGTGATGAGAAAGTTTATGCTGCCCAAGTTGGATGTGAAAAATGCGAAGGACCTCACTACACTAAAGATTGCCCTAAAAAGAATGAAAGTGAGACTTTTGAAGAAGCATACTACACACAATTTGGACAACCATTCCAACCTTCAGGAAGATTTAGGGAAGCTGCTCCGGGATACTATCAAAAGAACAACTATAATCCCACTTATCAAGAAAGGAGGCAGACTTTGGATGACACTCTAAAGCAAATTATGGCCGATGCTGCTAAAAGACATGAAGAGAACACCGCTATGATCAAAGAAATCCGAGCCTCAACGGATACTATAACAAGAAATCAAGGAGCTTTGATCAAAGCATTGGAACAACAAATCGGACAAATGAGCAAGGTTCTTCAAGAAAGGGGATACGGAAGTTTACCTAGCTCAACTGAAACTAACCCAAGAGATCATGTCAAGGCCATATGCACTACTGAAGAAGTGACGCCTAATACCTGAAATTCAGATAACCCATAAAATTACCAAATTACCCCTGATAATATAAAACCTTATAAAATAACTTATAAAATTCCAAAATAATTCCAAAACATCTGAAATCGAACTATATCTGAAACAAAATAATTTCTGGGACGATGTTCATCATTTTAAATGTTCAAAAAAAATTAACTTACACATTTATATATATAATTCCGAAATTATACAAATTTAATAAATATAATGTTTTAATTCTTATAATTAGAAAATATGTCAAATAAAATAAAAGAAGATTAAGTAAATCAACACAAATATTTTTCTTGATTCTTTGGGCCGAAATTCTGGTCCTTGCCCCCCCCTAAAGTCGGTTCTCAAAAGTTAAATCAAATCTCTTTTCTTTTTATTCTCCAAAACATAAACCGACTAAACATTCTTAAACCCTAGCGATCTAAAAAAATTCGACCAAGCTTCTGTACGAATTCTGGGCTTGAACAAGTAATTTTCTGGTGTTATTGGAGGTGCAAGGGAGCTAGGAAAATTAAGAGTTGCTGCGTTTTCTCCTTGGTTTGTTCTTGTTCTTGTTTTCTTGTCGACTTACTCTAAATCAAGGTAATAATTCTTGTGACTAAACCAAACGTGTTAAAATTAATATGGATTTTTCTAGTGATAGTTAGATGTTATATAACTCATATAAAATATGTAAATCGATCCATGCATGCTAATTCTATGCGTATGAAAATATTATGGCTAAAGAACACGTAAATCACAATAATATGAAATCCGAATTTCTGGGCTTGATGGCTATTTTATTTAGACCTCATATGATGTAATAGACCTGGGAAAAATGATAGATCGAATTATAGTAGCCTAAATCAAGTCGTTGTAATTTTAATGTCTAAAACGTACGTAAATATGCAATATATGTTAAACGAATTTTCTGGGCATGTTCACTATTTTTCGTGGGTTCCTTATGAGTCATATGATCTGGGAAAAATATGGTTTTGATTTTTAGAGGCCTAAAATTAACGTGGTTAATTATTGATAAAACCGGATTTTAGAAAAATAAAGAAATAAAATAAAAGAAAATCGTGGCTTCTAGGGTTTGATTTCTTGGATGAATATCTGATCATTTAATGTGTTTTAATGATGATTTAATGATGGTTCAATGATTGGTGCAAAAGTGAGGGACCAAAAGTGTAAATCTGGAATTCTGAAGTTGTTTTGTGTTAATACTGATATAAAAAGGTTGTTGTGTAATTTTGAGGATTTTTGGGCTAATTATGTAATTGTTATGAATTATGACTTAATATATATGTTTTGTAAACTTAAAGGGCTAAATATGTAAATTCTGAATTCTGAGGGGTCAAATATGTAAAGTACTAACTTCTGATGGTATATTCTGTAAATTTGAAATATAATATGCTTGGTTGGTAATTATGGATATTGTAGGGTTTAAATTGTAAAATATATAATTATAAGGTTGGTTTTGTAAATTTGTAACTAAAGGGGTGTAATAAGTAAATTATGAAACTTAAGGGAATAAAGTGTAATTCTGAATAAAATGTGTATATAATTCTGTAACTTAAAGTATTTTCACTAATGACCTTGGAAATTGATGAAGTTACATTTAAAACCCTAAACTATGTAAACATGTCATAATTAAATCTAAACTTCTGTAACTTGATAAAATATATCATTATTCCATAATAATCTTTGAATAAGAGTTTAACCTAATCTGAACTAGTAATAATTTGAATTAGAATCTCTGGTAATTCTGTCTTCCTCTTCCTTAGGTGTGAAGAAGGAGAAGCCCTGACTTTCATCTTTGTGTTTGTTTGTTTTTCTGCTGTGCAATAAGGTACAGATATTCTGTCCTTTTTCAGTAAGGGCGTTTCATTTCCTTTTCTTTCAGTATTTCATTTTCCTTATTAGGATTCCCTATACCACTGCTATGTTCCCTTCTGTGTGTAACTTTGTTGTGACCTGTTTATCTGGAACCTTTGTTTTGAACCGTCTGCCATGATTCTTTTTCTGAACCTTTACTTAAACATTGATTTTGAACCTTTGACATTTCTTTCTAGTCTTGACATGAACCTTTTGCCATGTACCCTTAAGATATGACCTTCTGACTTTGATAGTACATCTGACCTTTGACCTACAGTTTGATATTACGAGCCAATCACTAGGCATGAGGGTTTCATGTCCATGTCATTGACGCACCTCTGACATGACTCTAGGGCAGGAGAGTGATGACCTGTCCCGTCCCTTATTTATTATCTGCTATGGCCATTATATTATGATTATTGAATTATCTGTGGGGCGTATGGGTGCACTCTAGATTTGATCTGTTATCTGTTATATGCTTTCTGTTTATTATATCTGGTGACTGATGGTGTGTGCGATACACGTCTTTCACATTATCTGAGAGTTTGGCCACTCTATACAGGTTTGTTGCATTATATGTTTTGTTGTCTGGGCTCGTGATAGATTACTGTTTTCTCTAAACCTGATTTGCTTAATTATTTCCTGTTTCATTCTTCTTTATTCCTTTCCTATGCTTTCACTTTGATTCTGTATCGATGTTGTCTGTATTCCTGATTTGTTTTACCTGCTACTTGTTATCGTTTTCGTTATCTATATATCTGTTCACTGAGCTCTTGTAGCTCAGCCGCGTTTTTCTTTTCCCGCGGCAGGTACTTAAGCTAGGAAGCTGGGTTTTAGCTTTGGGATAAGAGCAATCTGACTTGGAGTTTTGACCTTAGTTATTCAGCTTTACCGTTTGGACTTTCATTTATTTTGTTATGCCATTGTTTAGGCATTTGATTATTCGATCTTGTACTTCGGTTATTTTGTCTTGCATTTGGTATAAGTCATGTTGACTTATTTTGGATTTAATGTTAAGACTTCCGTTGTTTTATTATTGTATGGTATGTTTGTTCTGATATGAAACCATATACTTGTGACATCTATGCCCTTGTCGGGTTGGGGTGTTACAATTTGTGGTATCAGAGAGACAGGCATCCGAAACCCTTAGGCTTAGGCCATTGACCTGTGAGGATTGGGTATACATTAGGTTTCCTTTCGCGTACTCTTTTCCCTTATTCTGCTCTATCATATTTTGCTTGATCTTACTAATCGTCTTCAAAATTCTATAGATGGTTAACACTCGTCATCAGGAGTATAATGCTGGAGGGGATGCTGAAATCCCCAATCTGGAGGCTTTGGTGGCTAATGCTATAGCCAATCTGTTACCGGGTCTTAACACTGATGCGGTGATTAACCGGCTTATCAGTGGTGGAGCTAGTTCATCTGGAGGTGCTGGTAGTTCTTCTGGTGGTGGGGGTCGACCCACTACCATGATTGGGTGGCTTGAGAGTTTCAACAAACTCAAGCCGTTGTCTTTCAGTTTTGCTGCTACTCCTCATGCTGCAGAGGACTGGATTACCCACATGGAGAAGCTGTTTGAGGTGCTAGGTTGTGAGGACGAGTTTAAGACTCGTCTGGCTGTGTTTAAGCTTGAAGGTGATGCACTTAACTGGTGGAAGGCGCACAAGGCAGCTAAAGGAGGCGATCCGTATGTTCTTGGTTGTTCTTGGGTTGATTTCCGCACTACATTCTATAATCGGTACTTCCCTGACTCTGAGCAACAGAGGTTTATTCGGGAGTACAACACTATTTCCCAGCTAGATTCTGAGACCGCAGGGGAATATATGGAGCGGTTTCAGAGATTGGTCAGCTTTGTGGGCCCCACTGCTGGAGATTCAAGGCGCCAAGCCAAGCAATTCAAATGGGGACTCAAAAGGTTAGTAACCTGTATAAAGTTGATTTTGGTTCCAATTGATCCTAATGCTCTTTTCAATTTACTCTGAATTAGGTGGGTGCTCGATCGTATTCTTAATGATGAGTTTCAGGATCCGTCAGCATGTTGCGATGCAGCTCGCAACATTGAGATTTTTCATGAGGGTGTCGGTTTCAAGCGAAACCGTGATGGCGACAGGGTTCAGAATCAGAATCAGAGTCAGAATCGGGACAACAAGGGGTATTCTGGTAGGAACTTTGAGCAGCGAGGTCAGTCAGATCGTGGACGTGACTATCAGGGTCAGTCAGGTAGGAGTTATGACCAGAGGCGACCAGATTCGAGGGGACAGGATTCGAAGTCGGTTGCTAAGCTGGGCAATGAGCGTCAAGGACGCAATGATGGTCAGAGGCAATGGAAGGATCAGCCTTCCAAGGTTATCAGCAGCAGTCTCGGGGTTCTGGATCGGGTTCTCAGGCTTTACCTCCCCCTCCTATCTGCACTACTTGTGGGAAGAGTCATCCCGGACCGTGTCGTAGGGCTTCTGGGGCATGTTTCCGATGTGGGTCTTCTGAGCATCGGGTGAAGGATTGTCTCAAGCAGAATCCGGCACCAGCTATGCAGTATCTTCCTCCTCCTCCTCCGAATACAGGCCGTGTGTTTTCGACTACTCGGGATCAGGCAGCTAAAGCGTCAGGTACCATTACTGGCATTCTGTATATTGGTGATCATACTGTATTCATATTATTTGATACCAGCGCAACACACTCTTTTATATCTGTAAAACTAGCTCAGAAACTTAAAACAACTCCAACACCATTAATAAACCAGCTATCTATTTCCACCCCAATGAAACACAGTGTTCTCCTCGATCATGTATATGTTAACTGTCCTCTCCGCTTTGATGACCGGATTCGTCCGGCTAACTTACTTCCTCTGGATATGATTGATTTCGATGTCATCCTGGGCATGGATTGGTTGGCTTCCCATAGAGCTACCATCGACTGCCATGCTAGGAATGTGATTTTTGGAGATCTGAACCATCCTGAATTCATTTATCATGAATCTCGCCCTTTGAAATCTGTTAAAATCATCTCTGCTATGAAGGCGCGGACCTTGATATCTCATGGTTGCCAAGGCTATTTGGCTTCTGTTAAAGATTCATCTGTCGAAGCTCCTGATATTTCCGATGTTCCCATTGTTCGGGATTTTGCCGATGTTTTCCCTGAGGAACTTCCTGGTCTTCCTCCGGCTAGAGAAGTTGAATTTGCTATTGATCTGATTCCCGGTGCCGAACCTATCTCTAAGGCTCCGTACCGGATGGCGCCTGTTGAACTGAAGGAGTTAAAGGAGCAACTGGAAGAGTTGTTGGACTGTGGTTTCATTCGCCCTAGTGTTTCGCCATGGGGTGCTCCGGTGCTTTTCGTGAAGAAGAAGGACGGTAGTATGCGGTTGTGCATTGATTATCGTGAGTTAAATCGTATTACCATCCGAAACCGTTATCCGCTTCCTCGCATTGATGACTTGTTTGATCAGCTGCAAGGAGCTAAAGTGTTCTCTAAAATCGACTTGCGATCTGGTTATCACCAATTGCGAGTTAAAGAGCAGGATGTTTCTAAGACTGCTTTCCGCACCCGATATGGACACTATGAGTTTCTGGTTATGCCTTTTGGCTTAACGAATGCTCCTGCTGTGTTTATGGATTTAATGAATCGGGTCTTTCATGAATTTCTGGATAAGTTCGTCATCGTTTTCATTGATGATATTCTGGTGTATTCTAAATCGTCTGAGGAGCACGAGCAGCATTTGCGTATTGTTCTGGGTATTCTGAAGCAGCAGAAGTTATTCGCGAAATTTTCTAAATGTGAATTCTGGCTGAACCAAGTGGCTTTCCTTGGTCACGTTGTGTCTGCAGATGGTATCACCATGGATCCATCTAAGGTCGAGGCTATCACCAAGTGGCCGAGACCTACCACTGTGACTGAAGTCAGGAGTTTTCTGGGATTAGCTGGCTACTACCGGCGTTTTGTTGAAGGATTCTCTAAGTTAGCGTTACCTTTGACTCAGTTGATGCGGAAGGGTAAAAAGTTTGTATGGACTGATGAGCGTGAACAGAGTTTTGAGGAGTTGAAACGGCGATTGGTGTCTGCACCCATTCTGACTTTACCATCAGGATCTGGAGGTTTCCAAATCTATAGTGATGCTTCTAAGAAGGGTTTGGGCTGTGTGCTTATGCAACACGGCAAGGTGATTGCCTATGCTTCGAGGCAATTGAAACCCTATGAAGAAAATTATCCGACTCATGATCTTGAGTTAGCGGCTGTTGTCTTTGCATTGAAAATCTGGAGACATTACTTGTATGGTGAATCGTGTGATATCTTCACCGATCACAAGAGTCTCAAATACATCTTTACTCAGAAGGAGCTTAATATGAGGCAGCGTAGATGGTTAGAGCTTCTTAAGGATTATGACACTAACATCCAGTATCATCCAGGTAAGGCTAATGTGGTTGCTGATGCACTTAGTCGGAAATCTGGAATGATTGCTAGTTTGGAGATTGATCCGCATGTTCTCAAGGATTTGGAGCGTCTGGATGTTGAGTTGTGTGTTTGTCGTGATGTTGGTTACTGGGCTAGCTTAAAGATTGAGTCAAATCTGATGTTGTGTATTAAAGAGGCTCAGAAAGATGATGGTGAGCTTTGGGCTATTGTTCAAAATATTGAAGAGGGTAAGCAAACCGAATTCAGAGTTGATGATGATGGAGTTGTCTGGTATGAGGATCGGTTATGTGTGCCTAATGATTCTGATCTGCGTGAGGCTGTGTTGACTGAGGCTCACAGCTCTCCTTTCTCTATTCATCCTGGTTCTACCAAGATGTATCGGGACCTTAAGCAGCATTTCTGGTGGAACGGTATGAAGCAAGATGTGGCGTTATTTGTTGCTAGATGTATGACTTGTCAGCAAGTTAAGATTGAACATCAGCGGGCTAGTGGTTTGTTACAGCCTTTGGAGATTCCGGCATGGAAGTGGGATGAGATTTCCATGGACTTTGTTTCTGGTCTGCCTGTTACTCGTAAAAGACATGATGCGATTTGGGTGGTCGTTGATCGGCTAACTAAATCCGCTCATTTCTTACCTATCCGTATGACCTATACTGTCAGTCAGTTGGCGGATATTTTTCAGCAGGAAATCGTTAGATTTCATGGTATGCCTTCGTCTATTGTTTCCGATCGTGATCCTCGTTTCACTTCGCATTTCTGGAAAGGACTTCATAAAGTTTGGGGCGCTCGTCTTAAGTTCAGTACTGCATTTCATCCCCAAACTGATGGTCAGTCTGAGAGGACCATTCAGACTTTGGAAGATATGTTACGGGCTTGTGCTTTGGAATGGACCGGTAGTTGGGATGAGTATTTGTGTTTAGTGGAGTTTGCGTATAATAACAGTTGGCATGCGAGTATCCGTATGGCTCCCTTCGAGATGTTGTATGGTAGGAAATGTAGGGCTCCTGTTTGTTGGAATGAAGTAGGTGAACGTCTGATTGAGGGACCTGAAATGGTCGAGATCACTAATGAAAAGGTAGCTGTGGCTAGGGAGAAATTGAAGGAGGCGCGTGCTCGTCAGAAGAGTTATGCTGATAAGCACCGCCGGGATCTGCAATTCAATGTAGGTGATCGGGTATTTCTGAAAGTATCTCCTTTCCGTGGTGTTAAGCGTTTTGGAATCAAGGGCAAGTTGAGTCGTTGATTTATTGGACCGTTTGAAATTCTAGATCGTATTGGGGAGGTTTCTTATCGTCTGGCTTTACCTCCTCAGCTATCTCATGTGCATAACGTTTTTCATGTATCTCTTCTGAGGGGATACAACTATCATCCGTTGCATGTAGTATCTTATCCGCTTGATCAGATCCAACCTGATATGTCCTTGTCTGAAGAGCCGGAAGCGGTTCTTGATCGTCAGGAACGAGTCATGAGGAATAAGGTTATTCCGTTCGTAAAGATTCTTTGGAAGAACCACCCGGAGCGTGAGGCTACCTGGGAAACCGAGGAATCAATACGAGCTAGTTATCCGCACTTCTCGTTTTAATCTGGTATGTCTTGTTTCGTTTCTACTCTCTCTTTTCCTTCTGCTTTCTGCAAATTTCGAGGACGAAATTTTTTTGTTAGTGGGGAAGAAGTTGTAATACCTGAAATTCAGATAACCCGTAAAATTACCAAATTACCCCTGATAATATAAAACCTTATAAAATAACTTATAAAATTCCGAAATAATTCCAAAACATCTGAAATCGAACTATATCTGAAACAAAATAATTTCTGGGACAATGTTCATCATTTTAAATGTTCAAAAAAAATTAACTTACACATTATATATATATAATTCCGAAATTATACAAATTTAATAAATATAATGTTTTAATTCTTATAATTAGAAAATATGTCAAATAAAATAAAAGAAGATTAAGTAAATCAACACAAATATTTTTCTTGATTCTTTGGGCCGAAATTCTGGTCCTTGCCCCCCCCCCCCCTAAATTCGGTTCTCAAAAGTTAAATCAAATCTCTTTTCTTTTTATTCTCCAAAACATAAACCGACTAAACATTCCTAAACCTTAGCGATCTAAAAAAATTCGACCAAGCTTCTGTACGAATTCTGGGATTGAACAAGTAATTTTCTGGTGTTATTGGAGGTGCAAGGGAGCTAGGAAAATTAAGAGTTGCTGCGTTTTCTCCTTGGTTTGTTCTTGTTCTTGTTTTCTTGTCGACTTACTCTAAATCAAGGTAATAATTCTTGCGACTAAACCAAACGTGTTAAAATTAATATGGCATTTTTCCAGTGATATTTAGATGTTATATAACTCATATAAAATATGTAAATCGATCCATGCATGCTAATTCTATGCGTATGAAAATATTATGGCTAAAGAACACGTAAATCACAATAATATGAAATCCGAATTTCTGGGCTTGATGGCTATTTTATTTAGACCTCATATAATGTAATAGACCTGGGAAAAATGATAGATCGAATTATGGTGGCCTAAATCAAGTCGTTGTAATTTTAGTGTCTAAAACATACGTAAATATGCAATATATGTTAAACGAATTTTCTGGGCATATTCACTATTTTTCGTGGGTTCCTTATGAGTCATATGATCTGGGAAAAATATGGTTTTGATTTTTAGAAGCTTAAAATTTACGTGGTTAATTATTGATAAAACTGGATTTTAGAAAAATAAAGAAATAAAATAAAAGGAAATCGTGGCTTCTAGGGTTTGATTTATTGGATGAATATCTGATCATTTAATGTGTTTTAAGGATGATTTAATGATGGTTCAATGATTGGTTCAAAGTAGGGTTTCTAATTGTTTGTAAAAAGTATTACCGATTTGAAGTTAAATGCATAAGGACCTGTTTTGCCAAGTTTGAAACTTCTGGGATATTTTTGTAAGATCATATACATCTGTAGGAATGTGGGAAAAATATAACTTTGGGGTCCTAAGTGTAAATATTGCATAATAATGAATTAATGGGAAATTAGGGTTACGTTTGGAAATTAATTAAAAGTGAGGGACCAAAAGTGTAAATCTGGAATTCTGAAGTTGTTTTGTGTTAATACTGATATAAAAAGGTTGTTGTGTAATTTTGAGGATTTTTGGGCTAATTATGTAATTGTTATGAATTATGACTTAATATATATGTTTTGTAAACTTAAAGGGCTAAATATGTAAATTCTAAATTCTGAGGGGTCAAATATGTAAAGTACTAACTTCTGATGTTATATTCTGATGTGCGTGTCGTTGTGTTCAAGTTTTATCTTAAAAATTTCCACGAATCCTTTCGGCCTTTTTCGTGATGAACGTTTCCAAATCCATTTTAATGAGTAAAGGTGTTGCTTGTCACACACCACAATCCAACTAATTCGTGCACTAACTTTTTGGAATAAAACAAAAAGAAAACTCCTTTGGGCCTTTTGAATCTTGAAAATGTTTTTACCAACCAATTAGCAAGACAGTTTTTATCTCAACAAACTCATAAAACAAGATATGTTTTTCAGCATCCTATGATAAGATACTCCAACAATTGTCACATCATCCACACACAAGTATACTAAATTACTCCATAACATTCATAACCAAACACACATAATTAACCAAACTTTTCATTCACAATAGTAAAATAAAAATAGTTCATGATAACCAACAAGAATACTATCAGAATTTACAAGAACAGAATTGTGGAACTAAAGCAATCCACCTCCCCCAACCCGCCATTATCACAATTAAATAAACAACTCCACACCGGACGCAACTCTTGAACTCAAACTAAAGATCCCCCTGGACGTTTTCAACAGCAACTTCCAAGCTTTTGGGCAATAATAATAATAGTGTGTAGCTTTTTTAGGTTATGTCACTTCCCCCAAAAGAACCCCTCTTTTCAACTAACCAAGGGTTCCTTAAAAAATTTAGGAAACCCTTCTTATCCATAAAAACTCCCATATGAATTAACAGCTGAGAAATGATAAGCCTTAAGTTTATGGGCTTAATTTTCACCATTTATGCAACTTTGTAACTTCGGGTTTTGCCAACCGATCGGTTTTTTGGTCCATCCGATGGGTTTGGAGCTCCCCGGTGTTTCTAACTTCACTCCATCCGAATCGGATGCGGGGGCGGCGTCCGATGGGATGGATGTTCTTCCTGCTGTGCACTTTGTTTTCTTTTATTCATTTCTCGTTACTTGCTTGATCCTTCGCTGTCCATTGATTTCCTTCATAAAACTTGATCTTTTCTTATACATTAAGCATGAAGTCTTGGTCTAATCAATTTCCCTTTTTGAAGTATCAAGTGGTTTCTTTCTCGAAATTTCTCCTTATGTGCATAATCTCTTCTTTCTTCGTGTTTTCCCTCCATTTTTCCTGTACTTGGCTATATTTTACTTGCATAAAACACTTTTTCAAAATTAGCAACAAATACATGCAAATATAACCAAATATATTGCACAAACTAGCAATAACGCACCAAAAACATTTAGATTTTAAGCGTTATCAAATCCCCCACACTTAGTTTTGCTTCGCCCTCGAGCAAGTCTAATTTTTAAAAAACTGAACTCAAGGGCATTTTCATATGTTCATAAAAAAAACCCTTTGAAATGTAAGCAAAATTAAATTGGAGTTTAGTTAACACACCAAGTACCCTCACAAAGGAAATTTTAAATTCACACACCTCTCGATAGTAGATTTGTTGTAATCACTCATTGCCCAGGCGCGATTCATGTCTCTTACCATAAGTTTGTACTTGTATCAAAACAAAAAAAATTTAAAACATCAAAGAGGTCATTTTCTTTGGGTTAAGGTTCAAAAAGGTTTTGATTACCTAGCTAATGTAAAATATTCATACAAGTAAAATCATAATTTCTAACAACGAACCCTTGCTAGTCAGCAACATGGTCCCCAAAGATCGTGCCTTGTTTAGCAACGGCGTTACTTGCAAAACAGGGTCACAATTTACTCACCAGATCGCTAACAACGCTTTTCAACTATCCAAAAACTCGAGGGCACTACAACATACATGTCTACATATCTAAACAAAGCCATCACTAAATCCGAATGCTCGAATAAAGTAATTGGTAAGGGAAAGGGATAAGACCATGGAATTTGATTTGGTTCTAAAAAAACAAAAATCAAGCCCAAATTCAATCCTAACTCTTACACACAAATGTTTACTCCCAAACTTTTCGATCATTATTCCGCACTTCAAATAAACTCATCTTCCCATAATAACTCTTGAATATCTTATTCCACCCCTACATGCTCATTGGCTTTTTTTTTTTTTTTTTTTTTTTTTTTTTTTTTTACACCCCACACTTTGGATGAGCACAGCACTACAAAAAATATAATAAGAGTACGACCTCCTTCTTCATTGGAAACAACATATACACATACAAGTTGCGTCAATCATGGGAAACATCAAAAAAATAAATCGTTTCGAACTTCATTTGGACTTGATTCGGGAAAGTCTAAGTGTATGGTGTAATAATTTTTTTGGTTAAATCAAAAGAAAAGAATAGGCCCCAAAGGGTGTAAATAAGGGTATCTAGCTAAATGCTAACAAATGGGTTCCATTACTAAGGACAACTAACCGATGTGGTTAAACAAAAAATGTATTGTAACGAAGGCCATTTGGGGAAAATCCTAATTTGCCCCCTTATCATTTGAATATATTTTAAAATTTCTTGAAAGAATTTAACCGAAATGCATAACAAGTAAAAAGTTCTAGAATTGACATAACAACCGCACACCTACGAATAAAGGCATGAATCCTCACAATTTAAAGTGGTGGTAAAATGTACTTAGCAATAGCTTAACAAAACTCTCAAAACTTTACTACATTCCAAAAAAAATTTCAAAAAAACCTTATTATTTACCATTGAATCAATTTCGTCTATCAAACTAGAAAAATCAAAGGCGAATAAATCAACAAATTCTAGTCCTTGAAATCCAAAAACAAAAAATTTTAACAAAATTTAAAAAAAAAAAAAAAAAAAACTTTCCTATTTACTTCCCTCCCCCCCCACTTAAATTTTGAAATTTTCCTCAATTAATAAAACGACTTCAAAGTAAAGAAAAAGGAAAGAAAAAATAGAAAAAAAACTACCCCCGGAAAAAAATTTTGCATTAGCCAGTTTGATCACAAGTAATCTCGTGAATTCTTTCCCAAATTAAAATTGATCAACCTAAGCTTTCCTTTAATTCTCCCCTGCAAATACTGCAAACTATGCCGAAAACAAACAAACAAAATAAACCCAAAAAAAATAAACCAAACAAAATAAAAATAAACTAATCCAAACAAACAAAATCAAAAAAAATAAATCCTCAAGATTTAAAGTTTAAAATAGTAGAAAATAGAAAAAGAAATATTTAACCATTTATGTTTGAAACCATAATCATAAACCATCATGATCACTCATATTTCCTGTCCGGATCAATCTCTCACTTCACTTTCTTCGTTCTTTTCATAATTCCAATCACCCTCAAAAATTGTAAACCTTGTCCTTCTCTCCAACACCTCTTGAAGAAACCTTCCCACATCAAAAGCTCGAAATCCCAACACTAGAAACCTACCAACACCGGGACTGGTTTAGGAAAATGGTGCGTACCAGGATATGGGGAAGGATTGGCCAGGAACGGGTCATACTCCAATGGGTAGGTGGCACATTGGTGGGTTGTAAGGAGAACCCTCATAAGCGCTTGTTGACCACATGTTTGAAGCTCGGCATTGAATAATCATAGTTGTAATTTTGCCTCATCAAACATTAATCTCTCCAACGTCCCTTTTCTCAAACTCATTTAGCTCACGGTTCCAATCTCCCTCCCGAGTCAAAACTACCCGGGTAATGAATATTCCCAACAGGAAAGGGGTGTTTTATATGGTTTTTTTGTTGGTAAGACGGCTGGGGTGCTCCATGAAGTTCAATCCAAGCTCCCAACTCTCTTGTCTTCCTATTCAAGGCTGTGTTAAAACTTTTATCATCCCACGGCCACAATCAACATCTCTGGGAAAATTTTTGCTAACTCTAAGTCCACAAATAGCCCAACTTTAGCCAACTTGTCACATATGACCTCCCACAAATTTCACATTATCCTTGATTCCCGTGCTCCCCCTTGAAAGATATTCGGGTATTTTCCAAGCCGCATCTCCCATTCTTCTCCTCAACAGCTTCATAACCCAAAGATCCCGGCTGATTGCATTTACACGGCTCCCTGTCCTATTCAAAACAATCCAAGCATTAATTTTGTAAAATTCCCAACAACGATTCCTTACTTTGATGAATTCCCTCTAGCACAATTGGGTCCCCCAACACTATTCCAATACTCGGCCAACCCGGCATAATCATTATGCCCCCCTTACCAATCTCCACAAAATTGTTTGCAAACAAACGATACCTGATCTCATTTGGCTCGTACAAGCCAAAACAACGGCAAACTCCGGCAAAGTAAACTAAAGATCCTACCACAGAGCCAAAAACCAAAAATAAATTTTCATTATTAAGATCCACCATTTTCCTCTCAAGTAAAATGTGGAGAAAAACTCCAAAAAACCATTCACGTTAACATTCTCGTAAATCAAAAACGCTTTCCCTCCCACGAATAATAAACAAAACTATCACCATCTCCTTCATATACATACGTCATTCTCATCAAATTCCTTAATTCCATCTCACAACAAATCATGAAATAAACTCCAATCAACTAACCTTGGTTTAGCGATTTTTCTCCCTTGTAACTTCGATAGACGCTCAAGAAAGCGTCCCTCCTCGCTGCTAAACACTGAATTTCAAATTCTCGTTACGCTCTGAAATCAAAGTATATTTAAACCCTTTCTCTTGTTATTCCTATCACAAACTTTTGACAATTGATTACTAACTTCACGTGTGAATTTCGATCCTCCTGCAAGAAATCTCTGTAGAAATCATGATTATTTGTTAGTAAAGAGTATAAGGAACAAATTAGATGATTAAGAAGCCCCAAAATATTCGTTTTTGAAAATCTTCAAAAGTTTTTACCGAAGCTCCATCCGATCGTATCCTCTTCCAAACCGATCGAGGAGTTGTGACCTTTTTCCAGCCGATCGGTAGCAATTCGAAAACCGAATCGTTGTACTCACTTTTCCAAAACAAAAATTTTCCGACCCAAAAACTCAATCCTATCTAATTCCACTCTTCCTTATCCGCTTTTTCATCAATCATATGGTCTCTACACATCCCACTTATCCCCCGAATAATACCCTAACATACTCCGCTTTAATCAATCTTAGGAACATGAACATTTTCAAAATCAAACCTTATTGATTTTCTAATCCACAATGAAAAATCATCCTAGGAACAATAATCACATCCAAACAACATCGGGAAAATCACTTTTCTACCCAAAATCGATTCAAATTTGACTCTTTTGATCCAAAAATCAATTAATCTTCTTCCCAAAACTTAATCAATCCATCTAATTCTTTTAAATTTGATTTCCCCAATCATTTACCCCTATTCCAGAAAAATCATGCCTTAATTCGAACTAATAACAAAAAAGCCTAATTTGACCTAATTCAATCAACTCGAATAAAAAACCCAATTGACCCCAAATAATGATGTTACTACTTGTTTTGGTGCCATTGATGATCTTCAACCTTCTGCAAAACTTAAAATCTCCTAAAGGTCGAATTAATGAACCCCAAGTATGGTGGAATGAGTGTGGTGTGTTCTTATGATTTTTGAAATCTTGGTATATTACTTCAATCCATCCATCAGTATTTCATCCAACCGTTCGGATTGGAATTTTTTTGCAAAGCTTTTACTTTTCTTTCTCTCTTCAATACCTTTACTTTTTGTAAAACAAATAAAAATATTTGACTCCCTTTAAGAAATTCTCTTTTTAAATAAAAATACACCCAAAAACTTATTCCCCAACTTGTTATCCAAACTATCTCACAACTTCTAAAAAACTAAACTTAACTCCATAATTAAAAACTTAATAAAACCATAAAGATAACCAAAAGTCTTAAAACTTAATCAAACTTAAATTTCAAAACATTAAACTACCATTAAAAAAAAATGCATTAAAAATAAACAAACATTAGCACCCAAACCTTGTGCTTTTTTCTTCAACTCTTGCTCTTCAACTTCAACCTTCAAAATATTCTGCTTCAAGATGTTTTTCACTTTGAAATTTACCGCTAACTTTTTGATAGTCACTTTAGTTTTTAAACTTCCCTTTCAAAATTTCTTTCATCCGGGACAAACTACACAAACCATCACATGCCATTCTCCATCACCTTCTTCTTTCCTTGTAAAAAACTAGCTTTCCTTCGGGTACCCATTCCAAATTCTTCAATTTAACCGGTAAAGATCCAAGAAAATCTGTCAATTTATGAAACCACAAAAAAATTCTTAATGGATTATAGAAAACCTCCATAGCTAATGCCTCTTTCCAACTCATCTTCAATACCAAAGTAACTAGGGACAATCGGCCCATATTTAGGTCTTTTCCCCCTTCCCTCTACCAACTCAAACAACCTAAATGGGCTTTTTCTTCTTCACACTTTTACTTCCTTAATAACTTGCCTCTAGGTTTTGGATAATAGGATGCTTTTAAAATCCCATCACTAATAGCATAGTACCTCTAAACCCTATCTATAAAGCTCCGCAAGTTCTCAAAAACGTTCTCCCTAACAACAAAGGTAACTCCTTATCTTCCGGGATATTAAGTACAAGAAAATTCGCTAAGAAAGCTTGATATCCTACTTGCAATCTAACATTCTTCATCTTCCCCCTTGCTTTTGCTTTTTGAAATTGTCCGCATTGTAAGATTTTAATTTTATTTGGTTGAGATTACCAAATCCTAATCTTTGTAAACGGTAGGCTCACATTCAAAACTTTCTCCTGTATCAGCCAATGCAACATTGCATCGTTCCATTCACCTTAACTGTAACACAAAATTTCCCGGGTCACTCTCTTTTTTAGGCAATCCATTTTCAACTACCCTTTTTCCCTTGCAAACTCATCAAAATTCTTAACTCTAGCCTAGCTGTTGCCATCGTAACCGCATCTAACTTTTTACGATAAACCATGTAATTGTTTCCAACACTCTATAACCGGCTTCTCTCCCATAAGCTCCTTAAATTTCTTTTCCCCCCAAGTTCTCCAAAAACAGCTTCCTTTTGTTCTTGAGTCAATGGTTAACTTCTTGAGGTGATTTGGGCGATGAACAAGATGAACTAGCCTCATTTTTAGGGGGGGAGGTTGGGTAAGTTTGTTAAGTGGTGTTTTCTTGCGATTAGCCTTTCCCCATTTTAAACAATCTCACCCTTTTTTTCCCTTTTCCTTCTTCTCTACCATATCATCATCAAAATCAAATTCTCATTTTCTCCCATAGCAAAATCAACCCCTACATTTATTTTCACCATAAAATTTTCTACCAAACATAAACTTCGGTTCATCACATTTCCAAAATTCCAACACAACAAAATCAATCTTAAAAAACATGACCATGAATATTACTTTCACACTCTCACAAATTTCCCTACCAAACTTTCATAATCAAGCCTAACAAAAGCCAAGCTTACCAAGCATTTTCTTTCCGTAATGTAATTTTCCCCATATTCCATATTAAGTTGAGCATCCCAAGTTTTTAACTTCTTCCACACCACATGGTGTAAGAACCCTCATACAGGGTAATCAAACTTTAGGTGGTGCTTATGTAAACACAACACTCTTTTTTCCCTTTAGGTAAAAACAAAACACTGCTTTCGCCAACTTCCCTTTTTTCCTTTCTAAAACCAATCTTAGTTCATCCAAATGCTTTCCAACTTCTCCAACGAATTTCCTGAATCTCTCAACATCTTTTCCCAAAATTTTCTCAAGAAACCTTCCCCGAAAAAATTGCTCAAACTCTCCATTTCTACTTAAACACTATCATAACATAACCACAAGACAAAAATTCCCAAACCTATTAGCGGAGGGTTAGTTTATAATCGAACCTTAACAAAATATCAATCAAACTAACTAACAAACACCTAAAATCACAAAACATGAAACCCAACTAAAAATAAAAATCATAAAAACTTTTACCGAGCAACCATCCGATCGGTATCACCTTCCATCCGATCGGATGGGTAACCTGCAAAAGACGAAACCCTCCAACCACAGAATCGGATGCGGGCGGCCTCCGATCGGTTTAGATCGAAATTTTTTATTTTTTATTTTTAAAATAATAATAAAACAACTAATGACAACCTATTTCTAATTTGTTTTTGGGTGCTTTTTTTTTTTATATATATTTTTAAGAAGAACTAAAAAAAAATTAACTAAAAACTAAAACTATTAACAAAATCCTCAATTACTTTTTTAAGCATTAAACTATGTGATTACTTTTTACTAAAGAAACTAATGAACCAAAAAAAAAATACTTATTACTCATTCAATAAAAAAATTTAAAACTACCAACAATACAATTAAAATAAATTAACTAACATTAAATTAAAAACTTTCTAATACCCTAATTTTAAATTTAAACTAATTAATATACTAATTAAACATAACATTAAAACCCCATAAAAACGAAAAATAAACAAAAATTACTAAACCAAAAAATATTAACGAGACCCCCCAACCCCATCGATGGAAATCCTCGATTCGTTGGGGCCGAACCAAACTTTTTTTTTTTTCTCTTTAACCTGTTTTAGCTTTCTAAAAAAAAAACTTTAAAACTACTAAGTCCAACCACCAAGAAAATCTTAACAATTCCCCCCGGCACGGCGCCAAAAACTTGATGTGCGGCGTTTGTGTTAAAATTTTAAAATTTATAAACCCCGATTTATCCAATTCTCTAATCACACTAGAGCAAGTTAAACTCGTCCCCTGTAGTAAGGTGGGGTAAGTAAGAGATCGTCCCCCAAAGGAATTGGGTTTTTGGTTTATAAATAATTTTAGCAAAATGGAAATGTCCAATCCAATTTTGAAAGCAAATTAAAAATAAACAAGCAAGTTTCAATCAATCAAAAACAAATTTTACTTGTGTGTAGGTTCCATGACAATTGGTTTAGATAACCAATCAATAGGTGTTACTTGTTTAAAGAAGCACAACTTAAAATGAATGATTCACAATCAATGGTTTTTATCATGAGAAATTCATATCTAAGAATTCATCTCCTAGTTAACTCCTTTCGCCATTATTAACTATTTACGATAATTCTATTAATCCTTTGTGTTTTTGAAAGCATGTCTTACTTAAGAATTTTTCTACGAATCCTTTCGGCCTTTTTTCGTGATGAAACGTTTCCAAATCCATTTTAATGAGTAAAGGTGTTGCTTGTCCACACAACACAATCCATACTATTCGGCCATAACTTTTTGGAATTTAAAAACATAAAGAAAAATCCTTTTGGCCTTTGAATCTTTGAAAATGTTTTTACCAACCATTAACAAGACTAGAATTTATCTCAACAAACTCATAAAACAAGGGATATGTTTTCATGCACACTATGATAAGATTACTCCAACAATTGTCCACATCATCCACACACAAGTAAAACCCTAAATTCTCCTAACAACCCTAACCAAACACACATAATTAACCAAACTTTCATTCATAAATATAGTAAAAGTAAAAATAGTTCATGATAACTCAACAAGAAAAACCTATCAGGAAAATTACAAAACTAGAATTGGGGAACTATAGCAATCCACACTCCTCCCTAATCGCCTATTATCACAAGTAAACAACTCCAAACACACGGACGCAACTCTTGAGCCTCGAACTCAAGATCTCCTGGGACTTTTTTCACAGCAAACTCCAAGCTTTTGGGCAATAATAATATAGTGGTGTAGCTTTCTTAGGTTATGTCATTTCCCCCCCAAAAAGAACTCTCTTTTCAAACTAACCAAGGTTTCCTTAAATAAGTGGGAACCCTTCTTAAATCCAATAAAAACATCCCAAAAAGGAATTAAAAAGCTGAAAAATTTGAAAGCCTTAATGATTAGGGCTTAAATTCACCATTTAATGCAACTTGTAATTTTCATTTTGGGCCAAGCCGATCGGTATTTGCTCCAAATCCGATTTTTTTGGAGCTCTCGTGTTTCTAATTTTCACTCCATCCGAACGATCGGGCGGCTCCGATCGGATGGTTGTTCCCGCTGTGTACTTTTTTTTCTTTTATTCATTTCTCGTTACTTGCTTGATCCCTTCGCTGTACCATTGTTTTCCTTCATAAAATTTGGGATCTTTTTTTGATACATTAAGCATAGAAGTCTGGTCTAATCAATCCTTTGAAGTATCAAGTGTTTCTTTCTCGAAATTTTCCCCCTTTAAAGTCATAATCTCTTCTTTTTCTTCGTTTTTCCTCCATTTTCCTGTACTTCTATATTTACTTCATAAAACCACTTTTTCATCATTTAGCAACAAATTTTCATGAAAAATATAACCAAATATAATGCAAAAACTAGCAATAACGCACCTAAAAACATGTTAGTTTTAAGCTTTTAAAATTTTCCCTTAAATTTGAAAATAAATATGCAGTTGGTAATTATGTATTGTAGGGTTTAAATGTAAAATAATAATTAAAGGTTGGTTTTGTAAATTTTGTAACTAAAGGGGTGTAATAAGAAAATTATGAAACTTAAGGGAATAAAGTGTAATTCGAAAAAAATGGTATATAATTCTGTAACTTAAAGTATTTTCACTAATGACCTTGGAAATTGATGAAGTTACATTTAAACCCTAAACTATGTAAACATGTCAAATAAATCTAAATTTCTGTAACTTGATAAATATATCATTTTCCCATAATAATCTTTGAATAAGAGTTTAACCCTAATCTGAACTAGTAATAATTTGAATTAGAATCTCTGGTAATTCTGTCTTCCTCTTCCTAGGTGTGAAGAAGGAGAACCCTGATTTTCATTTTTGTGTTTGTTTGTTTTTCTGCTGTCAAAAAAGGTCCCGATATTCCTGTCCTTTTTCATAAGGGCGTTCTTTTCCTTTTCTTTCAGTATTTTTTTTTCCCTTTAAATAGGACCCCTATCCCACGCAAATGTTCCCTTCTGTGGTAACTTTGTTTGTGACCTGTTTATCTGGAACCTTTTTTGAACCGTCGCCATGATCTTTTTCTAACCTTTACTTAAACATTGATTTTGAACCTTTGACATTTCTTTTTGTCCTTGACATAAACCTTTTGCCATGTACCCTTAAGATATACCTTCTGACTTTGATAGTACAATCTGACCTTTTGACCTACATTTGATATTACGAGCCAATCACTAGGCATAAGGGTTTCATGTCATGTCTTGACGCAAACCCCTGACTGACTCTAGGGCAGAGAGTGATGACCGTCCCGTCCCTTATTTATTATCTGCTATGGCCATTATAAAATTTGATTTTTGAATTATCTGTGGGGGGAAAGGGGGCACCTAATTTGATCTGTTATCTGTTATATGCTTCTGTTTATTAAAATCTGGTGACTGATGGGGTGTGCGATAAACGCTTTTACATTATCTGAGAGTTTTGGCCACTCAATACAGGTTTGTTTTCATCATATGTTTTGTTTTTCGGGCTCGTGATAGATTACTGTTTTCTCTAAACCTGATTTTCTTAATTTTTTCCTGTTTCATTCTTCCATTTTTCCTTTTCCCTATCTTTTCACTTGATTTTGTATCGATGTTGTCTGTATTCCGATTTTTTTTACCTGCTACTTGTTTTTCATTTCCGTTATCTATATATCTGTCACTGACTCTTGTAGCTCAGCCGGCCCTTTTCTTTTCCCGCGGCAGTACTAAGCTAGGAACTGGGTTTTAGCTTTGGGATGAGAGCAAATCGACTTGGATTTTGACCTTAGTTTTTTCCCGCTTTACCGTTTTGGAAATTTCATTTTATTTTTTATGCCTTGTTTAAAGGGATTTGATTATTGGATCTTGTACTTCGTTTTTTTGTCCTTGCATTTGGTATAAGTCATGTTGACTTTTTTGGATTTAATGTTAAGACTTCCGTTGTTTATTATTGTACTATGTTTTGTTCTGATATGAAACCATAAACTTTTTGAACTATGCCCTTGTCGGGTTTGGGGTGTTACCCAAAAGTTTACGCCTAACTACCTTTTCCTAAAGATTGATGAATGGTAATGATGCTGCAAAGCCAATTTTTTCTTTAATTCTTCAATCAAATTTTAAAGGGGGGTTTCTCAACGGAAGACAAAGATTGAAGAGGAATCAAGGATACAATGAAAGAAGAGAGCTCTGCAACCGACTTACGTGCCTTGCCCATAAAGAAAAGGACCCAGAAGTTTTACTTTACCTTGTTCAAAATTAATGAAATATCTTTCAATAATGCATTAGCTTACCCTTTGGAGCTAGCGTTAGTGTTATGCCCCTTAAGACATTCACTACCCCAGGAAGGAATAGGAAAATTAGCACCAACCCAAGCCTTATTGAAAATTGCTGAAAAACGGTAAAAAGACCTAAGGGGTTGCTGAAAAATGTGCTAGTTAAATTGAGAAGTTTTTTTCCCTGTAGACTTTGTAATTTAAATATGCCCAAAGGAAATTTTAAGTTTTCCTTTAATTTTTTGGAAACCCTTTTCTTGTCTACCGCCCATGCAAAGGGAAAAAATTGTGTTTAAAAGAAAAATCTCATTAAAGGTAGGGAACAATAAACTATCTAAAAGGGGCCCAAAAAATCCTGTTTAAGCGCAAAATTTTAGAGGCTCTATGTGCAGGTTTAAAAGGAACGCAGGACCTCGATCTAAAAGCTGGGCCCTTATGGGAAAAACCCCATTGATTCAAAAACAACCCAACTTTTTCCTAACATAAAAAACCCGAGGAATTTTTTGCCCTTAATGTACCTCCCAAAAATTTAGGCGCGATATTTTTTTTAATGATTCTGATGATGAGTGGAAATATTGCGAATATTAACAAACAGGAGAATATTTGAGAAACAAATTTAAAATGATTTTTTTTTGAACAAAACCACCCCACCTTACAAATTTTTGCCTATAAATTAATAAAAATTTTTCCCTCAATCTTTTTTGTCATCTCTGCCCAAAAGGGGGACAGAACTTTGTTTAAAACCAAATTTTAAAAAGAAAAGGGCCCGCGGATTTTAAGCCAGCAAGGAGTGTGCAATATTACTGAACGGGCAATGAGGGACACGATGCTTCCGACTCTTTCAGTGATCAAATTAAGGAGCTAAACCGTGATCTAACTTGAAGACCGGAAAAAAAAGGGACAAGTGCTGACCGGGAAAACAACCCCAAAAAAGAAATTTTTTTTACTTTTCTATTCTGTGTCGAGCCCGTCAGCCCCTGCAAAAAGTTTCCCGGCGCATCTCCCATAAAAAGCGACGCATCACCTCCCACTGGTCATATTTTAAATTTCTTTTTCCCCTGAAATTTTTTTTTTTTGACTTTAAAAATTTTTCTGTCAGTTTTTTTTAAAATGGGCGCACCCCCGGGTTTAAAGGATGCGACGCATTTTTTATTCTGATTCGATTTTTTCCCAAAGGGCTCGATACGGCGTATCTTTTTCCCCAAAAGATAGGGGCGAATCGACGACCTGTTTATTTACAGTTTTAATTTTTTGGTTTTTTTTTTTACTAACTACAAATTTTTATGCAAGTTTGAACCTTCTTAACTAGGTTTTTTAAGTCTAAATGGATTATAGATTCCGGCTTTTTTGGGGATACATCTTTTAATAAGCTTAAACGTTCCCCATCCACAAAAAAAGTTAAATTTTTGCTCTTAAAAAAAATGGAGGACCCAACTGAGCAAATCTCAGGGGTTTTTTTCTTTTCTAATTTTTTTAAATTTTCCATTTTTTTAACCTTTGACACAAACAATAGGACGTTGTTTAACTTAAGGGGGGGAAATGGGAATTGAAACACTTACTTGCCCCCTAAACTTTTTCAAAATATCTTAAAATGCGTTTAATATATAAAAATTTAAAAATTTTAAATTTTTAAGCTGTTTTATTTAAAGTCTAAATTACATAACCGCGCACATAACTCTATTTTTTTCAAAAAAAATTAAAACTTTAGTGTGCCGGTGATTGTAAATTTTTAAAAATTTGGCTTGTATACTATTCGAGCCCCACCAAAAGGAGTTTTAAAATCTATTTTAAATTGGAGTGACTTTCTAAATTGGTAAATTTCTAGGTTTAAACCCCCAAAATTACCCTTATATGTTATGTAAATATTAACAACTACACTGGTTATTTAACCCCCTAAAAACCCCTTTTGGGTTTACCTCATTTTTTAGATAAGATACCCCTAAAAAACCCACAAAGCCACCCCTTTCGTTTTTTTACACCTTTGTTATAATGTTTCGATACAACCCTTACCCCTTAAGCCTACCCTGTAGATTAAAATCCGGGGTTTAAAATTGTTTTAAGGAAATTGGGGTTTTCCTTACATTACCTGTTTTTCCGCGGCTTAATTCTTTATCTTTGGTTGGCCCGGGAAATTGCACAATGAAATTTGGTATGAAAGTAAATATTGTATAATTTTTAGTTTTTTTTTTCCCTTTTCCCTTTGCTACTTTCACTATTAAAATTTTATTTCTAAAAAGAATAAAAGAGTAGGGAAAATTTAAAACCCGGGAAAAAAAAAAAAAAAAAAAAAGAAAAAGAAAAAGGAAAATTTGGGAAAGTTTTTTTTTAACCAACTTATTAAATTTTTTGTTTTAAGGGTTGGGAAAAAGATATCCCCAAACTATTTGTTGCATATTATATTTAGGATTGAAGGGGAGTTGGCCCGTTAGGGAAAACCCCAAACCTAAGGTTATTTTTTGATTGAGATTTTGTTGAGTATAATTCAGTCTACCAAAAGCGTGTGTTTCAAGTTTTAAAAGGGCGTGATTTTTCCCTTGTATGAGTCTTATTTCAGGGGAATGGTTTTGGGAAATGATTAACCACCCCTTGGGAATTTTAATTTTTTTCCTTTTTTTGTTTATTTTTCATTTTCCCAACCAAATTTGTACCCCAAAAAATTTTATCCATACCCTATATCTTTCTTCATCCAAACCTTTTTGATTTTTTTGGAGTTTTGGGGTTTTGAGCAATTTTGGGAGTATCGTAGCGTGGTTTTCGGCTTGTTTTTTATGATTTTTTTCCCCTTTTTTTTAATAATAAAATTGGTGAAGATTATTTGGGTTCCTATCTTTGCCCATTCGATTTAAGGGAAAATTGAGAAATTTGGGCAAGTATCGTGGTCGGGAAATTCGATCATGTTTTGTAATTTTGTCGCCTTTTCGGGAAAAATGAGATCAAATAGAGTTTAAAAAGGATGACCCAACCCTTCACCAAAAAAACCATTTTATACCGCTTTAAACCTTGTTAAACTCATTGGCTTTAGGGGGGGGAAGTTTTGCGTATATTTGCCAACCCAATGGATAGAATTTTCCCGTCACGCCCTAAGCAACAAAAACGATTTAGAATTGTTTTACTTTAAAAATTATTTTGGTTTCTATTTCCCGTTAAGTGTTTGGTTTTGTGTGTTTAAATGACAAAACGAATACGTGCAAAATAAAAAAAATAAACCCCTAATATTTTTTTAGGATACATTTTCATTTGATTAATTCAAAAAGGGTTACGGGGGGACAAGAAAAGTTCAAGGGGGGGATTTTTTGATGAACTCAAAAAAGGGAACATTTTATTATCATAAATTTTATCCTATTTATTTGACTTTTTTTTTATTATATTATAAAATAAAGAATCGAAAAATTTAATGTTTACTTTAGTAATTCTCAGGAAAAAACCAAGCTTATGTGAAATTTGGGGCATTTTGGACTAATTATGGAGCAAAACAAGCGAAAAGTAAAAAAGTCAAACAAAATCCAGAAGATGCCCTTATCCCCTCAACAAAAAACGACCAATATCAATTTTTAGTTTAAATTCGAAGACCATTGCCTGATTTTGGGAAGAATGCACCCGCATGAAATTTTCTGTCATGGCGCCGCATATAAAATTTTGGGTCAAAGAAAAAGATCAAGCTCGTTCTACTCCAAATTTACCCCGGGCAATATACTTCAAACTTCGGCGTACCCAACATCAAGGTTTCACCAAATTTCCAATCCAAACACTAGAGTACATGCCCCGGGCATAAAAGATCAAGTTACGCTGCATCTGAAGACGTGAAACGAATTTTCCCAAAGAATATTTTAAAACCTTGGCCCCCCCAAACGCGAATTTAAAGTAAATTTTGCGCCGCACCCTATCAACTCAATGCGCCGCATCAATCCCCAGATAGAAACTAAAAAATAACCCCAAGGTCAGAAAAATTTTAAAGACGATATATAAAAACCCAGAGCCAAAAAATTTTTAGCCCAACCCCAAAGCAGCACAAAAACCACACCTAAAACAAAGAAACAAGAGCTTAAAAAAGGCCCCTCATGTTTTCAATTCTTTAAAAAGTATTTTGTTTTATTTTTTTTTAGAAACCCTTTAAAACACCCAGGATTGATGGGCTTTGGTCATGTGACTACGGAAATCATGCCCCTCCCCTTGATATTGTTTTCCCCCTTTAAATTTAAAGTTTATATGTTGATGTCTTTGGTGACTTTTTTTAAGTGCATTGAAAACCTCTGTGCCCTACTAGCCCTTGCTGGGCCCGCCCTTTGCCCTTTCCTCGCCAAAATTTTTTTTCTAGCGCCCTCTAGAAAAGTAGGAAGACATAAGTAATCTTTTAAGGGTTTTACTCGCCCGTTTAAAATTAGACCCCAACAAAAAGGGTTTTTAATTAAATACCCCCCCCCACCCCAAATAAAAAACTAGCAATAAAACAAGTAAAAAAGCTTTTTAATTATCGGGAAACCGGTCTTTTTTTGTCCCTAGTATCTATCGTGAACGTGTGTGCAAAACGCTAATTCGGCTCATTATTTTTATTTTTTCCCTTTTAATTTAAACCAAACGGGGCCCACCCTCTCGGGGCTGAACCCCCTTGCGTTAGATTGGGTTTGTATAACTAACTTAGGAAAATTAAAAAAATACTGTTTAGAATAACTAGATAATACGTTCCACTTTTTAGTGATCGACACTCTCCCTTCCCATTATATTCATACATACCGGGTACACCTTCATTAAGTGAAATTGTTTATTGTTTAAATGGGGCTAAATAAAAATTTTAAAAATTTGGAGTGGGCTTTAAATACTGCAAAAACCGAAAACACACTTTCACCCATCAGTCCACAAAAAAGTTTTACCCAAACGGTCCCAACCTACTCAACAAGTCCTTTTCGAGACACCTTCCCAATCACTGGTTAAAACCAAAGCTTGAAATTATTCCCCCGGGCCAGGACAAGTCCTTTCGTTTAAAATCACGTTTTTGTTTTCGAAAAATTCTTTGGGTTTGAAGTTTTGAGTCGCCGCCCCACATGAGATGCCATATCCTTTTGTCACCAAAAACCAAATTGCTCCCCCTCAATATGTGCTTTGATAAAAAAAAGGGTTTTTAGCACTAGGGGAGAGCTTACTTTTTAAGCCCAAAAAAACATAAATTTTTTAAATAAAATTTTGGCATATTTAAATCAAAATTCCCCCCCAATAAAAAATTTTTAAAACCCTTTTTTGGATTTTTGTGATCCTAATTGTTTTAAAAAAGTTTAGAAAATAGGGGGAGAAAATGGGGTTTCCGGGTTTAAAAAATATTTCTGATAAGGGAACATACAAATTCCCCCCCAAAAACCCAAAAAAGGGAGAAGGGTTAGTGCAGGAATAAATAAGTTTGAAAGATTTTTGAATAAACTTATCCCACTGAAAACATAACAACAAATTTTATTCCCCCTTGCTTTTTAAAGTACAAAGAAGCGTGTTTTAGGGGATATAAAATTTTAAAATCACTCTCCCCCCCCCGAAAATCGATGCCCCCTTTTCTTTTTAAAGGGAGCTTAGCCCATTGATTGAGTGAAAAATTTTTTAATGAAAAATTTCAAGTCTAAATTAAATTTCCCAAAAAAATTCAGGGGTAAAAAACCAAAAGTTTAGCACAAATCTTTCCTGAAGAATCATCGATGGAAAAGTTTTTGCGATGAAAAGGGAAGACTTCTCTTCTTAGACAAAAAAAAAGGGCCTGAAGCGTACTTTTATTTCGGGGAAAAACATGGAATAAAGTAACCCATGCTCGGGTGAATTTCGCCCAGTGGGAGGAACAACCGCCCTTTTTGGCGACGTGCTTTCCTCATTTGAAAAAAAGGGGTTTTGCAGTCTGAAGCAACTGCAACCCAAAAATTTGACATTTTTAACAATCTCGTTTGAACTTTTTTGCCGGGGCTTCTTTTTAAAGCCCCGTGTAATTTAAAATTAAATTTGACGTTTTTTTGGGACCGAAATTTTTCCCCGATAAACAGAAGACATCCCTAGAGCAGCTTTTTTTGGAAATTTTTTGGGGTTTTTATGTTTTTTAGGTTTTTTTAAGTTTTATTTTTTTCATTTTTTTTTGGGTTTTAAAACCATATATAAAAAGGATATATGAACAAATACATTACTCCTCATTCTCTCCTGAAGACGCTTGAGGGTTTTTTTTTGGCATAAAACCTTTTCATCCCAAGTCGCGGAGAAAAAATTGGGAAACCTTTTTCCTCTCGGGAGTCCCTTAGTGAAGATATAAACCAAACTGAAACTCAGCCCCTCACAAAGTAAAAAGTTCAACAACCCCTTTCTCAACCTTTTCCCTTTATAAAGTGGGGCCGGTTTCCGATGTCCCTTTGATGGGGAAATTGTTGGACATTGTTGCAGCAAAAGCTATAGCACTTTTGTTATCAAAAACCACAGAGGGATCTTGTTTTTGCAAACCCCTTAGTCCATATTTTGAGATCTCATCAATGGATTTGAGAAACAGCCCCGCAACAGGGCAATGTATTCAGCCTCTGTGGAAATATAGATGTATTTCTTTTTGCCTCTTAAAATGACCACTTTAATTTTTTCCTCCCAGAAACGACACCCCCCCGACGTACTTCCCCGAGTATCTTGACACCCCCCCGCAGGGCGGGCTTTCTGAAAAGGGCCCCGTAGTGCCATGGTGGTGCCCCTTAGGATACCAGAGACCCATGTGAAATAGTCACTTGAAGGTATCGAAAGACTCGTTTTAAAAAAAACCGTTTCCCCAGATGCCTTTTGGGGGGTTTAGCCCGGTTTACTGAGCGCCCTGCATACGCGAACAAGAATTTTGGCCAACTAGCGGGAGAAAAACATTGGGGTTTCCAATCATGCTTCAAAATTTGGGTTTTTGATAAACGGGACCCCAAAGGGGCTTCTTTCCAATTTCGATCTCTCAACCAAGGAGTGTCAACAGGTTTAAACTTGAATCAAATCCAAAATTTTTCTTAAATATTTCTTTTGGGCTTATTTGGGTTTTTAATGAAGACGCCCCCCCGGGACTTTGGGGAAGATTTGAAAACCCCTAAGAAGAATGACTTTTGCCCCCATCAAAAGATTTTTTGGAACTTGAACTCATCTCTTTAAAAAACCTTAAATTTCCAAATAGGATCAGAGGAGGCAAAAATAATGCATCTCCGAAAGATCTAACGTGAAGTAGATTTTTCCCCCTTTTTCCTATAAAAAGTGTAGGATCAACAAAAACCTTTGGGAGAATCGTTTTTACCAGAAGAAACTTAGAAAAAGGTCAAAAACCAACGCCCTGGGTTTCCTGCTTTGGGCCATAGGGCCCCTTTCTTAAAAAAACGAAACGTGAGTAGGGCGATCAGGGCCCAAAAACAAATCCTTTGGGTTGACGACATAGACTACCTCTTTCAAAGCACCTTTTAAAAGAATGTTTCTTTACATCCTTTTGGGGTAAAAACTGCCCTATTCTGACTGGCAACATTAGCGAAAAAAGATTCTGATGGTTTTCAATTCGACCCCCCCGGGGTGCAAATGTTTCTTCAAAGTCTATGCCCTCTTTTTTGACGATCCCCTCTTTGAAAACAAGTCGTGCCTTTTTTTTTAAAAACATCACCACCCTCATTGAGTTTCACTTTGAAGATCCCCCATTAGAGCGAATAATCATTGCACAATCGGAGGGGGTACAAATTTCCCCCATACTTCAAAAAGTCGATCAAATTCATGAATTTTTTCTTGCTTTGGGCTTTAAAACCCAAACCTGTTTTTTGGAAAATAGCATTTTTGAAGCCCTTGGGGTTCGATTTTGGGGATAGTAGGGAAATTTAAAAGAACACCAAAAAGGCATCGGTGGCAAGTTGCTTTCGTGTGGACCCCGGGACAGAAGGGAATTTCCCCAATAAGGGTTGTAAATTTCGGTGATCATTAGCCCTTTTTCTGAGATTTTTTTCCATTTTGGTTGATGGGGGGAAAAACTGATTTACCGTGTTAGGATTCCCTGAAGAGGATGTCACAGTGGGGGGAAAATTGGGGGCCAAATACATTCTCGAATGGAACATCATCAGCAAGAAAAAAGGGGTTTCCCACTTCAAAAGAATTGCAACTCCCAGAGCCTTGTTTGTCCGAAGGAGATTGAATATTTGATGATGAGGTGACTATTTGGCTATGGTGCATTTTGACAATTAAACCCAGAACAAAATGGCCCCATCAAAGTTGTGTGAATTGGAGCATCAGCTTTGGGAAAGGGAAAAGGGGTGGAGCTTCAGAGGGTAGAAACCAACATTTTGGTGGCTCAAATTTAATTCAAAAAAACATCAGATAAACAAATTTTTCCCAACTCATCACCCGTGGGGGTACATAAAAACTGCATGAGGGAATGTTTACAAACCTGAATTTATTTGGTCCCAGGAGACAAAAAATTGGGGGGCGGGCCCAAATTTTTTTTTTTGTTTTTCCAGGAGCCTTTTGCTCAGCCCACTCATCAAAAGTAACGTGGGGGTTTTCCCATAATTTTTGGGGTTTTCTTTTGTTGTAGTTTTCGGTACCCCTTGCGACCCGGGTGCATACCCAAAAGAAGAACCCCAATGTCTGCTTTAGCCTTAGTTTTCCCAGATCCTGACTGTAAATTTATTGGGTAGCATAGAGCCCCGAACACTCGAAGAAAAAAAAAAATTTGGGTTTTTCTTCCCATGAAAATCACTCAAAAAGGAGTTTGTTGTGAAGGGGAGGGATCAAGGATGGGTTTTGAGTGTAACAAGTTTGTGGAAATTTTGTTTTCTGCCCAAAAAAAATATCGGTCCCTTTTAAAAAATACCCAGCATGGTTCGGGGAAAGCTTCCACAAGAGTATGATTTCGTCTTTAAAACAACCCTTTTATGCTGGGGGAGGGGCATAAAAAATTTTTTCTGGTGATTTAATTCCAAAAACTTTCATAAAATTTTTTTTTTTTTAGGTTTTTTTGTTAACAAACTCATTTCCCCTTTTTGTCTGTCCGGATATTCGAGGGGTTTTTTTTTGGTTTTAAAACTTGTACTTTTGAAAATTTTGTTATAACCTCTGGAGCTCGCCCTTTGGGGTTCAAAAAAACTTCACCCATGTAAACCGGGGATAGCCCGTCGACCACCCTCAAAACAAATTTTTTTCCCCTTTTAATACTCGGGCACCCCTATTGGTCCCCCATAGACCCAAATGTGAAGGGTGTGAAGAACTTCCATGATGGTGTTGACAGTTTTTGGGTTTTTGGTTATGCTTCTTACTTTTGCCCCGTTTTAAAACAAAAACAAAAATGATTTTTTTTCAAACTTCAATCGGGCATAACTTTTAAAAAGATCCTTGCAGTAAAAATTTAAATTTTTTGGTGGGCCGGGAAATTTTTAAATGATTTAAACGACGGTGCCAAAAACCATGATTTTTTCTTTGAGGCCTTTGACAACAACAAATAGCAGAGGACCGCATCAAAGTCTTCTATAGAGATGGGGTATAGATTAGTGCCACGACTGCCTTTAAAAGGGGAACAATACCATCCAATTTTTCTGACGAAACGTGGTGTTTTTTTTGAAAGCAACTTCGAGATCGGGAAAAAACAAAATTGACCAATAGAGAACAAATTTTGCCCCAAGGCTTCCAAAGAAAATTTTACCCTGGGAAAATTTCAAAATGTCACCAAAAAAATAATCTTTATAGCCCTAAATTTCCCCAAAATAGTCCCCCTTTCCCCAACTAACTGTCCCCGAAAAAACTTTTCACGGGAAATTTTTTGATCCCCGGGGGCGATCCCCGATCCAATTTTTTTGAGCAGCCTGATTCCCAAAAACCAAAGGACGATTTTTTACGACCTGCATTTGAAAACAGAAAAACGATGGATGCGAAAAAAGTGGATCCCCACGTGCAACCCGGGGGCCCCTTTGGTTAGCAAAAAACAAAAATCTAGAGCCAAAAAGGATTCATAGATGGCCCCTGGAAATTCCCCAAATGGGAAAATTCACTATTTAACCCAAAAATTTTACCTATTACAGGGGATTGGTCTCAAAAAGGGGAAAAATTCCCACCAGTTGGCTTTCCCTTCCTTAACCTCCCCAAACCCCTTTTTTGATTAGTCATTCTAGTTAAGGGGGGACTGATGCCTAAAGTGAATTTTTTTTCCCCGTGGGGCTCCATTTTTATAACCAACTTTGCAAAAATTTTTTTCCCCGTTGCTTTCCCAAAATTTTCTTACTTTTTTGTTTAGGTTTTCCCAACATTCTTAACTGGGATGGTTTAGAAGGGCAAACAAAAAAGACACAACACATTACCATGATTAACCCGAAATTAAACATTCCCTTTCATGTCTTTCAAATAGCAAATTTAAAATTCGAATTAAATTTCATTTCGCTTTTAGCTAATACTAAAACCAACAAAAAATTCCTTTTGATCAAATCAAGTTTATTGTTCCCCAAATGGTCCCTTTTACTTTTTCCTGTGACACTCTTAGCTTGGCGCAGTCCTAAACTTTTTTTTGTATTTCGACTTTAATTTTAAACCCCGCTTTAAAAGGCACGTTTAAAATCCCCTTTGAAGTGATGATGGGGAAAATTATTTGTTTTACTGCCATTTGTTTTTTTTTGGGTTTTTATGTGCTTGGGTTTCAAAAGTCCCTTAATGGGACATCAAAGGTAACCTGCTTTGTTTTTAGTCATTGAGGATATGCAATAAACCTATCTCGCTTGTTATCCCAAACTTAGGAAAATGTGCCAATGACGAAACTAAAGAGTTTCCCCGAGATCGTTTTTGTGAGGAAACAAGCATCTACAACTGCACTATCAAAAGGTTTATCTACCTATCCTTCTTCTACGTCCCCACAAGGGTATTTAAGGGGTTTTCCTTTAAAGGGGATGAGATATACTTGATGAACCCGACCATTGTTTTCCCAAAAATGGAAACGAAATAGGGGACAAATCAATTGCCCTACTTACTAAAAGCATAAACCTTTGGGAAAAACATTAAAAAAATGGGATGACTGGCATTTTTTCCCCTTTCCCCCTGAAACCTTTTAAATTTTCAACTCATTAAGCAAAGAAATTAAATTTTTTATTGGTTTTATCACGTGTGGGTTTTAATCGAATCATATAACTCTTTGTAATCCGTTTGCTTTGGGAAATTTTTAACTTGGAAAAAAAATCATTTTCCATGTTTTTAATTTATTGATTGGGGTCTTGATAGTTTAAAAATTTCCGAAATCAAAAAACCCGGGTTTTTTGGGGGGCCCATCACATCACTTTTATTCGATTTTTAAATTTGGGGGAATTTGGGCCCTAATTTTCAAATTTTGGTTTAAATGGGGAGCTTGAATTTTTTCCCCTCTCGTTTGCTTAATTTTTAAAATATGCATCAAATTCAGGAGCATCCCCAAAATGTCTTGGGGATTTTAGATTTTTAAATTCCCTTTTTTCTTAAAAAGTTTTTATATTTTAATTTTCAAATTTTGTTTTTCAACCCCCTAGTTTTTGAAAAATGTCTGACTATGTTTTCATGGCATCGGGTTTTTGGGTTTTCCATTCAATTTTAAATTCCCCCCCCTCAAAACTCAACAACCCCGATTCTGGGTAACATTCAATGCAATAGAAAAACTCCCCTGAAAATTTACACCCCATTTAATGCAGAATCAGTAAAACAGTAAAAAAATTTCATCCTGTGCAATACAAACAACAATCAAATTCTCATTGGGGGTGAGAATATTCTTTCTTTTAATCTCACAGTATTTTAAAATCAATGCATTTTTTTTTTTCCATGTTTTCCCTATCTTTAAAAAACACTTTTTTTTCATTTCTTTTTAAATTTATTTCAAAGGGTTTTTTTTTCATGCCCTCGAAATGTTCTTTTAGAAGTTTAAAAAATGGAAAAACCCCAGTTAAGTAGAAATCAATTTTGTCTGTTCAAATCCCCTTTTCCCCCTTTATAATTCCCGTTGGCGTAATTTTCTTTTACATGTTTTATCGAAAAACAGGGAAAAAAGTTTTACAAAGAACATATAAAGCTAATTGGGGTTTTAAAAATTCTGTGGGAAGAGTTTAAAAGGGAAAAAGTGGGATGGGTTTTATTTGGGGGGGGGTAAAAACCCGTTTTCTGCAGCAAACTTTCAAAGGGTTGGGGGGTTTTTTGGGTTAAGTTCTTCCGGCCTTTTCCCTTTTTTCCAAAATCTAAGGAAACCCAAAAATTTTTTCTGGAGTCAAAATTTGTTTGAGGGGACAAAAATACCAATTTGGTTCTCCTAGATAATCAAAGGGGGTTTTTAATTTTGACTCATTTGCTATACATTTGGGGTCCCCTTTATTTTTTTTAGCCAATCTTTCTCTAAATTTTTTAAATTCTAAACTCATTACCTCTTCAAAAATGGGTGACACATCAGGAGGGGTATACCCGGCTTAAGCATTACATTTTTCATCATATAAAGCAGGGTTTAAACAAATTTACACCCTAAGAAAAAATTTATTTAAAGGTTTACCCCACATCCATTTTCAACTATTTTCATCACACGAATTTTTATGCTTTTGAAAACATTTGAGCAGCTTGCTGGTCTGGTCTTGGGGTGTACAACCTTTTTTTCAATCTTATTTTTTTAAAAGTTTTTAAATCTGGAAAAAAACATTTAAGAGTTTTGTTTCTTTTTTTTTTGAAAAACATTTTTAAAAAGTAATTACACTTTTTTTGGATCCCTGTTTTTTTTTAAAAAGTTTGATCAAGTTATTTTCGTAAAAAATATAACTCCTTTTTTTTAATTTTTTTTTCCCTTAAATTTACGTTTTTGTTTTTGAATTTTCGCCTTTGAAACCCAACCCCTTTTCCCGCTCAAGGGTTTAGGGTTTGCTCAAATTTTTTACGTTGTTCATAAAATGGCCACCTGATTTTTTATAGATGTTAATTCTAGTGGTCAAAATGTCACAGGGATAAACATGGGGTTTTTTTCATGCAACTCCCCAAGTATTATCGACAACAGAAGATGCACTACCTTTGGGACAAACCGATAAGTCGTTGTGATTCACATATTTTTCAATGGGATAACATTAAATAAATTTCCCAAAACAGCCCGTATCTGATTCAACAACATCTGTCTTTTTACTTTGGGTTGGGGAAACTTCTGTTCAAACAACCATATTTACATGTCATAACAGCTTTTTTTTACCTCAGATTGAAAGATGCGTTCTGGGGGTGATGAGCCCTGCAGAAGACAATTAGCCATAAAGTGGTTTGAACATGGGTTTTATCATCAACGTCTGAGTCAAAAATATCACATCATCCGGGGTTTGGGAAAATGTTGGGATCATTTAGTTTCCAAGTCCCCGAACTGGTTTTATCCCTCCACATTTAACAACAAACGGGTTCCCCTCATCACCACAAGAAAAAAATAACTCCCTTTTTCGTCCAAAGCTGCTCCCCTTCCTTTTAGCTTGCATTAATAGCATCTTATCTTGGAATAAATCAAAAGTTCTGTGGACGCTTTGGGGTTTAGTGCTTCCCCTTTCCCATGTGTCCTAGTCCCACCCCCCCAATTTTTTTTAAAATTTTATTTTTTCCTTCCCGTCCCGATTTTAAACCCTTTCCCCAAATCTGTTCTTTTATGTTACCCCCCGACCAATGTTCCTTTTATTCACTTCTGCAATTCCCCCGAAATTCTGAACCACAACCCCCTTCCCTCTTCCACTGTTCTTGATAACGTGGGTTTTTAAAGAAGTTCGAAGTTGGGTTTTTGGTTTGGGGAGTGTTGCCTGAACTGTTTTTACGTAAAGGGAAAAATTTGGGTTTGGGGAGATTATCAAAACATCTTTTTCAGTATGAGGGTATCCTGATCCCCCGTTGGGGTTCACAGCAATGGTGGGTGCAAAAATTTATTTGGGCAAATGTTTTCTATTTTGGATGAAGAAGGAAGGTGATTTAAACCCTTTAATTTAAATGAGGATTTGGGTTGAACGGCTGAACAATTTTAAAAAACCCAAATGAAAGTGGGTCATTAGTTGTCGTTGGATGATTCTTTTCCCCTTTAAATTTACGATCCCAAAACCCGCATGCTTTTCTATTTTTTTTAATTAAGCATAAAAACTGTTTATAAATTTTTCTCTCTCAATCCTTTGGTTTACTTCAAAGCTGTGACAAATCTAAACCCACCGGGTGACTGGGTTTTTTTCACAAACTTAAATTTAGCGGGGTTTTTTGGCTTGTCATCCTTATGATCCTCATGCATTCACAACTTGTGGGAAAACTCACATAAATTTTCAGTGGGTGGGGGGTTTACCAGGATTCATCTTTAAGTGCCAAAAATCCCCCATACAACTGAAATTCAAAATCTTTTTTTGGGCAGTTCAGATCCAGCCAGAAGCATTTTTAAAATTGTTCCCCCAAAAAGCTTTGGCTTCAGTGTTGGAAATTTATGAAACTTGTAAACGTCTTTGGGGGAAATCCTTGAATCACAATGTTAGAAGCTCTAAAATTTTTGCATCCAAAAACCTTCTTTTTCCCCCCTCATTGAGAAAAATTGTAATACTGGCCCGTCGATTCCAAGAGTGACAGTTCCCAAGCCTCAGCGGGATGACACAAACTCTATGGGGCCCTTTTTAAAAAGGGCCCCTTTTCCCCAAAGGATTTAAGAATGTTAAAACCATTTTTCCTTTTTTTCCCCAAACAATAAAGTCGTAATTTTTTGTGCCCAAGATTCATAATCCGTCCTATCAAGCATAGGAGGGCGGGTATTTGGGCCCCACAGCTTAATGTTTATCAGAAGAAGTGCTTGCCAGATGTTAATGTGCACGGGATTTTACAATTTTATGGAAATTTAAAAACCCAGAAATAGAATCTTTCGCGGGATTTTTTCAAAAATAAAAAGAAAAACCCGGGGGATAAAGATTACTTTTAATTTGTTATGATTAAAGAATTTGGGTCGATGTAATATGATTGTGATTGTGGTTTTAAGTTTTATTATTGAATTTTTATACTTTGTGGGGAAAGTTTTTTTGATTTGGGTTAAAAGTTTAAATTAGTCCTTAAATGGTCTTCAAAATGGGAAACCGCAGAAATCCAAAACCTCAAAAAACCCAAAACCCCAATGCAGAATTCAAAACGCAGACCAAATAAAAACCCGAAGTCCAAGATGCCCGTAACTCAAAAAGCAGGAGTCCAAAAACGCGAAAAACTTTTAACAAAAACCCCAATGTCAAAACTCAACAGTTTAAAAAGCAAAAGCATCAAAAAAGCAGTTTTTTTTCACAAAACGCAAAAGACCAAAAAAAGCAATCACAAGGAACAAAACCCCAGTAAAACCAAAAAATCAGGCTTGACAAAACCCCAGAAACAGCAAATCACAGAAACATAAATCGCAAAAACCACAAAATGACCAAAAAAGCCCAAAAGGGCAAAATGTCACTTTCCAAAAATGCGTTTTTTTCTTTTTCCCCCCTTTTTTTGCTAAAAACCAAAAACCCCAACTTTTTTTCCCTTTCCAAACCGCAAACCCCTAGTTTCCCCAAACTTGGGCCAAACCGCAACTAAAAAGTAAGTTCCCAGACTCAAACTGCAGTCAAGAAAAAATCATCAATATAAAAAACCCAAAAACCACTAAATAAAGCCCGGGATAGGGCCAAGGAACTATGCAACAAACTATTAAGAACAAAAAGTACAAACTTCTAACAAATTTTAAAAGGGACCAACAAGGATAAAACTCCCGGGGTTTTTTTCTCTTTTCTAGTCGAACCAAAAAAACAAGAAGAAAAAACACCAAAAATTAAACCCCCAAATCCGAGACAAACCCAAACACCCTAACCAACCAGGGGTCCTTTATACCAATTCCCAAGTAATCAAAACGCAAACACATTCCCCCCCAAAACCCCCCAAGGATTGATGTTTGGGTCTTTTGGTTTTTTGAGAGAGGAGAGAAGAATGGGGAAATTTAAATGGGGAGAAAGTGTAAGGGAAAATTTAGATTGCAAAAGAAGTTTTTCCCAAAAACCCCTTCCCTTTGGGGGGGAAGGGCTATTTATACAAGACACAAAAATCCTCAGTAGGCTTTTGGACCGGGCCCGACGTGGGTAAAGACCCACCCGACTCCATGGTGAAACGATATCCCAACCTAATAGATTAAACCCACGAGCTAATTAATGCTATTCCAATACTCGGGGGACCCGAGTCTTTCATGTGAAAATTTTTTATTCCCCAACAAATTTCACAGAACTCTGAAACAACTCGGAACCTTTAGGATTTAAGTGTCGGGTCCGGCAATTCTGCAGATCATATGTGTTTATTTTCTTTATTCCTTTTTTGGAAAACGCGAATTTTCTTTTACCCACAAAAAATAGATTTACAATGTGGCAAACCCTTTTCTGGAACCCCCCCCGACTGTATACAAAACTGCAATTTAAAGAAACATTAAAACCCTAAAATTTAAAGAATTTTGAAATTTTTTGGAAAAAGGGATTTATATATATGTAAAGTAAAAGGACCCTGCTTCCACATAACCAAAGGCCTTTTGTCCTTAAGAAAGTTATCAAATCATGGGTCTTTTTTTTCAAAGACACATTTAACAAAATCCAGGTCCCGTTTTGCGAACCCGTTAAAGTGGGGGAAGTTTTGCATATATTCTTCGTTTTTTTGGCCCCAAATGACCCCTTGCAAAGTGAATTAATAAAAAAAGGACGGGTTACCATGAAAACGGCATATAGCTAAACCGCATTTAAAGGGCTATAAAAATGTAAAACCCTGGGCCTCCTGTGAAAGACAAGGAAGTATTGTCCGTAGCCCCTCCGAGCCCTTACAGTCCCCCCGTGAGATGGCATTATACAAACCTGCGATGTGGCATTCCTTATGTCGTTCGCTTCTCTCTAATATAGTCCAAAACCCTGACTGTTTTATGCTGCAGTACGCCGTTACAACAAATTCCCGAAAAAGCCGACCCCCTTCTTGTTATTAAATTTTACTGATCCCCGTCATTTATGAAACCCGGTATGCCCTAGTACATTTTTATTGAACTCTTCCTAGTAGCATCAGATGTTTTTTGCTTGTTCACTAATGTAAAACCCAAAAGGGAAACCTTGTTTGCCGTAGATAAAAAATAAATGGGAAATTTTAATGACATGTAAAAAGGATGCTTTTTTTAATTCTTTTTCGGAGGACCGTTTTTTTTTCTCAATAAAAAAATCATATCCCGTTGCTAAATCCGGCCCCCCTTTAAAGACTATTTCAACAATTGGGGAAACTCCTGAAAGGGAATTTTTACTGTCTTTTAACCGACAACACCAAAGAGGGTTCATTTTAAAAATCCAAAGGGGTATCAGCCTCTGCCCCTCTTGTTTTTTTTGCTGTTCTAAAAAACTTGCACCAATTCATTGTGATCGTCCAAAAATTCTATCAAACCTTCTACAATTTCTCTCCGCAGCCCCTCACCGTTTCTCTGGAAATTTTCCAAACGATTTTTGACCTCGTTATCTGTGTCATAGATATAAAGTTGTAAAAACTTAGGCGGTTTTCCTGGCTCCGGACACATACTCCCTATCCAATGGTAAATCTGCCCTGAAATTCTGAAGACATAAGGACCGCGACCTCTGTTAATAGACTTATCAATCTCAGCGCCTAAAGATGTCATTGCAAACATCTGATTGTAGGCTCTAATATTTTCCATAAAATGCCTGTTAGTGAATAACTGCTTTATATATTCTGGGTAGTCATCGTGCGCAGGCAGGTGTACCTGGCCCCTGTTGCAACACCTGCGATATTCTGGATGCAGCCGTGAACTTTTCGTGATCCTTTCATCGTACCAGAAAAAAGCATTGCAGTAATCACATTTGTGATTGCATTGGACCATATGTATGTATGTGCTTGGAGGCCCTGTATATAGAAGATGGGATCATGAGAAAATGAAAGAAACACGTTAGCTGAATAAGGTGGAAATAAGCAAGACTGTACAAACCTTGCCTGGCACGCGCTCTTCTATTTGGTGTCACATCTGTATAGGGCCGTGCACTCGATGCAGAGTGTGCTGAAAAATTTAACATAAGGAAGCATAGTTTTAGTATACGTAGTCTAAATAATTAAAACAATGTTTTGACAAATGGTATTAACGAAACAATGAGGCATCAAACCTTGGTGAACATGTCTTGGTCTATTATTTCTGGTACGTGTAGACGGCTCGTTTGTCGTTGAAGAAGTTAAACGGACTGCAAGAAAAGGTAAAACTGTTGTTAAGAAACTGAAAGAGGGCCTCATCATATGATAATATAAAATTCGTTTAAAATGAATGAAGAGTGTGCTGAAAAATTTAACATAATGAAGCATATTTTCAGTATATGTAGTTTAAATAGTTAAAAGAATGTTTTGATGAATGGTATCAACAAAACAACGAAGCATCAAACCTTGGCGAACACATCTTGGTCTATTGTTCCTGGTACGTGCAGACGCCTCAGTTGTCGTTGAAGAAGTTAAACGGACTGCAAGAAAAGGCAAAAATGTTGTTAAGAAACTGAAAGAGTTACTCACCATATGATAATATAAAAGCCGTTTAAAATGAATGAAGATATGAATACACAAAAGGGAAAATCGTAACCTTGCAAATGATGCATTTGTTGATTCACTTCGGGACTCGCATGTTCAGTGGCTGCCGATGAAGAACATGGGTGACCTGTAATATGGATACATACACTAAGAAATATGTATGACCCATAAATTGTGTGATTAACTATTAATGGATAGTTGTAGTGTATAAAGAAACTTTACTAAGAAGTAGGAAACCTTGTGTGGGAAGTGTTGAAGTACGCGATAGCGTTTGTGCAGTGGTCACGTTTGATGCCGAAGGGCACACTTTAGCTGGAATAAACGAAACGGATATCAGTAGGTAAGCAAAAGAAGGGCGATGCAGATGCTAATAGAATTAGGCATTTTCAAGTGATAACGATATAAAAGCAGTAAAAATAAAAGACAACAACAAACCCTGTTGAATAAGCAGTTGCCGATTGAATCGGTCAGTTGTATGTTCGCGCATGACTGATGAAGAACATGTTAGACCTGTAAACGACAGAAGTATAGTAAGGAATCTGTGCGTGACAGTTCTAGTTGAACGGGTGCAATGGCATTTAAGAGTACATATCATCTGTAATTTATGTATGCAGAGTCGTAATCATAAGAAAATTGAGAACGTTGGCATAAGCAAAGTTACCATAGGAGCAGCCATAGTGCTCATTAAAATGACGTATGTCGTTGGATTCTATTTTGGATAACGACTCATAACCTGTAATAGAAAACATGAAGATATTGTTTTAAGCTATTTTTTTTATAAAGGGCAAATACAACAGTAACAAAAAATAACTCTTGTAACATACATAAGAGATCTATTGGTTCACCGGCTGCTCTGTAAGACGATCCTGAAGCTGTTTTTTCTTTCTGTGGACTGTAGTTATTTGTGTCGTTGTGTTCAAAGACTTTACGTTTTCCTTTATCCAATGCCATTGGGTTATGGGACCACATGAGTGCTATGCTCTGAATACAGTTTGTGTGTATATTGGACATCTGGTTCGTTGGTATGGCCTGAAATAACAACAGTTGTAACAAATCACGCACAGATAACTTTTCCGAAGCAGTGTTAAAGATTAAAGGACGAAAAATAAGGAAGGATCACTATACGCACATAATTTTTTCGGTGGCGACCAAGATAGCAACCCACTAATATGGTCTTCACTGTAATCAGCATTGGTTGTTTGATGAGCATGACGTACACCATTAGGCACAGTTTCAGATGAAAGTATCTGACCTTTCTCTAACGCAACTTCAGGTAATTCATAAACCTGTAATGCCGCCCGTTTTCGTGTCTGGCACAGTTCTATAGGATTGGCCAAATCTTCTAAAGTTTCTTTGTCCAAATTATGGTGTAAACTCTCCCTGGCTTCTTAACAACAGAAGGTAAACATGTACCAGTTTCATCTACATCAGTTAGTGGCCTCTTGCCTAGCATAATTACATTCTGAGGCTGCATTCCTTCAAAAGCAGTGAACATGTGTGCAGATTCTAAAGACCTAGGAGACGTAACCCTACGCCTGGCCTTTTCTTTCGTACGCATAGTAAGAATACTAAAGAACACAATATTTAATGCAAAAGGAAATAGCTCATTTGCTAATAAATTAAAAAGAAGGGCAGTCGTTAAAAAGAAGGGCAGTCGATAGTAGGCGCAAGCAAATAAAAGTGCACGACCAGCATCATATACAAAGGAATTGCATGCAATTGTTAAAAGGAAGCATAAATATAAGTTATTGCCATGATACACATGCAAATGAAATGTGCCTGTAACTGAAAGGATTCCAGGCATGCAAAGTAAGAATAACACCATAATGAGTACCACAAAAGTAACAAACATGGCCATATCGATTTAACTATACCTTTGTATAAGATGCAAACCTGTGTTTTGCCTGCACACTGAAAAGGACGGCTGTGAGAATATATATACAACAAAAACTTAAAACACATACATAAAGAATGATAGAATACCTAGCAATTGCAAGTAGTTACAGGAATTTTGTTTTCCTTTTTTTTTTTTTTGGTCAACAATTCTTTCTTTAATTTTTTTTTTTTTTTTTTTTTTTTTTTTTTTTTTTTTTTTTTTTTTTTTTTTTCGTTTGGTAAGAGTGTGTATCAAAGTCTGATATGAAGAAGGTTCTAATAGCAGGGACAGGGACAGTACACGTTGCACGTATGTTGTACTGCAAATAAGATCTGGACCATACGTTAGTATAGTTAGGTGGGAAAGTACGATCTAAGCAATACGACCAAGTGGGACTTTGTATAAAAACAGAACTATGGGCCAGCTCAGCAAAACAGGCCGGCGGATTTTGGGCTAGCGCAGGCCCACTTTTATTCTCAGCGGGAAAACGTGGGGCGGGAAAACGTAGAGCAAAACAACGTCGCACTTTTCGCTCTATAAGATATATATATATATATACTCCCTCTGTCCCAAAATTATTGTCACCCGACAAAAAACACATTCTTTTAGAAAAATGTCACTTTCACTACTTTCTCTCTCTTACTTTTTTGCCAAATGACAAGTTTACCCTTAACCAATTAATTACCACTTCTTTAAAGTTTGCAATATTAATTTCAACCAAGGGTAATATAGTAAACTTTACCAAACTCCACTATCTATTCACTTTCTATTTTGGGTATGTGACAATAATTTTGGGACGTATAAAAAAGGAATAAGTGACAATAAAATTGGGACGGAGAGAGTATAATTTTAGAAAGTATCATTGTATTGGGATAATATATAATTCCTATGTATAACAATGTTTCCAACTTTTGGTGCCCTTTCTTTAGTGTGGCCTTGTGCCAATGCACATGTTGCACTTGCTTGGAGCCGGACTTGTTGGTGCTGAGATGACACATCAATAATAGTTATTCGTGTGCTCCTTCACCCAGCTCTGTGATTGGCACTGAAAGGTCTACTTAAGTCAACCACAGATGTGGTCAAACAAAAGTCAAACTATCAAGGATACAATGCAATTATCCAAGGAGTATAGTTTTATCCCCGGGTCGTTTAAGTCCCAGCGAGATGCGAAATTGTGCTTAAAACGGATTGTGATCAAGTGTTTATGAACAGAAAGGGGATTATGATTTTGCTTACACTAATGAGATAATAAAATAGCTTTAACCAAGCTATATAAACAAGAACTGGAAACCAAATTACTTAAAAACTTATAAAAACCTAAAAACGTACGTTTAAATTTAAATAAACGTAAATGTACCAAATAAAAAGTGAGTTTTAAGAAATAAAAAAAACTACGGATATGAAATTTATATTTTTACAATCCTAATAATAAAAGAAGATTATTGGAAAATTAAAATTATTTATTTAACTTATTAATTAATTATTATTAATTAAAAACTATTTAATAATTATTTAAACTAATTAAAATTCTAATAGATACTAAAAGATCAAACAAAAATCTGAAAATTTTTATATAAATACTCAAAGGTGATAAAAAGATAAGAAAATTATAAAAATGAAAATTACTTAATATAAATTTAAAAAGATAAATTCTATTAAATAGAAGCTATCACTATATTTCTATTTCGTTTGTTTTTAAGTCCTAAAAATATTTTTATATTTTTCCTAGATTAAAAATGACAAAAGAAAATTATGAAAATTGGAATTATATTTTTTTGATTATTTTTCTATTTTTTATGATTAAATTACTATTAAAAACTACTTAAATTGATTAAAAATATTAAAACTGATCAGAAAATTATGAAAAATTACAAATAATGCTAAAATATTATAAGGAAGCTGGGAAAAATAAAATGAAAAGCTGACAAGGCCCAATAAGCAGATTTGGGCTAATGAGCAATAAGCTAATAAGCCAAAAATAAGCAAATAAGCAGTAAAGTTGGCCAACTGATCAGAACAAGCTTAATACTCTAAAATAAGCCTAAAACAACTTAAAACTACAAATTATCACAAGAGCTTAACAGATTTGATCCTTGGCTGCTATGGATTCTTACACAGGAAACTCAGGAAATCAGGCAACTTTAAGGCAAGATTAAGCTAAGCAATAAGCTACTGAGATTCAATCTTAGGGGGGCAAAAGTTAGCTTAGCTTGTGGGCTATCTAAAAATCACAAAAGCCCTATCAATAACACACCAATTGAGGTCTGATTTGGTGCTAGATCAGCAACCAAAAACCATGATTCTGCTGATGCAGTTGACTTTTGCAGACAAAACAAGAAAATTGACTTTTGTGAACTTTGATTGATTCCTACTGATTAAATAAGTTATAATAAGCTTATATAAGACTAAATTAAGTAACTAAAACAACTTATGAACTGATTTGCAAGGAATTGAATCCTCAAATTCTAACAGTTACTAAAATCAAAGGGATTAAAAGTGATATTGACTTTTGACTAAAAGAGACCTGGTTTTAAGGACTTTACTAACTTAATAGGACCTAATGCAATCTACTTATACCAAGTAAACAACAAAACAACAACAAAAACACAGGGTACACCCCTGTTCCAAACACACCTTATAAAGGCTTAGTTTGTGATTAGTGTTGCAAATCAATAAGATAAACCATGAAACTGCATTACAAGGTTATATTATGATATAATAAGATGATATAAGCACATAAACACTATCTATAACAACAAATGACCAAATATCAAGAACAAGCTATAATAACTGTGAAAATGAAATTACTAGCAACTATGAAATCCAATACATAAGCATACAACTTAAAGCTAAAATATCACTATCAAACACCAATTGAGTATGAAATCACAGAGAAACAAGCAAATCAATCACTAGAACAGGAAAATGCCAAGATGATCAAAAATGCTTACAAATGATTCCAGGCTTGAAACCAAGAACAAGGACCAATGAATCACTCCTATAGGTTCTCCACAGAACCAATAACCCAGGGCAATCCAATATTTACCCTGCTCCAGCAATAAAATCCATGATCATGAAACTTTGACTTTTGTTGACTGTTTTTGTATTTTTGATTTTCTGATTACTAAACTTGTTTTACTGATTACTAATAGCTTTAATAAGCTATATGGGAGCTTATGTTTACTTATGAGTCAATATAAACAAACAACAACAACAATACAGCTTAATTAGATTTTTGAGATAAAAGTGGAAATGGCATAAACTGAGATAACAACTGAAACTTGAAATTAATTATTAGAAAAGGTTTATATTACACTGGAACAAACTAAATTCAACACTTGAAAGATTAAAATTACACAGAGAATTTAAATTTAACTAGGTCGACACTAAATAACTAAAATTACTCTAGATAATCTAATACACACTCTCTCCTCTGCTCTTTATAGTCCCTTATCACCTTGTCGACATTTCTGAGTACTTCCCACCATATCTGAGCCATTGATTTCCAAGAATTCATCAGATTCGACCACTTGGCAATTTTGGCGGGAAAAAGTATAATTAGCAGGTTTTGCTAATTAAAGAATTTTGGTGATATGTGGAGGTGGAGGGGAGAGGTTAGTGACTAGGGTGATGAGTTGGAAGGTGAGGTGGATGGTGGTTTGAAGCAGTGAAGGTGGGATGGTGACTGGATGGTTTGGCGGGTTTTCAGGGAAAGAGACGGGTCAAACATAAGTTTGACCCTGGGTTTAAACTAAAAAGGTGGGTCGGGTTGGGTGTGTAGGGAAGTTGGGCTTGGTTGGGCTGGGTTTAGTAAATAGGATGGGTTGGGTTTGTTTGTTTATTTATTTTGGGTTAAGGGTTTAATGTTGGATCCGGTTCTAGTTAACACAAGGACCAATTTTGTAATTCTCTGTAAGTTGAGGGGCTTGAGTTGCACTTTTCCAAAGTTAATCCAAGGACTAAACCTGCCATAAAATAATTACACAAGGACCATATTTGCCAAGATGAATAGTACAAGGGTTTTAATTATTTATTTTCCATTTTAAATAACCCAGGGACCATATTTGACACTTTTTCAAAATTGAGGGACCTTTTTGTAATTTTTTGCTCAATCAATCATTCAAGGACCAAATTTGACAATTAAAATTATTTTAGGGACCTTGAATGATAAAATTCCACTTTTTTAGATTCTAGGGACTAGATTTGCCAAATTCTGAAAGTTCAGGGACTAAAATGCAAATTTTGACATTAATTGTTTGTTTTTCCCTGAAACTTATAAAATAACAGTCAGATGATATTTTTATATATTTTTAGACTTTTTAAAGTATTTTTGACTGTTTCTGTAGCTCAAATGTGAAAGAAATGATGAGTATTTACACACTCATCAATCCCCCACACTAAACTATTGCTAGTCCCTAGCAATCTTTTATGAAGATTTTAATGGATGTATCTCTTTACCAGAAGCCATCACCTCTGGAGTAGCCAAATGTTTCAGTTCAAGTAAGAACTATGGTACACTGATAACCATGTGATTTTGAGCAAATCACCAGCTGTCAACGGTTTTGGTTTGTCTTTACCAGAAGCCGTTTGCTTCTGGACTAGCCATTGTTTTAGTATGTGATACTTTGGCACAATGATAGCCAAATGATTTTGAGCAAACCATCAGCTTTCAACGGGTTTGATTTGTCTTTACCAGAAGCCGTTTGCTTCTGGACTAGCCAGCTCTTAGATAAATTACAACTATTATCTTTGGTGAGCTGATTACCAATTATGGTATTCCAAAGCCTTTACCACAAGCCATAATCTTGCGGGCTAGCCAACTCTTCACTAATTAAAGATATGGTGAGTCGAGAACCATACAATTTTTGGCAAATTGCAAGCCATAAACGGATTTGATACATCTTTACCCAGAGCCGTTTGCTCCGGGATTAGCCAATCCTTATGTGGGTTAGACATGGCGGACTGATAACCATTTTCTGAGTTCTAAGTGAGAAAAAAAAATTTTTAAAATTTTGGCTAAAATGGGGGTGCTAGATGATACATTTGATAAAATTCGCTAGAATTTCCCCCCCACACTTAGAACTGAATATTGCCCTCAATATTCAAAGAACTGGCTGTTAAACCAACACTTAGAACGTAAAAGGGAAATACTGAATAGCCTATATTTTTATATACATATTTATTTTATTTTTATTTAATTTGCATTTAAGCCGTTACGGCATGCAAATTCCTCTTTTTTTTTTTTTTTTTTTTTTTTTTTTTTTTTTTTTTTTTTTTTTTTTAACTAATGGAAGTACTTACATATATACAACCTGTGGGGCATTCCTCCAAACTTGGATGGTAGAAAATAGAAAGAAGTCAGAAATATGGGTGAAAACCCATATGGTGCGGGCTAATGTTTTTGATCACCGAGTCACTAGCTTGACTCGACCCCGAATTAAGTTGATTCCTCCCGAACAGTCAGGTTTATCACGCTAGCTAACCGCTTGTGAACGGCTAACTGTAATAAAGTGCTCCTGAACAGCCTGGGAGAAAAAGCAATTTAAAAGTCTACGGGGAAGTAAGTGGAAGAGACCATCTCCCCCACACTTGGTAGTAGAAAATAGAAAGAAAACAGAGACACGGGTGAGAACCCATGTTTTGCTAATGTTTTTGATCACCGAGTCACTAGCTTGACTCGATCCCCGCATTCATTGGTTCATGGGGAAAGTTTGAAGATCCGGGGCAACCATGAATGGTATGTCCTCTCCAAAGTAGTGTTTTAATCGATGACCATTCACTTTGAAATTTGGTCCGTCATTTTGAGATAACTCAATGGTACCATATGGATAAACTTTTGTAACAGTGAATGGACCAGACCAACGGGATTTGAGTTTTCCCGAGAAAATCTTCAATCTGGAATTGAAAAGAAGGACTCGATCACCAACGTTGAAAACGCGGTTCTTGATTTTAGAGTCATGAATCTTCTTTGTCTTTTCTTTATAAATCAAAGAGTTTTCGTAAGATTGATCACGCAGTTCATTTAATTCATTCATTTGAACTTTTCGGTGATCACCCGCAGTTTGAAGATCAAAGTTTGCATGTTTCAAGGCCCAGTAGGCTTTGTGCTCTAATTCGATCGGTAGATGACATGCCTTTCCGTACACAAGCTTGTAAGGTGTACACCCGATGGGTGTTTTGTAAGCTGTACGAAAGGCCCATAGTGCATCATCCAATTTATCCGACCAGGATGCACGATTTTCTCCTACCGTCCTTTCCAAGATTCTTTTAATACCCCGATTTGAAACTTCAACTTGCCCACTTGTTTGTGGGTGATACGCAGTAGAAAGTCGGTGAGTTACACCATACTTTTGCATGACTTTATCAAATTTGTCATTGCAGAAATGCGTACCACGATCACTGATTATAGCACGTGGGGTTCCAAAACGGGCAAAAAGAGCTTTCAGGAATTTTACAACAACTCGGGCATCATTAGTGGGTAAAGCTTTTGCTTCAACCCATTTTGACAAATAGTCAACAGCCACGAGAATGTATTTGTTTCCTCGAGATGATGGAAATGGCCCCATAAAGTCGATGCCCCAGACATCAAAGATTTCACAGACTTGAATTGCATTTTGTGGCATTTCATTCCGTTGTGAAATATTACCGTGACGCTGACAAGCTTCACAAGTTTTTATGAGTTCTTGGGCATCCTTATAGATTGTAGGCCAATAAAACCCGGAATCAAACACCTTTTTGGCGGTGTAGTTTGGACTATGATGGCCCCCCGTGGGTCCCGCATGGCAAGCTTTGAGAATGTCAATAGCTTCCTGACCATAAACACACCGTCGGATGACTTGATCCGCACAGATTTTGAACAAGTAGGGGTCGTCCCAGAAATAATGTTTAACATCCTTGAAGAACTTATTCTTCTGTTGGGTCGACATCCCTTTCACTATGAAGTTACCCGCATGGTAATTTGCGAAGTCAGCAAACCATGGGGTAGTAGAATCTCCTCGAAAAGTAACCGCATTGAGTGTCTCGAGAGGAAATGTTTCATTTATTTCCTTTTTCTCGAAAACATCTTGGTGTGGGTTCTCTAATCGGGATAGATGATCAGCAGCTAGGTTCTCAGCTCCTTTTTTATCACGTATAATGATATCAAATTCTTGCAGGAGGAGAACCCAACGGAGTAATCTCGGCTTTGCATCTTGTTTTGCAAAGAGATATTTAAGAGCCGAGTGATCCGTATACACTATACATTTTGTCAAGATCAAATATGGCCGAAACTTCTCAAAGGCATACACCACAGCCAACAATTCTTTTTCTGTAGTGGTGTAATGAGTTTGAGCTTCAGTCATTGTTTTACTTGCGTAGTGGATAGGCTGAAAATGTTTGGCTTTTCGTTGCCCCAGGACTGCACCGATTGCAAAATCACTTGCATCGCACATGAGTTCAAAGGGAAAATCCCAGTCGGGGGCAACTAGAATGGGTGCCTCAGTAAGCTTTTTCTTTAATATGTCAAAAGCTTTGATGCACTCTGGTGAGAAAATAAAAGGAGCATCTTTTTCAAGAAGATGAGTCATGGGCCGGGCGATTTTAGAAAAATCTTGTATGAATCTACGATAGAAACCGGCATGACCCAGAAAACTCCTAATACCTTTGACGGTAGTGGGATGAGGTAATTTACCAATGACATCAACTTTAGCTCTGTCAACCTCAATCCCGTTCTTTGATATCTTATGGCCGAGGACAATGCCCTCTCTGACCATAAAATGACTCTTCTCCCAATTTAGACAAAGATTGGTGTCTTTACACCGTTTCAACATGTTTTCTAAATTGGAGAGACATGCTTGGAACGAATCCCCAATGACCGAAAAGTCATCCATAAAGACCTCCATTGTTTTACCGATCATGTTGGTAAATATAGCCATCATACACCTCTGGAACGTGCCTGGAGCATTACATAAGCCGAAAGGCATACGTTTATAAGCAAAGGTTCCATAAGGGCATGTGAAGGTAGTCTTTTCTTGATCTTGTGGATCAATGGGAATTTGAAAGTAACCCGAGAAACCATCAAGGAAACAATAGTACTCGTTTCCTGCTAATCTCTCAAGCATCTGATCCATAAAAGGAAGAGGAAAATGGTCTTTACGGGTGGCATCATTTAGCTTACGATAGTCAATGCAAACACGCCACCCTGTAACCAATCGAGTTGGAATCAACTCATTTTCATCATTCGTGACAACAGTCATGCCACCCTTTTTTGGAACACAGTGAATGGGACTAACCCAAGGACTATCAGAGATGGGATAAATCAATCCTGCATCAAGAAGTTTGAGAACCTCTTGTTTGATAACATCGTGGATTTTAGGATTCACCCTTCTTTGATGTTGGACTGCTGGTTTAAAGTCATCCTCCATTAATATTTTGTGAGTACAAAATTCAGGGTCAATACCCTTTATGTCGGAGAGTTTCCAAGCAATGGCTTGCTTGTGTGACTTTAAGACCTTTATTAGAGCAGTCTTTTCCTCATCACTCAAGTCTTTAGCAATAATGACGGGTAATTTATCATCACCCTCCAAGAATGCGTACTCAAGATGAGGCGGTAAGTCTTTGAGTTCGACCTCAGGAAATTCATCAGTTTTCTCAACTGATTTGACTTCCTCATTATGAAGTTCAACGGGAGGGAGAGGAGGAGAATTGTCCTGATTTAACAATGTCTCAAGAAGAAGAATATCTCCCTCCAGATCAATCTCAGCGTCATCAATCCCCTCTAGGAATGAATCACATTTGAGAAAATCATCGATCTCTTCCAAATTGAAATCACCTCCCTCAAACGGAGTGAGAGAAGGGGAAGAGTCGGAAATGCCAGGTAAAGAAGATGTGGTGGTATCCCCACTCACAGAATTATCAGAATAACCAAGAAACTCTTGAGAATACTCCTCTGAAACAATATCAATGACATCGATTCGGTTAACCGATTCAGAATCATAATTTGAGGAGTACCTCGAAGTTTGATCGAGGTTAAAGGTAACAGCTTCATGACCCACACGTAATGTGATTTCATGCTCAAATACATCTATGAGAGCACGGCCCGTTCTCAGGAATCCTCTTCCAAGAATGAGAGGAACCCTGGAATCAGCATCGAAATCAACAACCACAAAGTCAGCTGGAAAATGGAACTTTCCTACTTTCACAAATACGTCCTCAGCAATGCCAAGTGGACGAGATATTGAACGATCTGCAAGCTCGAGAGTCATGCAGGTAGGAGTAAGTTCAGGAAGAGAAAGTTTCTTCCATACTGATTTAGGCATCAGGTTGATGCTTGCACCAAGATCGGCCAAGGCATAGCATTCAACCATTCCTGGAAAGACACAAGGTAGTAGAAATCTTCCAGGATCTCCAAGCTTCTCGGGAAGCTTTTTTAAGATAACTGCTGAGCAGTTCTCATTTAATGGAGTCTTTGCCATTTCAAACAGCTTTTCCTTGTTGCTTAACAAGTGTTTGATTGTGGATGCAAACTTAGGCATCAGAATGATAGCGTCCGCAAAGCTTATGTCAAAGTGTAATTCTTGGAAAATTTGGAAGAATTTATCCATTTGTTGACTAGCTTTTTCGCGGAGCTTTTGTTCATTTAAACGTGATGGGTAGGGAATAGAAGTTTTGGATTTAGGGTTTTCAACCGGGATTTCAGAATGTTCAAAGACAACTTGAGGTTTAGTCTTGGGTTTCGGGACAACTTGAGGTTGGACGTTGTTGGTACCTCCGTTATTAGTAGGAAGTACCTGGTCCTTGGTCACCTCAGGCTTACTTCCCACTACCTTGGGGGAAGAAGAAGAAGTGGTAGTGGAAATAGTGGGTCCCTCATATGAAACACCACTTCGGGTTGTGATCGCCTTAGCATCGCCCTTCGGGTTAGCGATCGTGTTGCTCGGAAGTTTTCCTGAGCCCGAAGGTTGATCATTTAAAGATTTTTTAATCTCAGATATCTGGCTGACCAACAACCTGTTTGTGTCCTCTTGAGCTTTCATGAACTGCCTCAACAACTCATCAGATGATGGATGTTGGGCTGGAATGGCTTGATGTTGATTAGGGAAATTTTGCATTCGGTTATTTTGATTATAACCTTGATGTTGAAAATTCCCTTGATTTGGATTACCATTTCCCTGAAAATGATTTCCCTGGTTGGAATTGTTTCGATTAAAGTTTCCTTGGTTTTGGAAACCTTGATTTTGTCCAGAATTGAAATTCCCTTGGTTTTGATAACCTTGGTTCATTCGAGGTTGATTTTGGTTCCGGTTTTGCAAATTCTGGTTCTGATTAAAACCGGGTGGTCCTTGATAGGTGCTAGCTCGGTATGGTTCCATTTGAGGACGGTATTGATTACCTCCTTGATTTGAAGTACCGGCTATAGCATTAACTTCAAAAGGACTACCATCGGTGGCAGTACAGTCGTAGTATGCGTGAGGGCCACCACAAGTAACACAGACTTCCACTTTCTTCACTTCAGCATGTGAAGGAGTTTGTGTGAAAGTGACTTTCTTTTGGCTTGAGAGAACCAAAGCTTGAATAGCATCCGTGAGTTTGTCAATCTTAGCATCGGTGCTAGAAGTACTCATGGGAGATGAAGTAGAAGGACCGGCACTAGCCTGAGAATGATATGGCTTTGTTCGTGCAGTACGGACCTTAGACTTATTTTCAATAATTGCTAAAGCTTCTTTGACAGTTCTGCTCAAAAAGTTCCCTCCTGAGGAGGCATTGAGAGAATCTTGGTCAGATTGGCTCACTCCATTATAGAAAGTGTCGATTTGCATCAACTCGGTAAAACCATGATGAGGACATTTACGAAGCAATTCTTTGTAACGATCCCACGCGTCACTAAACGATTCATCAAATCTTTGTGTGAATTTGATGATTTCATTTTTAAGACTTGTCGTTCTAGACGGTGGAAAAAATTCGTTTACAAACTTTGTAACTAAGTCCTCCCATGTCTCAATTGAACGAGGGGGTTGTTTTTCAAGCCATATCCGGGCTTGTCCCTCGAGAGAAAATGGGAATAGAAGAAGTTTGATTGAGCTAGCAGGGATGTTCTTGTATTTGATGGTAGATGTAATTTTGTTAAACCATCGAATGTGAGCATGAGGATCATCCCTCTCAAAACCATAGAATTGGCTTGAGGTTACAAGATTCAGTAACCCGGTTTTGAGCTCAAAACTCTCAGCTACAATAGCTGGAACAACAATGGCATCTCCATAACCCTCGATGGGTGCCTGGAGAAGCTCATTCATTGGCAAATCTGCCATGACGACAGGATCAGTACGTTCCTCAGATACGCCTGATGGGGCAGAACGTCTACGACGCCTTCGAGGTATCTTTCCAAGCTCACGGAGAGGGCTTGATGACCTAGAAGAACGAGTGCGCATGCACTAAGACGAGTCTAAGAATCCTTTATAGTGGAGGAAACTCAGAAAAGGGGTAAGAAGATTCTTTTTGGATTTTTATTTAAACAAAATTTTTCTATTAAAAATCAAGATCGAGAAAAAACACAAGTGAACTTAAACCAATAATCAACAGGCGTACGGTAGCTCTCTAACTGACAAACGCACAGAGTGGCGGAGAAGCAAAGGTGGGCAGTTACGCTCCTTAAAAACCCGCTTCTTTCAGTCCGATAATTTAATGTCAGACTATCCTAGAACCTCCGTTAGAGTTTGTTTATCAATTAAAGGTGAGCCGATATTTGCAAGTGATACAAAGGCAAGTTTTTATCTTAAGTTTGGGAACTTATTATGGCCGCACCCCCAGTTAGGTAGTGCTCAGTCTTGGTTCTCGATGGTTAATTTTTATTTATTGTTTATTATTTAACACAGAAAATGGAAAATATTTTTGATGTTTTTATTTTTTATATGATAATATATATAGAAAAGAAAAGAAAATATTTTTGTTTTTTATATGGTTTTAGGGGAAATAGGAATACGATATTTTTGGTGCTTGATCCGTTAAATGAGTTAACTTCACAAGCGTTTTGCTTTATATATGATAAATATACAAGAGAGAAAAGATATTCACAGATTGGGGTTCAAAGACACGATACTGCAAAACGTTTGAAACACGCTGCACACCTCCCCGGCAGCGGCGCCAAAATTTGATTGGCACTGAAAGGTCTACTTAAGTCAACCACAGATGTGGTCAAACAAAAGTCAAACTATCAAGGACACAATGCAATTATCCAAGGAGTATAGTTTTATCCCCGGGTCGTTTAAGTCCCAGCGAGATGCGAAATTGTGCTTAAAACGGATTGTGATCAAGTGTTTATGAACAGAAAGGGGATTATGATTTTGCTTACACTAATGAGATAATAAAATAGCTTTAACCAAGCTATATAAACAAGAACTGGAAACCAAATTACTTAAAAACTTATAAAAACCTAAAAACGTACGTTTAAATTTAAATAAACGTAAATGTACCAAATAAAAAGTGAGTTTTAAGAAATAAAAAAAACTACGGATATGAAATTTATATTTTTACAATCCTAATAATAAAAGAAGATTATTGGAAAATTAAAATTATTTATTTAACTTATTAATTAATTATTATTAATTAAAAACTATTTAATAATTATTTAAACTAATTAAAATTCTAATAGATACTAAAAGATCAAACAAAAATCTGAAAATTTTTATATAAATACTCTAAGGTGATAAAAAGATAAGAAAATTATAAAAATGAAAATTACTTAATTAAAATTTAAAAAGATAAATTCTATTAAATAGAAGCTATCACTATATTTCTATTTCATTTGTTTTTAAGTCCTAAAAATATTTTTATATTTTTCCTAGATTAAAAATGACAAAAGAAAATTATGAAAATTGGAATTATATTTTTTTGATTATTTTTCTATTTTTTATGATTAAATTACTATTAAAAACTACTTAAATTGATTAAAAATATTAAAACTGATCAGAAAATTATGAAAAATTACAGATAATGCTAAAATATTATAAGGAAGCTGGGAAAAATAAAATGAAAAGCTGACAAGGCCCAATAAGCAGATTTGGGCTAATGAGCAATAAGCTAATAAGCCAAAAATAAGCAAATAAGCAGTAAAGTTGGCCAACTGATCAGAACAAGCTTAATACTCTAAAATAAGCCTAAAACAACTTAAAACTACAAATTATCACAAGAGCTTAACAGATTTGATCCTTGGCTGCTATGGATTCTTACACAGGAAACTCAGGAAATCAGGCAACTTTAAGGCAAGATTAAGCTAAGCAATAAGCTACTGAGATTCAATCTTAGGGGGGCAAAAGTTAGCTTAGCTTGTGGGCTATCTAAAAATCACAAAAGCCCTATCAATAACACACCAATTGAGGTCTGATTTGGTGCTAGATCAGCAACCAAAAACCATGATTCTGCTGATGCAGTTGACTTTTGCAGACAAAACAAGAAAATTGACTTTTGTGAACTTTGATTGATTCCTACTGATTAAATAAGTTATAATAAGCTTATATAAGACTAAATTAAGTAACTAAAACAACTTATGAACTGATTTGCAAGGAATTGAATCCTCAAATTCTAACAGTTACTAAAATCAAAGGGATTAAAAGTGATATTGACTTTTGACTAAAAGAGACCTGGTTTTAAGGACTTTACTAACTTAATAGGACCTAATGCAATCTACTTATACCAAGTAAACAACAAAACAACAACAAAAACACAGGGTACACCCCTGTTCCAAACACACCTTATAAAGGCTTAGTTTGTGATTAGTGTTGCAAATCAATAAGATAAACCATGAAACTGCATTACAAGGTTATATTATGATATAATAAGATGATATAAGCACATAAACACTATCTATAACAACAAATGACCAAATATCAAGAACAAGCTATAATAACTGTGAAAATGAAATTACTAGCAACTATGAAATCCAATACATAAGCATACAACTTAAAGCTAAAATATCACTATCAAACACCAATTGAGTATGAAATCACAGAGAAACAAGCAAATCAATCACTAGAACAGGAAAATGCCAAGATGATCAAAAATGCTTACAAATGATTCCAAGCTTGAAACCAAGAACAAGGACCAATGAATCACTCCTATAGGTTCTCCACAGAACCAATAACCCAGGGCAATCCAATATTTACCCTGCTCCAGCAATAAAATCCATGATCATGAAACTTTGACTTTTGTTGACTGTTTTTGTATTTTGATTTTCTGATTACTAAACTTGTTTTACTGATTACTAATAGCTTCAATAAGCTATATGGGAGCTTACATTTACTTATGAGTCAATATAAACAAACAACAACAACAATACAGCTTAATTAGATTTTTGATATAAAAGTGGAAATGGCATAAACTGAGATAACAACTGAAACTTGAAATTAATTATTAGAAAAGGTTTATATTACACTGGAACAAACTAAATTCAACACTTGAAAGATTAAAATTACACAGAGAATTTAAATTTAACTAGGTCGACACTAAATAACTAAAATTACTCTAGATAATCTAATACACACTCTCTCCTCTGCTCTTTATAGTCCCTTATCACCTTGTCGACATTTCTGAGTACTTCCCACCATATCTGAGCCATTGATTTCCAAGAATTCATCAGATTCGACCACTTGGCAATTTTGGCGGGAAAAAGTATAATTAGCAGGTTTTGCTAATTAAAGAATTTTGGTGATATGTGGAGGTGGAGGGGAGAGGTTAGTGACTAGGGTGATGAGTTGGAAGGTGAGGTGGATGGTGGTTTGAAGCAGTGAAGGTGGGATGGTGACTGGATGGTTTGGCGGGTTTTCAGGGAAAGAGACGGGTCAAACATAAGTTTGACCCTGGGTTTAAACTAAAAAGGTGGGTCGGGTTGGGTGTGTAGGGAAGTTGGGCTTGGTTGGGCTGGGTTTAGTAAATAGGATGGGTTGGGTTTGTTTGTTTATTTATTTTGGGTTAAGGGTTTAATGTTGGATCCGGTTCTAGTTAACACAAGGACCAATTTTGTAATTCTCTGTAAGTTGAGGGGCTTGAGTTGCACTTTTCCAAAGTTAATCCAAGGACTAAACCTGCCATAAAATAATTACACAAGGACCATATTTGCCAAGATGAATAGTACAAGGGTTTTAATTATTTATTTTCCATTTTAAATAACCCAGGGACCATATTTGACACTTTTTCAAAATTGAGGGACCTTTTTGTAATTTTTTGCTCAATCAATCATTCAAGGACCAAATTTGACAATTAAAATTATTTTAGGGACCTTGAATGATAAAATTCCACTTTTTTAGATTCTAGGGACTAGATTTGCCAAATTCTGAAAGTTCAGGGACTAAAATGCAAATTTTGACATTAATTGTTTGTTTTTCCCTGAAACTTATAAAATAACAGTCAGATGATATTTTTATATATTTTTAGACTTTTTAAAGTATTTTTGACTGTTTCTGTAGCTCAAATGTGAAAGAAATGATGAGTATTTACACACTCATCATAGTTATTCGTGTGCTCCTTCACCCAGCTCTGTGATGGTATTTTTATGTCTCCAACAACCATAATTGGGTCCAAACATTCATGTTATGCAGTACGAATCCCAGTGAATTAAACGATTCAAATACATATGTGAAATGAGAGGGCATGCAAATTAGTTACCATGTCAAATAATATATTTATGTAAGTAGGTAAGCTTTTACATCAAGTCAGAGTGGATATGATTATCTCATCTTCACTTTAACATCAACGTCGACATACTTTCCTAATTTTGATAAACAAATAAGTTAGAAATAATCATATAACTAGCTGATATACTACAAGATGAAGATCACTATACACAAGCCACATCATGACCCAAAGACAATACAAGACTCCAAACCACCAAATGACATTAGTCAAGAAACACATGCTATTACAATCAGCCACAAACCCTTTTGGATTAGAGATCAGACATGACCACTTAACCGAAAATTTCGGACATTTGATGGATGAACAAAGAAGGGCCGGGCCGGGAGGGTGATTGAACATGCGTGTACGTAGATGTCTTCACTTTAATTTGAGATTTAGGCTTATTCTTTAACTAAGAGTGCACGCTACAAAGGTTATAAAAACATTATGAAGAAATAATTATGCCAATACTAGCAAGAGGATGTAATACTACTTGATACATATCGGATGACTTTTATTCATAGGTATCTGATATATTATGTCTTTAGCTAAGTTATTAGATTTACCTAAGTCTAGTAAATCTAAATCTAAAAGATAACTCAGATCGATATATGTATGTGAAAACATATACAAGCCACGATGTTTTATGTTTCTATGATTCATGCAACCATAGGCTGGCAACTTTTAGATATGCCCCAAGTGCGTACTCTTTAACAAGTTTTTAGATATGCCGTTGCCTGCAACTTTTATTGTTGGATAGATTGGTTTGATGGCTAAAGTATGAATCAACAATTTGTTATCTTCGTGATCTTATCTTAATGTGATGCAAAGCAAAGGCGGAGCTTATTGGAGTTTGGGGAGTGTGGTGGGGGGGGGCGCCCCCCCCCCCTGAAAATTTTCCACCAACGTACTTTAATTTATTGCTATTTTATGTAAACTTCATGTTTTACTCTTTGACCCTCCGAATATACAAGAACTATCTTATCGAGCCTCCCAAAATATACGTTGAAGCTCCGCCACTTGATGCAGAGACAACATTTACTATTATGGGTAGAATTTTTGTGGTAACGTGTCAACAACAGTATGACGTTAAGGGCATCAAATATGGATGTATTTCATCATCTGGTGCTTAACACTTATAGTGTTAACGAGACCCATGAGACTGGCCGCAAACATATTTGTAAATGAGCTACATACCTCTTAGATTGAATAAAAAAGAACAAGATATCAAAATGTATAAAAACAACAACAAACCATCATATTTTTGTGGGACTTGAACTATGTATCAAATTGTGGGAGATTTGACTAGTCAAGTTTCACCTTTCTGATAGTAGGTATTAACAACTGTGAGTAATGTCAAATGTGGACCGCTCTGAATCGACAGAAGTCTTAAGGACCCCAAATGTAAAGCCACTTAAAGTCTACGGTACATAGTCATACTTCTCTCATGATCTACATTTCATTTCTATCTACTGTTTCATTAATTCGTAGAGCCATTTATACGAAATTTATAACGTGTACCTGTAAACACTTACACACAAAACATTATCATTTAAATAAATTAAATTCTTACAAAAATCTCATTACATTTGTAGTTAGATTTTCTGTACAAACTTAACACATAATGTTACATTTGTTTATTTATATGGTATTGAAAGGCATATAGATAACATTATTATTGAAATCAATTATTCAATTACTGTATTAGTTACAGTAGTACTTTTGTCGTTCCTACTGTCATAAGAAAAGACAAAGAAATAGGCGACGGATTGATCGACAGTTCCCGACAAAAACCTACTCATTCCAGCCCATCAAACACAACTCTTGGGTGCACCAACACTTCCATTCACATTTTACATTTTGGTTTATACTAGTAATTCTTTATTATTAACCAACATTACACATGTTAATATGTGTTGTCATAAACCTTGTTAAGGCTAAAGGTCACTACCCACTCACCTTACACATCAACGTTTTCTTTCTTCGTTCATTTTCTCTCACTCCTTTTCGCCTTTCACAAGACATGGTCATCTTATTCACACTTTCATTAAAATACTCATTTTATATAAATATACCCTATACACACCCAAAAACAAAATAAAAAACAATAAAACGAAAAAGAGAGGCCCACTTCACACCAGTTGTAACTTGGTGAGCCACTCACCTTAAGTTCGTTTTTTTTTCTTGGTAACTTGATGATGGACATGGTCACTATAAAGTGAAGTAGGAATTTAAGGTGACTACTCATACCAATGTCAGGTAGTCTAAGAAAACCAATTTTTGTTGGTTTGTTAATCGATCAAATTAAACATTTCCTCAATCTATCTCGTACACGATTTAACTGTTAGACCAACCGTAGTGATGTATGTTTTAACACATCAACAAGTTTTAACACGTCGTCCTTGCTACAGTATTCACGCGTGGTCAACAAATAAATTGGGTGGTATGGTCAATACTTGACCGAGCCAATGTTTTTGCTTTTGTGTGTGAGCGTGTTCTGAAGTATGTTTGTGTTGGTTATAATATATGTGTATTTGGTTTGGTGATCACTACTAGTGGTGTCTAGTTGTGACTTTAAGTTTAGCTACCATTACATCTCGTCTTACAGGTAAATATTCAATCCGTTTCAAAATATAAGTTTATTTTGACTTTTTAAAGTTTTTTTTCTCCAATTTTGATCTTAAATATTTTTGTTTGTATTATATAATACTCGATGAAAATCATATCAATAAATATACATTTAAAACCCAATCCATTTATATATTTTGCATCAAGTATTATATTTTTGTTTGTATTATATTTTGACTTTTTAAAGTTTTTTTTCTCCAACTTTGACCTTAAATATTTTTGTTTGTATTATATAATATTTGATTAAAATCATACTAATAAAGATCGGTTGAAATCAAGTCGTTATTTATTTCCAAAGAATACAGCGGAAGTTGTATTCCCGGGTCGTTATCCCCAACGAAGGCGTGAATGGAATTTGTGATCTCGGATTGTGAATACGTGTTTTGAATGAGAATAAGAGAGTGATTGATTTTTGATTTTACACTACGAACAATAAAATAATAAAAGTAAACAATTAATTAAGCTAATGAAACAATTAAACTAAACATTTAACCTAAAAACGAAAATTTGAATTTAAAAACTTTACGCGACGAAATTTAAAACGTAAATAAAAAGTGAAATGCTAAATTTTAAAACCTAAAAATATAAAAATAATTTTCCTATATTAAATTTGATAAAAGAAAATTTTTAAAAAAAAGAAAAATATTTTTTTTGACTTTTGAATTATTTATTACGCATTAAAAACTAATTAAACTAAATTAATTTATAAAAAATACTAAACCTTAAAAGAAAAATCTGAAAATTTTTGTGAAGTAATTTTAGACTGAGACAGACCTAAGAAAAATAAGAAACTTGAAAGTGCTTTTGGGAATAAGCAGAAAAATGAGCCAACAGCCTATATTAAGCTAAAGTGTAAAACAAAAACAAACACAGTTAAATAGATTTTTTTTTCTTGGTTTTTCTTTTACAATTTGTATAGCACAGAAAAATAAGAGCTTTTTATAATAGAGAATATTTTTGAAAACTTAAGAATAAGCTAGGAATACAGACTGAATCAGAACAGTAGAGGAAAATAGGCTAAAGCTAGAAACTAATAAACTACCAAGCAATCTAGTTCTAATAAACTACATCAAATAAACAATGTAATCACTAAAACAGTGGATAAACTGAAGCAATGAATAAGCTGAAACAACAACTAACAACAACTAGCAACAAATATTAACTAAGAATCTATAAAAAGCACTGGGTAACCAGAAGCAGGCCTGTTCTGCTCTAAACCAAACAGACCCTAAAGGCATAAACAAGCCAACCTAAAAGCTACTAGTTTAAAAGCTTAGAACCTAAAAGTGCAAAACAGATTAAGCTATAACTACTCTAAACTAACAACATTAACAGGAAAATTAACATGCAACATTAACCTATAACTACTCTAAACATGCAGGCTGCTAAGGGAACTTAAAGCAACATGTAATAATAACTCACTAACCTAACTCTAAACTAACAAGAAGCAATAAAACAGCATCAACCATTTCTAGACTAACAAGAAACAGAGAAACAAAGGGCAATAAAAGACAGGGAATTAAATTAACAGAAAACAAGGAAAACATAAAATTTTGCATTAACAGGAAAATTAAATGAGCGTGAATTACAACTTAATTTAAATTCTACACTAAAAACATCAAACAATTAAAATGGTCTAACATTTTTCTAATACATGAAAAATGGACAAGAAAAAAAATGAAAATCGGCTACATATATATATAGCTTCTATCTTGTGTTTTTTTTTGTGAGAGAGTTCTTGTGTGCTCCTTTGCTTCTTTTTGGACCATTCGATCAATCTTGTTGCCCACTTCTTTAAATCTCGAACGTTGGATTTAGCTTTTGGTGCCTCGGATTGATGAGGTGGAGGTGAACCCGTGAGGATGCTTTGATGGTAGTGGGAGATGATGGTGACTGGAGACGGATTTGGGGAAATGTGATTTGGCTGCTTGTTCTTGGCGGGAATAGCTTGGGGAGAAGACAGTGAATATTGAGTTGGTTTAGAGATTAGGGATTTTGACCGAATTTTGGGGATTTGACCAAATGGGATATTATTTGACCCGTATTTAGCTAAGGTGTGGATGTGGGCTGTGATGGGCTTTAAGGATTGATGGGTTTTATTTTCCTTTTGGATCCGGTTGGGTATTAGTTTAGGATAAAAACCAAGGACCAAATGTGTAGAGTTGTTAAAAATCAAGGACCAAATCTGCCACATCTTAAATTCCCAAAGACCAAAAATTTATTTTTTATTTTTTTTTTATTATTATTTTTTTATTATTTTTTTTTTTATTTTTATTTTTTTTTTAAGCTTGAGAGACTAGACTTGCCATTTATGCAAATTTGTTTGTTTTTCAATCGTTTTCAATCATTTTGCATATGGAATACACAAAAACACCTTTCAAAGATATTTTTAACATTATTTGATCGTTTTAAAGTGTTTTTGGTTGTTTTGACTCGAAAATTGGACGAAAAGATATGTGTAAAACGACGCATATCAAATCCCCCACACTGAGCAATTGCTAGTCCCTAGCAATTTTTTATGAAAAGTTGATGGATGTATCTCTTTACCAGAAGCCATCACCTCTGGAGTAGCCAAATGTTTCAGTTCAAGTAAGAACTATGGTACACTGATAACCATATGATTTTGAGCAAATCATCAGCTGCCAACGGATTTGATTTGTCTTTACCAGAAGCCGTTTGCTTCTGGACTAGCCAACTCTTAGATAAAACAACTTATTATCTTTGGTGAGCTGATGACCAATTATGGTTTTCCAACTGCCTTTACCACAAGCCATAATCTTGCGGGCTAGCCAACTCTTCATCTTTTTAGGATATGGTGAGTCGAATACCATACAATTTTTGGCAAATTGTAAGCCGTAAACGGATTTGATATATCTTTACCAAGAACCGTTTGCTCTTGGATTAGCCAATCCTTTTGTGTGTTAGACATGGTGGACTGATAACCATTTGTTGTGTAAGTGCAAAACACTTACACCAAAAAAAAAAAAAAATTTTGGCCAAAAATGGGGGAATTAGATGGTATATATACGTGATTAAATTCGTGAGAATTCCCCCCACACTAGAAATGAATATTGTCCTCAATATTCAAAGTACCGGCTGTTATGCCGAAACTGAGAACGTAAAAGGGAAATATTACGGGCCATTTATTTTATTTTTGTGTTTGCAAAATTATTATTATTATTTTATTATTATTATTATTATTATTATTTTTTTTTTTTTTTTTTTTTTTTTTTTTTAAATTTATATACAACAGCGGGGGCATTTCCCCCACACTAGGGTGGTAGAAAATAGAAAGAAGTCAGAAGAAAATAGAAAGAAGTCAGAAGAAAATAGAAAGAAGTCAGAAATATGGGTGAAAACCCATATGGTGTGCTACTGTTTTTGTTAACCGAGTCGCTAGCTTGACTCGACCCCGAATTCATTTGTTCTTGGGGAAGCAAGTGGAAAAGGCAATCTCCATCGGACTTTCATTCAAGATGTTTGGACAAACATTTGAAGCACGTGAAAGTTCCACTCCGATGAGATACATCCGGCTCAGATGCCGGGGTCAAAAACCTTGTCCTCATTCTCAATGGAGAGAATGGAAGGACAAGCTACCTTATAATCACAGAAAGGTAGAAAGACTCGAACGACATATGTGACGTCAATATAATGGCGATCCTCAAAGGGAAGTGTCACATATGTCGGAGAAAGAGCATCCGTGTGCATCTCGGGATCAAGTGAGGTCATATCATCGAGTTTAGGACCAAGAGAGTCCTCGACCTCATCGTTCTCTAACACTTTATCAAAGAGAGGATTTATTTCGCTAGAAAAGTACTCATCGTCAAATTCAAAAAGAGAATTCGAATAAAATTTGAGACTTTCATTTGAAGCGTCCTCATCAGAAAGTGATTCGTCATCACTGGAGGAAAAATCATCATTTGAATTGAAGAGCGAGTTAGAGAAGATCCCAGAAGTATCCTCAGAAATGTCATGAGGATCACAATAAGACCAATCACACTCATTATAGGATATATCCTCAGACTCACTTGGGATTGGGATAGAGTTCTCAACACTAGACTTTATGAATTCGTCCGATTCCTTTTCAGGAATAGTGTCAAGAAGCTCATCCCCCATAATGAGAGAGTCATCGGAGTCCAAAGTACATGATATGGGTGTGGATGCAGTGGTCTGAAGGGGTTGAATGATAGAATTATTCACAAGAATAATATTCTCCCCTTCCTCATCTTCGTCATCGAGCATGCACGCCTGATCAAACAAGAAACGGTTGTGTGCTGCTCGTTCAATGGCGAGTAAATCTTCCATAGACTCACCATGACGATCATTTGGGTTTTGTATAATAGCCAGATTTGTAAGTTCAATTCGTATCTCTTGAAGTTCTTGGAATATTTCTTCAAGAGATATCTGAGGCTGGCTTTGAGTGGTTTGATACTGTGGAGGATAAGAATAATCATAATTGTCACAAGGGTCATGCTCATAGACAAGCGAGTACCTTGTTTGGCAATCAGAGCTACAATGCGAACCTCCACAGTACTCACAACAGTAATACTGTTGTGGTGGTGAATAATATGAAGATGTGTCAAATCCGGATGATGTCTGATTGTTATAAGGGTTCTGCTCATAGACAAGCAAGTCTCCCGTTCGACAATCAAATCCCGGATGAGGACAACCTCCACAAAATTCACAAGAATATGTTTCCATCTCATGGTGCGGGGGTTGATTAGGGAAATTGGTTGTTTCATTGTTGGGATTTTGGTCATAGACAAACCCGTTTCCCGAATTCACAATGCTACAACCATGGCAATTTCCACCATTTGGAGGTCCCCCACACCATTCACAACCATAGTTGTAAGATGTAGACATAAAGAGAATCAAACGTGTAGAGGGTTGAGAAGATAGAATAAAACGTTCAGAGGGTGAGAAAAGGAATTAAACGGATAAGAGGGCAAAGAAGAATCTTTTTGGATTTTTAACAACATTTTGAAAACAAAAAAGGAAAATAAATTTTGAAATGAAAATCTTTTTGGATTTTTAATAAGAAAATATTTACGAAACACGCAACGACAAACGAGATTTAAAAATTCGCGTCAGCCTTCCCCGGCAGCGGCGCCAAAATTTGATCGGTTAAAATCAAGTCGTTATTTATTTCCAAAGAATACAGCGGAAGTTGTATTCCCGGGTCGTTATCCCCAACGAAGGCGTGAATGGAATTTGTGATCTCGGATTGTGAATACGTGTTTTGAATGAGAATAAGAGAGTGATTGATTTTTGATTTTACACTACGAACAATAAAATAATAAAAGTAAACAATTAATTAGGCTAATGAAACAATTAAACTAAGCATTTAACCTAAAAACGAAAATTTGAATTTAAAAACTTTACGCGACGAAATTTAAAACGTAAATAAAAAGTGAATTTCTAAAATTTAAAACCTAAAAATATAAAAATAATTTTCCTATATTAAATTTGATAAAAGAAAATTTTTAAAAAAAAGAAAAATATTTTTTTTGACTTTTGAATTATTTATTACGCATTAAAAACTAATTAAACTAAATTAATTTATAAAAAATACTAAACCTTAAAAGAAAAATCTGAAAATTTTTGTGAAGTAATTTTAGACTGAGACAGACCTAAGAAAAATAAGAAACTTGAAAGTGCTTTTGGGAATAAGCAGAAAAATGAGCCAACAGCCTATATTAAGCTAAAGTGTAAAACAAAAACAAACACAGTTAAATAGATTTTTTTTTCTTGGTTTTTCTTTTACAATTTGTATAGCACAGAAAAATAAGAGCTTTTTATAATAGAGAATATTTTTGAAAACTTAAGAATAAGCTAGGAATACAGACTGAATCAGAACAGTAGAGGAAAATAGGCTAAAGCTAGAAACTAATAAACTACCAAGCAATCTAGTTCTAATAAACTACATCAAATAAACAATGTAATCACTAAAACAGTGGATAAACTGAAGCAATGAATAAGCTGAAACAACAACTAACAACAACTAGCAACAAATATTAACTAAGAATCTATAAAAAGCACTGGGTAACCAGAAGCAGGCCTGTTCTGCTCTAAACCAAACAGACCCTAAAGGCATAAACAAGCCAACCTAAAAGCTACTAGTCTAAAAGCTTAGAACCTAAAAGTGCAAAACAGATTAAGCTATAACTACTCTAAACTAACAACATTAACAGGAAAATTAACATGCAACATTAACCTATAACTACTCTAAACATGCAGGCTGCTAAGGGAACTTAAAGCAACATGTAATAATAACTCACTAACCTAACTCTAAACTAACAAGAAGCAATAAAACAGCATCAACCATTTCTAGACTAACAAGAAACAGAGAAACAAAGGGCAATAAAAGACAGGGAATTAAATTAACAGAAAACAAGGAAAACATAAAATTTTGCATTAACAGGAAAATTAAATGAGCGTGAATTACAACTTAATTTAAATTCTACACTAAAAACATCAAACAATTAAAATGGTCTAACATTTTTCTAATACATGAAAAATGACAAGAAAAAAAATGAAAATCGGCTACATATATATATAGCTTCTATCTTGTGTTTTTTTTTGTGAGAGAGTTCTTGTGTGCTCCTTTGCTTCTTTTTGGACCATTCGATCAATCTTGTTGCCCACTTCTTTAAATCTCGAACGTTGGATTTAGCTTTTGGTGCCTCGGATTGATGAGGTGGAGGTGAACCCGTGAGGATGCTTTGATGGTAGTGGGAGATGATGGTGACTGGAGACGGATTTGGGGAAATGTGATTTGGCTGCTTGTTCTTGGCGGGAATAGCTTGGGGAGAAGACAGTGAATATTGAGTTGGTTTAGAGATTAGGGATTTTGACCGAATTTTGGGGATTTGACCAAATGGGATATTATTTGACCCGTATTTAGCTAAGGTGTGGATGTGGGCTGTGATGGGCTTTAAGGATTGATGGGTTTTATTTTCCTTTTGGATCCGGTTGGGTATTAGTTTAGGATAAAAACCAAGGACCAAATGTGTAGAGTTGTTAAAAATCAAGGACCAAATCTGCCACATCTTAAATTCCCAAAGACCAAAAATTTATTTATTATTTTTTTTTTTTATTATTATTTTTTTATTATTTTTTTTTTTATTTATTTTTTTTTTTTAAGCTTGAGAGACTAGACTTGCCATTTATGCAAATTTGTTTGTTTTTCAATCGTTTTCAATCATTTTGCATATGGAATACACAAAAACACCTTTCAAAGATATTTTTAACATTATTTGATCGTTTTAAAGTGTTTTTGGTTGTTTTGACTCGAAAATTGGACGAAAAGATATGTGTAAAACGACGCATATCATATTTGATTAAAATCATACCAATAAAGATACATATAAAACACAATCTATTTATATATTTTACATCAAGTATTATATAATACAAACAAAAATATTTAAGATCAGAGTTGGAAAAAAAAAAATTTAAAGTCAAAATAAACTTATATTTTGAGACGGGAGGAGTAATAAGTAGAAAGCAATTATTTAAATATAACACTATTTTGCCAAAACTGATAACATTTCTTAAAATTTCAAACATGGTTAAAAATAGTAGCTTATACCTAAATGGGTACAACTAATAATCTTAGTCTAATACTCCGTAGTATATTTGTTTCAAAATAAGTGTTAACTTTAAAATGCATAAATTTTTAGAAACTTTTACTGACTACACTTTTTACAAATCAAAATTCAGCACTAAAATATTTTCTCATTAGTCGAAATAAAAAATTGACACTTATTTTACCATATACTAAAAGAGATGTTATGCTCAAAAAAAAATTACAAAATAAAATCACACACATGTGTTACGTAAAAATGATGGGTAAAAAAATGAAAGAAAAAATATTATACAATATAATTAGTCCAAATCACTTGTTATATAATTACGTGAACACATTTTTATAAATTTTTGATAAATATAATATTTTTCACCATTTGATAGCAATGAGTGGGCTTGCTCGCGCGTTGCTGCGGGGCATTTTTCGTAATATTATTCTGCATTATGTATACAGGTTATGCAAAGTAAACTAAAGGAATTACAAACTATTATACACATAAGATATTCAAGTGGAATGTCTATTCAAATTTTGGCTTTCATATACATATATATAACCACAGACCAATATCAAGCAAAACTTATTTCTTGAAGCTCTAACATATGTTATTTCCGTTGAGGTTGTTTACCTTGTCGAGGTTTTAACGGCTTCCCTTGTGCCAGCCTCATGCCAGACCTCTTAAGTTCCATGCGCACACTTTCCAGCTCTAAGTCACTCATTACGTGAGTTTTCCTGCCAATTCCTTCCATCGCCCTCTAATAAGAAGGTATTCCAAGCATACCAAGAGCTTAGACAGCACATGTAGTGTAGACTAAGTAAAAATAAAATAAGGAAAACTGATATCGCATTATGGACAGTGACATGAGATGGACACATAAGGTGAAGCAGTTGTGTATGGCTGACCTTGGCTACCAGGCGATGTTGTTGTTGCTGCCGAAATATCTGCGGTTCGGAGCAGTGTAGTCATTCCAGGTCCTGCTAAAATGATGATAATGTTAGATGTTCGAAGAGACTGTGACATGGAAACTATGACAGATATTAAATGTGTGCATGCTAATAAAATCAACCACCTGTGCATGAATCGCTATTTTTCCTTTTGTGAGGAGCCAACATGGTCTGGTTAGTGGGTGTTATTCGGTACAGGTAAAACTCTCCAAAAAGCATGCATAGATGTTGCCCGTAAGCAGCAGTTTATGCCTTTTCAATAGCGGAGGAATATTGGATTTGGATGAATAAAGTATGTGATGACTACATTTTGCAAGTAAGGTTGCAGGATTACTTACTTGAAAATAAGTTATTCCCACGCTACGCAGCGGTATCTAATAAAGATATAACTCCGGCCTACAACAAATCATACAGCAGTATTAATCTTTTGAGTGCATATGAGCAAAATAACAAAACGAATGTGATTCGCTATATAGCATATATTTGAGTTTCCAAATCCAATGTCAGCTCTCTTTTGAGAATTACTATTAGACGTTAACAACTACAGAAGGCGTAATGAAGTGAGTTTTCGCTTAAAAGTCAACCATAGTTACACTTTTAAACTAATGATCTGATATATATATATATATATATATATATATATATATATATATATATATATATATATATATATATATATATATATATATATATATATATATATATATACATATATATATTTTTTTTTTGTGAACAATGAAAACTCGTAAAAAATGATATACCGCGACTTTCGACCTGCAGAACCGTGTCCCTTCTAAACCATGTGTTCAGTATTTGGATGCAGAAATTGGAAGTGAATACTTACATTTATAGCCTCGAACAACAAAGTGAGTCCGGTGGCCACATTGTAAGCAGACTGCGCAATGGTGACTGGAATGCTTGTAGCAGGACCTCAGTTACCTAAGATTGTCCGGAATGTACCTGGAATGATCCGAAAGTCAGTCAAGTTTAATGTGAAATGTCAATGTCAATCTTTCTCAATTTGGATCTTTCAGAATTACCTACCTTCATTACATATATATCTTAATTGTTGAGTGTAAACAGCTTCAGTGCAGTTTTCCTCAACATAAGTCAAAGGACTGCTTGTTTGATCCACAATGGCTGAAAACCTTTTGTTGGTGGCGTAAAAATGACGTCACAAAGAAAATAAGTTTCAAACCATTTATATATCAGTGTTTAAGCATGTTTTATTTCTGAATACATACTGAATAGGAGACCCCAAAGGGATCAGAAATAAAATATGCGCCACACACATAATACAATGTAAATGTCCAAATTTAGAGCAAATACGTTATAAAAAAGCCTCATTAAGAGGGTGTTTTCCGATGTTCACTTTTTTATGATTATTTGTATATCTTAAAGCCGCTAAGGAATTTAGAGCTTTTTAACAATCTTTATTTCATTAATACCATAATAGATTCCAACAATCATGTAATTAATATGTTTGAATATGATCACAAACTTTATATCAGGGCATCAATAAACATCAAATCTTATTCACCCTTACACTAAAATTATGGTTTCTATGAATAATCTTTTTTGACGCTGCAAATGGAGTAACACACAGCCCTAGGGATGGCAAAAAAACCCGAACCCGACGGGGAAACCCGAAACCCGAACTAATTGGGGTGGGGCGGGGCATGCTAATCGGGTTATGGGGCGGGTTTGGGGATTAAAGGGGGTTTTAATTGGGTTTGGGGCGGGGAGCGGGGAATCCTTGCCCCGCCCCGCCCGACTGATTAATATATACACATAACAAATATATCTATACCTATATAGTATTTTGTTAGTCTTTACGTAATAAAAAAATATTACTCTAATATTGTTAGTTTTTATATATTTGTAAGAATGCAAAATTGTGATTATAGAAACTCGTTTAGTGTCATATTTTTAAGTTTTAAATTTTAGCGGTATAATTCATCATTATTTATATATAATATTATCGTTGAAAACTTAATAAGGCTTATTTGTAATTGATTATTAATAGGTTCATTATTGTTAACGGTCTAAAAATAACAATAAATGTGAAATGGTACGGCTTTGGTCGAGAATTGCACCCAAAGAGGACACCCCGATAAAATTCTCGATTAATACGGGGCGGGTTTGGGGGACCATCACGTCCCAACGGGGCGCCCTGATTAGATCCTTGATGGGGATCGGGGCGGGTTTGGGGAGAACTTTGTTAATCGGGTTTGGGGATGGGGATGGGGATGGCCGCCCCGCCCCAAACCCGCCTCGTTGCCATCCCTACATAGCCCATAAGTAACACATACCTTTAGTTTATTTGAGTTGTTGTAGATACCAGTTTCACTTATAATCGATTAGATCCCCGATGGGGATCGGGGTGGGTTTGGGGAGAACTTTGTTAATCGGGTTTGGGGATGGGGATGGCCGCCCCGCCCCAAACCCGCCCCGTTGCCATCCCTACATAGCCCATAAGTAACACATACCTTTAGTTTATTTGAGTTGTTGGAGATACCAGTTTCACTTATAGCACCCCAGTCATCAACACATCTATTAGATTGTATGTGATCAGTGTGACCAGTCGGTTTTCTTTTGGATTTTATGCTTGTTATTTGGCAGTGGGAGGTTGGTGTATCAGAAGCGGCTACTACATTAAGCGCTGAGTCAGAAGAAGCAACAACACCTTCATACGTCCTAGCTGAATCCGTATGATGCCATTTTAAAAATCCAGAACCTTTATGCCACCTGATGACGCTGTTACACAGAAAAAAAAGGCCATCAGTAGATGACACACCAATGATTAGACATGTCCTGAACCTACTCCCTGAACACATCCCCTGAACCCACCTCATGTTACATACCTACCGAATCCACCTCTTGAACCGACCCCCCTGAAAACACCTCCTGAACACACCTCCTCAAGTAATATAGGCCATACCCAAACTCAAACACTCATCACCTGTGACCACAGACAGAAACATCATTCACACTTTAAGCTTTAACGCTTTATATTTTTAGTTCTAAATTACTGGATCATTATATCCATGTTTCCAACTTTGTATACATGACATAACGTACCAAGACTCCATCAAAATATTAGACAACTCACAAAACTGATAAGAGAATTATAAAAAGGAATGCTTCAGTAATATTACATCTCAAAAAGTTACCAAAGGTATTTTCTGAAAACCTATATACAAAGCTACAGATATAAAACGACTCAAGCATTTTTAGGAAAGAACATTTTAAAAAGGTGTTAATATAGATATGAATGTGTAATGTTACCTGAAAAATGTTGCACCTTTATATCAGCAAACCTAAATGAAGCTTCGAAGTAAATTGGCCAATCCTCGATCTGAAAAAATAGCACAATATGAACATTCTTAGATTTATACTGCTTTTGAGGCACTAATAGAACCATTACATTTGACATAAAAGCCACTTGAAGACATGTTTTCACTAAAGGGCACATAGACTCAAAAAAACTGACTCCCAAAAAATATGAGCAAAACTAAACCGACGATCATTTCATTGACATACTATGAAGAGCATGAGCTACCAGTAGTACACACTAATTATTAAAAAAAATTAAAATCCAAAGTAGCACGAACCTGTGCTGGTTCAGAGTACAGGACGAATCCAACGCCCGATATCAAAACTCAAATCTAACACAGCAAAGCGAAGTACTTGGCAGATTGTATTGCTATTTTCCATTCCAGCATATGCCAACGCGAACACATACATCACCGGGGTAGAAGCCCTTTTACCGATTTTATTCAAGTTATTTAATAGTATTATGTTAATGAAAACATGATTTTCATACGAATTTTTTCTTTAAAATCTGTTTTGTCAGTTCATAATATGAGGCTCAGATTCATCAGTATTCTCAAAAAGTGGATACATCCGGCATGGCTGCAAACTTAATAGTTTGCCCCGCCAAAACACAGAGCTTGTCATTGCCTTTTATAACCAATACCACCAAATTACCATGTGCAAAACTGTTTGGTTCAGAATTGCGAGTGCAGAACCGGATAAGAGAGCGGCCGACCTGCCATGGCTGCAAACACGACGTTTTGCTACCCCGCCAAGATACAGGCCGCTTCCACCCATCACGGTCCATAACTCGCTCCACAACTAACCTTCTTTCTAAGCCGATCTTCCTTTCTCAGATTCTAATCTGAATCATGGCCACTATGTTAAGATCCACATAAGGAGGATGAGGTCAACAATTGTGGAAGCGGTACCCAAAACCAGCCATGGCTGCAGCCACATGGATGGCATGCCAAGATACGGTTTTTGGCAAACAACGCTTACCCAAAAAGTAAATAAAAAACCGTTGGAAAACACCCAAAATCATTCCTTTATTAGGCTCAGATTTTTAAAGCAAATAGGCTCAACGGATATAAAGTCCGCCATGGCCGTAAAGCAATACGGCTGCATAATCATGCCATCCGTTTTTTGCCTCGCCAAATTATGGATCCAACTGTTGATAACCCACTTCATTTGTCTCAGAAAATAGCCGCTAATCATCATAGCCCTACATGAAGCAACCAAAGGCGTTTTATTTTTCAGCTTATGAAGGTATAATACGAAAACAACAATAATGCCACCAACCAAAATAGCTTCCATCAGATTAAAAGCTAACGACGTACAATCAATATCTCTTACTGAGGCTAATGTTGTTTTGTTTTTCTTGTTTCTAACCAACAAATACCACATAAGCAAAAAATTAGGAGTAGCATCCAACAAAAATTGCGAAGAACAGATTGAGAATCCAATAAGCCCAAAATAAGTTGTAAAGATAAGCTAATCCAAAGACCCCCTAAGAAAAACAGTAAAACTATATGGCGCCATAAGCTCAACTAAGCAATCCCATAAGCCCAAAAAAGGTAACCTCTTGAATTCACAAAAAAACTGAATAAGCTCATAAGCATATCTTCCGATGATCAAAAAAATGAAGCATTTATACCTACCAGCTTAAGAACAAACTAAAAACATAATTTAAAAAAAAAAATCAGGAAAACCCCCAAATTATGTCCAAACCCTAATCTAACATTTACACTGTTATACATACCAAACATGTAATTCAAACATCAAAAAAGCTAATTAAAAAAAATAAGGATTCCACATCTAGCAACAACGATTATTTGATGAAAAACACGAAATCCAGATGATACAAAAAAACCTAACGCATCAGAATGATCTAGAAAAAACACTATAAACCATAACAAAGAAGCAATATGTGGCTCTAAAAAAAAGGGGCTTGTGCCTGGCAACAAATGGTTTAAAAACAACCACAAAACTTGGTCACTCTCACAAAAACACTGTGTGAAAACGTAGAGGGGGTGAATACGTTACCGTTTTAAAATCTTAAAACTTGTTGTATCAAATATCCGATCAAGCTTGTTGTAATATGAAAAATGCCAATTATAGTCTATGACTAATATAAGCATACACTATTACAAGTTGTCACACAAGCATAACTATCAAGTCACAACACAAGCAATAATATAATGCAAGTATAAAATTAAAGTAGTAAGTAAAAGAAAGTGCAAACCGGACACGAGTATTTATAGTGGTTCGGTCACGGATCTCCTCTCCGCCCTACTCCACTCCCCGAGTACCCAACTCGAGAGTTACTTCACTAAATCAACAAACTCCCTTCTCGGCAGAGAAAACCTTTACAAACGTCGCTTACACTTTTTTCGGTACAAAGCTAAATACCGGGTTCTAGTTCGAGGTAGAACCAACCTAACGTCGCCTATACAATATTTCCGACACTAAGCTAGATGTCGATTTCTTTTACAAGGGTACAACCACTCCCATTATGTTTTATAGCCCAACATAAAAACCTTGTGTTTTATGGCACAAACACATAAACCATCTAATCTAGTTTGGTGAATAGATTGTGATGATACAATGATGTTTACAATGATGATCCATGACACAAATGTCTAATGGATATGAATGACTAATCTAAATGAACTTCCATTGATAGAAATACTTCAATGGATGAAGATCACAAGTTCCCTAAGCTTGTTGTGATAGATCTTCATATATGTATTCTTGTGGTGGATGATGACTCAAGATCTCTGAGCTTGCTTCACAGGATCATTTCGGGAGTATGCTTACAACATAATGAAAGTTAGAAGCATTATGATCATGATGATAAGGGTGATTAATGTATGTTACTACATTGTTATCTACTGATCTAAATGTATGTAAAAGGGTAGAGAGAATGTATGTTCAAGTGGTATTGAAATGAGTAAACAATGGGCTGCTATTTATAGCCAACAAGCTTAGAAACCTGACAGAAAATCTTCAAAATATTTTATCAAATCTAATCAAAATATACACCATATATTTCATGGATTCTAGAGTGACAATCCAAACAAAATATTCACCATATCTTCCAAAGATCCTAAAGAGATATGCAATCTTAGATTATCTAGAATAGGATGATGCATGCCATGAGGTAAAAATACAATTCCATTTAGATTAAAATGATTATGAAAGTAAACTTGTAAAATGTATATACTAGCTAGCTAATATATGTTTACCAAGTTGTACCATGTTAGTTTATGTGTTATTAAAAATGTTAAACTACTTATGCTATTATAGGAATTAAGTTATTATGTCATTAACATCATTTTTATAAGTATGTAAACACATTTGTCTTAGTTTGACACCTAAAGTGCACTTATCCTATTTTGACACCTAAATAGAATGGTTAACCTTTTAAAATACTTAATGACTCTAAACGTATTTTAAACATTCTAAATGATTTGTTAAGGGGTTTGATCATAATGTCACATAACAAACATGTACGAACCTGTGTTGTAGCATACGAGGACTTGAGACGTCGAGAGGTGTTGAATGTATGTTGAGACAAAATATGATTACGAGTAACTTGTACATTTTACGTTATGTATCAAGTTACATGTTTGTCATCAATCAAAACAAACGAGACTGTATAGGTTAAATATCGTAATATTTGCACTAACAATCTCCCCCTTTTTGATGATGACGAAATATGTAAACGTGATAGATAGTAAAATGTAAAAATTTACTTGTGTTCGTATTACCTTCTTCATTACCTTCTCCGTTTACACACTTCTCCCCCTTTTGTCGAAACAAAAAGGGTGTGTCCTTAGAGTTTTAAACTTCATTTCTCCCTGTAAAGGTGAGCTTGCATCATCCCTAGTGAAGTTAAATTGTCTACTCCAATCCCCTATGGTTGTTACATCTCCTAGGTTATTGCCCTTGTTTGGTAGCGGATCCATGAATCAAATTTAGACTCTTAACCTACATCAAGGTTAGTTTTGTGCAACATAAAAAATATATGAGAAATGCATGATGAAGAAAATGCACATAGCAAACGGTACACGTGGTTAAACTATGTTGGACTATCTCCTCCTTTTTGTCAAAACACAAAGGTGTGTTAAAGAATGAGAGTGATTATGAATGCGTGCATGCTCCCCCTTGATCGAGGCGTCAAGGTATGATTAAAAAGGTACAAAACAAATATTAGTGCAAAACAATATTCGTCGTTGGACGAGTATGTGATATACAACAAAGTGTGTATAGGATGCTGACCGGATCTAAACACACTCCTTGTGTTAGATAGATACTTTGAGTAATATTAACTAGCACGCGGAATTTACTAGCTAACACTTAGAAGATTATTTGTATTTGTATGTATGAATGAATGAAATAGTGTTTATGTATATGAACAATGAAACAGTGTATGAACACGAGACAATGTTTTTCTTCCAAAACGATTCAATATTATATTAATAATATGAGTGATCTCCTATCACTAGGGTTTACAACCTTGAATCTTTATCAATAATCGTACGACTTGTATATGTTTAACCTAACCTAGGATATCCTTTTATAGACCAAGGATTCATGTACAAGTTAACTAATATTTGTATAACTCTAATACTATAAGATACACACAATATCTTTTTCATACTTATCCTATTACACGTTTACAAAATCATAAGCAGTACTAACCATATATACTAGCAGTACTAACTGACTTAGTACTGTTAGTGTATTCTTCATCAGTTGTAACTTTACCTCTGGCAGTACTAACTGTTTATGTTTAATTCCCAACAATCCTCCCCTAAACTTATGATTTCTCTCCAAATCACTAAGTTTTTCTTGGAATTAAACTTCAACACTGATGAGGGGGGATTCTTCCAAACACTACCATGTCAATCTCTTAGTCTGAGCTTTTCTCTGTTCTGCAAGATCAACCATCTTCCTAACTAGCTCATCTGCCATTTCTGAATCAGCTTCAACTTCCAGTTTTGAATATACTAATGTAACCAACACAGCTGGTCTGAGAGGGTAGTCTTTTTCTACTAACATTTATATCTCCAAACCATCTTTAGTAGAAATTCTATGAACTCCACATGCATCAAATAGCTTCCATGAAACATCTTTAATTGGAGCTCGAAACCTCCATATAGCTTCACCACCATCTGGTTCATAGATTCTCTTCAATTGTACCCATAATTCTCTGTCTTTGTCTTCAATAGGATCTGCAACTCTGAATCTTTCTTGTACTAAATTCCACAACTGATTGAGATCTTCCCTATCAAATCCCTTAAGCAATTCTTCAAACAATTTGTATCTCTCAGTTATTCCACCAATTCTTATGATCTTCCACCCTTTCATTCTTCCTTCAGAGAATACTTCTCAATCTATAATAGGGTGTTTTGCTTGTAGTGGCTTGATGTTTGTGAATTCAGGAACTACTACAATCATGTTCTTGATTTGTTCATCTGTTAATCCCTCAGCTCCAGTCTTTTGCTTCTTTGAAGTATCTGACTCCAAGACTTCTGGGCTTCTTTTCTCTCTTATACTCTCTTCAGGATTATGCATGAACTCCTTTGGAATTGGCTTGTTGATTCTTGCATAAGCCTCATAGTAAGCTTTCTTTATCTCAGCATCTGATTTTCCTTTGAAGAAACTTTTCTTCCAATATGCCTGATTCTTCAAATAACTTTTCATGAAGCTTATCTGTTCTTTTCTAGATGGCATCTTCTTCTTATAACCTTTCTTCTGTCTATCCCTGATCTTCTGCATAAGATCACTCCAAGCAACTTCCTTATTATTTAATAAAATAAAACTTGTAAGCTTTGTTGTTCTTGCTTCTGCACTTAAACTCTCATCTTTAACAAGTTGAACTGCTTGAGCTTTCACAATCGGATCAGTGTCTATCAGATATTGTAGTTGTTCTTCAAATTGTTCTTGATCCATCTGAGCATCTGAAACCATCCTTACTTTTTCTAGTCTCCTTGCTTCCATAAAGTCAATAACATCATCTTCAGACATTTTCTTTACTATTTCTGCATCAATATCTATTTGAGCTTGTTAATTTGCTTGTTTATGTTCTTGAAGTTTCTTTGCCACTTCTGCATCATAATCTATCTAAGCTTGAGTTCTAGGCTTAATTATCTTCTGAGGCTCATCTACTTCAACCAAAATTCCTTTCCCTTTGTCCTTAGCAGTTTGTACTGCTTTCTTTGACACTTCAGCAGTTTGTACTGTTTCATCAACTATCTCAGCAGTACCTTGTTCTTGCTCTTGCTCACCCATATCAGTATCATCACCATCAGTACCTTTTCCACTAGTACCTTCTTCATTCCTCCCCTGAGTTCTTGATCTCTTTTTCTTTTCTTTCCCAGATTTCCCTGTTATCCTCCCCTGTTTGGGAGAATTTCCATCATCATCTGAATTGTCATCTGAGCTATCATCCCCATTTTAGACCTTTTCCTCTTAAGCTGAGCTTCCAATCTTTTCACCCTGAGTGTCAACTTAGTGTAAACTTTGGAAAAGTTGTCCTTGTAGCTTTTGAGATCTTCCTCCAGAGATTCTACCTTTTCAGATAACTTGGTACAAAGAACCGTCAATTCATTAAGTTTAGAACTGCCCTCATCACTTCTAGCTGTGTTACCTGCTAGGAGAGGTGAATCAAGGGGCATACTATCATGAAAGATAGGCTCATCTGCTTCATGGGTCTGAGTAGGAGGACTAGACTGAGCAATCATAGTCTCCTTTCTGGTTCTTCTTTTATATGTTGTGGTGACTGGGGGTGTATGAGTTATTTGTGGAATTTCAATGGATGTGTGTTGGGGCTCAGTTGGGTTTACTGACCCTTCATCCTGAACAACTTGAATCATCTCAGGAAATAGAGGTATTTCAACCCCATGAAAAAGTCTACTAGCCATAGGCATATTTTGAAAAACTTTTTGTTGCAGGCTAGGAGTAGGAAAAATTTCTTTATGTTGCTTAAGCAGATTCTTTTTCTTATTCAGAAAGCTTTGAACAAATCTTGGATACATAAGAAATTTTGTTTTACTTTTTACATTAGCAACCATACTCTCAAATATGAATTTTGAAAAATAAAAAATCCTGTTATAGACAAACATATGAGAGCAATAGCAATATTGCTACTGAATTGCTCCCATGATGTTCTTTTAGGACTTAAAGAATGTAAGAGAGTATGTATCAAAAATCTCCATTGTGGGGAGAAACATCCCTTTTGAAAAGTAAGTTTTTGATTGGATGTATCATACCCCATTCTAGCAATTTCTTGCCAAATTTCAGTGTTTAGCATGTTATTGATACCATCTGAATCTTGTAACTTAAGATGTCTCCTAAGTGTAGATTCGGTAACAACAAAAGATACGCCATCCACTTTAGAGTGAATTTCTATGTCTCCTTCTTCACTAATTTTGACAATAGCAGTTTGCCAAAACTGTGTGATGTGAGAGACAATAAGAGTAGGGGAAACAATTAAAGCATACCTTATATGAGATGCGTTCAAGAAGTCCACAATCTCATAAAATTTTGGTCCATCCCCTTCCTCTGTTTTCTCCAAATAAGCAACCTGGTTGTGCGTCTTAACAAATTCCAACACAGCCATGAATTATGAATGAAGGTAATATCAGAAAGATGGGCGTTTAAGGTTCAATTGATGATGTGCAAAGCCAATTGGGTTTTTATTTAGGTTCGGTTAGGGTTTGAGAATTTAGCGCAAAGGGGTAATTATTATCTTTAGTAAGTGAATAAGTTGATATTTAGTAAGATGATAATTATCCTTGAGAAAAACCCTTTTATATGGTAAGAAACTGAATTTATCCAACGGCTAGTTAAAAAATCTCTTACTGACACAACAGTTCTAACGGCTAGTTCAGCAGTATAAAGTTTACACTAGCAGTACAAACTTTGCACTAGCAGTACTAATTTTTGAGAAAATTTTTTATGAGCAATATAAACTTATGAATGATTTAAAACAAGACTGCTCTCATATAATTGTTAGCAAACTATCAGCTATCAACGGATTTGATGTGTCTTTACCAATAGCCGTTTGCTTTGGACTAGTCAACTCTTTACTATAAGATATGGTGAGTTGATAACCATACAATTTTTGGTAAATTGTCAACCATGAACGGATTTGATTAGTCTTTACCAGAAACCGTTTGCTCTGGACTAGTTGGTTCTTATGTGGGTTAGACATGGTGAACCAATAACCATTTGTTGTATGCTCAGAACATCACACACTTTGAGCTCCAAAGCATCTCACCATCAAATACTTAATTCCTAAACTCCAATCAACCTGCAATTGTTAGTCCAACAATAGAAAACAAAGTGCAAAGCACTTGTCTCAAAACAAAATAAGCATATGACTAGCATTGCACACAAACAAGGAATCAATTTCCTTGGGGAACCCAAGCCATTACTGACTTAGGCTTGCCTCTTGCATCAACATAATTCATCCTCTTTAAAACAATTTGAGCACCATTGGATTTGATTGGTCTCCAAATCCAACATGCTGATGCATTAACACCACTACCCATATTTGCCCTAGCAGTGTGATTGATGTTACCAGTACTAACTACTCTGCTAGCAGTATGAACTACTGGCTTTGCAGTTGTAGCTTTGGGTTTCCAAACTTGTTTAGTTTCCACTGCTTTGTTATTAAAGGGTCTCTTAACAGTTGTTGGTGCTGATTTGAAAAGAGTTTTTGCACCTTGAACTGCTTGTCTTGGGTAAACAGGTCTAATTGGTCTGACAGTATGAACTGCTGGTCTAGCAGTATGAACTGGTCTTTGGCCAGAATTTAAAAGAACTGATCTAGGTATCATTCTAGCAATTGTAGAATGAGTGGGAGGTCTTACTGAGTTCACCCTAGGACTTGAATACCTAGTTACCCATTTGTTGCAATAAGCTGCAAGATGGTCAAAGCTACCACATGTAAAACAAGCTTTCCTATAACAGACAAAGTCATCACCTAGTTGGTGAGACTTGAGGTTGTTCCAATTCCTTTGGTTACCTCTGGGCTTGTTTGTGGTTCTATACATTTCAGCATACCTAACTGTTTTCCTAGCAGTATTAATCTTTGACTTAGGCCTAACAGTTGTATTCTTGACCACCTTTGGAACTTTTGGTTCCTCTACCTTAACACTATCAGGTTTAATCTGATCCTGATCACTCTCATCATCATCAGAAGTCCAATCTTCTATGTTGGAGCATCTGATTCCCTACCTGAGGACCTATCAGAGGACACCTTGTCCTCAAAGAGTGATTTATCACTTGCACTCTCAAATCTTACTTCTACAGGCTGTTCAACTACTTCTTTTTCTTTTGGTTTTGGTCCATATTCCATCTTAGGTAGTTGAAATTCTTCCAAACCTGTATGTTCAAGGTTAATACCTGGAGGAACAGGTATTCCTCTGTAAGGAGGTGGAACAGATCTATAACCAAGACCTGATTTAGCCTTGTTGAGAATTTGACATTCAATTATCTTCTGAACACCTTTTGATGTATATTCTAAAGTGTCAACACTTAACTGAATGTTCTCTTTAGCTTTCTTAACCTTATCCAATTCATCTTTCAACACACTAATTTCAGCATCTCTAAAAAATATGTCCCTTTTAAGTACAGCTACAGTTTCAGAAAAGGTAGACTCATTACTTTTATAATGAACAATTTGTTCTTCTAAAATAGCTAAACCCCTTTTATGATTTGCCAAATTAAAATGGGTCTTGTTTAGCTCTATTCTCTGTTCATCATAATGTTCCCTAAGTGTTTCTAATTCTTTTAAAGCATCACATGATTTAGAACATTTAGAAACTTGTACCTCAGAATCTGAGAAAGCCATGAGAGCCATCTCTGTAGGTGCTTCTGCTTCCTCCTCTACAATGTAGCTCCAGTCAAACCCTAAGTCATCAATGGCAACCATAGCCTTTGAGCTTGAGTCTGTAATCTCAACAACTCTTGATCCTGTTGACTTGCCTTCATAGCCCTTATTCCTTGAGTCCTGCTGCCTGGGCTTCTTGCACTCCCTAGAAAAGTGACCCATCTTGTGGCAATTGTAGCACTCAATCTTTGACTTGTCATACCCAGCAACATCATTGCTGTTTATGATTATCTTCTTGCCTGTTCTCTTCAAAAATCTCTTAGCCCTCATGCTAAGAAGAGAGAGCTGCCACTTGATGTCCATCTCTTCAATGTCATCATCATTGATCTCTTGAAGGTCTTCATGAGTCAACATACTTCCATTGTGATGAGTAGTCAGGAAAGCACAATAGGTATTCTCATCCAAAAGTCCATTAGTACTGCTTAAGGTAATAGCAGTACCAACATTTGAACTAGCAGTACCAACTGCTCCAACAACTTGAACTTCTTCTACTGAACTTGAGGTACTAGGAGTTGACACAAAGGCCAAATTCCCTGAGCTTGAACTTGTTCCAGCATTCTTCTTTATATCGTGCTCCACTATTTTGAAGTTGCCATAAAGATCCATTACGCTCATGGAATCTATATCAGGCTTGTTCTTCCACACAACAACATGCATACCCCATTCAGCTGGCAGACTTCTTAATAATTTTGAGTTTAAGTCCTCCTGAGGTATCTCTATTCCAAGAACAGCAAGCAGACTCACTAGCTTCTGAAGTCTGTTGAACATACGATCTAGTGACTCATTGCTTGTTGCTAAGAAGTTCTCAAATTGTTGCTTAAAAAGAGTTTTCTGAGTCTTTTTAGGTGGCATCATTCCCACCAAATCTTGCAACAATCTCCTCAAATAATGATTTGGTATCCTTGAACTTGCTAAAGTTCAGGAGTTGATCATTGGGTATTGTCATCATGAGCATACTCCTTACCTTGATGTCATTCTTGTACCGGGCCTTCTCTTCAGTAGTAATAGGCTTTGTCTGCACTGTAGTCACAGATTTACCATCTTCAGTTGTTGTTGTGGTAGGAGGCTTGAATGAATTCCCTTCTTCTATGATCTCCCAGAGTGCATAGTCCTGCTTCAATTCTCAATCTCCACATATCGAATTCATTAGGCTTAAGCATAGGTAACTTTGCAGCAATATTGGTTGTGGTAGTCTCCATGTCCATCTTCTTCTGGATCTTCTAATTCAAAGTATCAGAACCTGTCTCTGATACCACTTGACCGGATTTGTTGTGGTAGTCTCCTTGTGTTAGATAGATACTTTGAGTAATATTAACTAGCACGCGAAATTTACTAGCTAACACTTAGAAGATTATTTGTATTTGTATGTATGAATGAATGAAATAGTGTTTATGTATATGAACAATGAAACAGTGTATGAACAAGAGACAATGTTTTTCTTCCAAAACGATTCAATATTATATTAATAATACGAGTGATCTCCTATCACTAGGGTTTACAACCTTGAATCTCTATCAATAATCGTTTCACTAATCGTATGACTTGTATATGTTTAACCTAACCGAGGATATCCTTTTATAGACCAAGGATTCATGTACAAGTTAACTAATATTCGTATAACTCTAATACTATAAGATATACACAATATCTTTTCCATACTTATCCTATTACACGTTTACAAAATCATAAGCAGTACTAACCATATATACTAGCAGTACTAACTGACTTAGTATTGTTAGTGTATTCTTCATCAGTTGTAACTTTACCTCTGGCAGTACTAACTGTTTATGTTTAATTCACAACAGATGCATTCTATAAATGCTTGAGGGAAGCTCCCCCTTGCTCTAGGTGTGACACCCCTGTTTTTTATTTTCGCATCGGAAATATAGGTTGGGGTGTTACTTCAAGGTTCACAGTCATGATAATAGAAAATGACTCGAAAAGAGACGTTTTAAATAAATTGTTATCATTCATTTATTTTAATCAGAGTTACATATAGAGGTCCCAGCGGGATGTTTCTGTTAATACGTGATAAAAGTTACATTATTAGTTGAATGATAACGAACTAGACACTCTTTTTATAAGAAGAAAGTCCATGCCACTCCGTGCCAAATCGTACTTCCAGTTACCTGAGATAAACTTGCTTAAAAAGTCAACATAAAGGTTGAGTGAATCCATAGCGTTAAAAGTTATAATCAGTTTGAACACAAGCTAAGTAGAAAATAAATCAGTTATATAGCAGTTCGTTATATATTGCTCTAAGTCTCATGAATCGCAAGACATTAACACGATGGACATCATAGTTATAAGCTATGATGTAAATCACTACATAATTAAATGTAGCAATTATGCCCTCGAGTAGGAGTCTGCCTGAAACTCTTTATTAAAGGTTTTCAAATAAAATGCATTGGGTCGCTTATCCAGCAACACAAAGGGGTTGTCAATCCAATAGATCTATTCATTATATTCGCGCTCACCCGAAAGTGATTAATGGTTCATGATAGAGGGTCTTTAGATAGGAAACAGTTAAACTTATGCAATATAAATTAGGAAAGCATACAGAAAAATACTCGTGTTCGTTTTTGTAGCATGTATCTCCCCACATATTTGGAAAACGTAATAAAAAGTGGGAATATGAACTCACCTTGATAGTCTGGATGGAAAACAACGTTAAACAGAGTTGATAAACGTCTCCGGCACGCAACATGGTTCGTTATGTCAAATTTCAGTAATCATTTCTGATTATATAAGTTTTGTTATTCGTTTCGTAACGTTTTCGGTTGATGGTTAAATGTTTAATTTGAGACAACATGAAGTCTCTTCAAAAGTTGGATTTTATCTTATTGTTTGTTTTTATGTTTTCGTTTATTCGTTAAATATATCTCGTTCGTTGGTTACTGAAATAAACGTATTACGTTTATTATTAAATCGGGAATAACAATAATAATAATATTAACAATTACAAAATGTTATGTTTTTGCCACTAAAGTTTCGTATATTGACAATTTATACCCTTGCACTTTTATAAAATTTCAACTTTAACCCATGAACTTTGGTTAAATGACAGTTTATACCCCTATAGTTTCATAAATGACACTTTTTGTTAATCGTTGACAAAAATGGTCCTTGATTTAAATAACTTTGGGAAATTGACAAATTTGGCCCATAAAAACTCCACTTATTAGTCTTGAATAATAAAAATGATGCGTACAAATTTTGTAGCAAAGGACGAGTTTTGGACTTGAATAACAAGGAGGCGAGGGCTTGGTTTTTCTCCGTTCTTTTTCCTACATGAAGTCAGCCAGGTGGTCTACTTACTGGCCAAGTTTCATAATTTTTAAAGGCTGTTTGGTTATTGAAATAAATTCTCAAAACTGGTCGAGTAGAACAAAACTGAAAATCTGATAATAAGTAAAATAGTTGGGTTTTTGGTCTAGCGATAGGGAAAACTTTGGGTTCGAATATCTTTTTAACCGTTCAGTCTTTTTATGAAATTCTTTTTCCTAAAAATAGTTAGCTAGATGGTTTATTACTCGACCAAATCTCAGATTATATAAAGATCCATTAGCGATCGAAAACTGGGTCCAAAGTTGAGTCGCTGGACACTTATTTAATCAAAGCTGAAAAGAATTAAAAATCCTTGTTTTTGTCTAGCGATAGGGTTATGTTTGAGACTCGATAACTTTATGGTGACTTCATCTTTTTACGAAATTCTTGTTTCTAAAATTAGTTAGTTAGGTGGTTAATAAATAGGCCAAGTTTCATATTTTATTGAGGTCTTTAAAGGGTCGAAAAATAGGTTCAAAGTGGGGAGTTGGGGACAGTTTAATCGACCAAACTTAAAAATAAAACTTAAGGTTTTTCAGTGAGCGACAAGGGGCAGATTTTAGGACTCGATATCTTTATAACGACTTGACCTTTTTACGGGGTTTTTCTTTCTAAATTTAGACAGCTACGTGATCTTTATCTTGATCAAAAATCAGAATTTATGAGGGTCGTTTGATGGGTGAAACAAAGGTCCAAAGTAAGGTGACTGAAGCTGTTTAGCGACAGACATCAGAAAAGGAAAATAATATGGATTTTCGATATTTAGAGCTTTTAACTAGTTTTTAATGCATGTTGTGATGATCATAAATATGTTAAACTCATTTCTAACATATTTTAACATTCCTTGATTCGTTTTTACCAGATTTCATATATATAGGCACGTTTAGATTCTGTTTGAACAGAACAGAAAAGAACAACAAATTTTAGTTTTTAATTAGGTTTTCTTTTAGGGGTTATTTAGGATTGTTCTTAGAGATATTTAATGTATATAAAACAAATGAAAAAGAGTTGGATTACTTACTTGATTTCTATGTCGACTTAGGGTTTTATGGGACGAATTGGATTTGGAAATAAGCACCAATGTTTCTTCTTGATCCTAGGTTTTCTAAGCACCTTATTTAGCTCCTTAGGGGACTGTTTGATCAGTAAGAGGTGATAGGTTGGCTGTTTTTGTGAATGTCGATTTAGGGTTTGTAGGTTTTAGGTGAGTTTAGTTGTTATTTATAGGGAGGAATAGATTAGGGTTTTCTAGATATTTGTGGTATGAGTGAATTATGATGATGTGGCTTGATTTGGTTGGAGGACAAGTGTGAGGAGGAGGGTTTTGGGATGTGTAGCTTTGGAAGGGAGGTGATGTGTTTGCCTACTAACCATACAAGTAATCACTTGGTGAGGTCATGATGATGGGGAGGAGGAGGGAACTAAGGATGGATATTTGGGGTAGGCTTATTTAAGAAACTAATTTGGTTGTGGCTTAGTTATGAATTTGAACTAGGAGGGGGAAATGGGATCGTATGGCTTCATATAGGTGGTACTTAGGGCTAGATTGGGTGGTACTCTAGGTTTTAGGAAGGTAACTAGTTAATTTTAGTTTAAGTAAATATTACTTAGATATTTATTTAGGGTATTTCTCATTTACATATTTATATATATCGAATTTAATTAAAGAAGAAAGAAATGAATTTTGTGCTTAAGGGAGTTGTACTAATAGCTTAATAGGGTTGTAATTAGGGTTTAGAAATATAGAATTTATAGTTTCAATGTTTCCTTAAGTTATATAATTTTTATGTAATTCTTATTATGTTTAAAATGTATATAAACAGGATTTTAGGATTTTGTGCATTAGGCACTTGTACACTAGGTTTAGAGACTTGTACTTATATTTAGTGAGTTTAGGAAAATTTAAATTTAGGTCTTGTGTATGAAAAACTTGTAAATTATGCTTTAAGATAAATGTATTTAGGGTTTTAATAAGTTTTTTATAAATATTTGGTTTTTATGTATAAAGGACTTGTACCTTGGCTTTAAATGACTTGTAAATTTATATTTTGTAAAAATTTTATATAAATAAAGTAGGGTTTTTAAATTATGTACATAAAATCGTAGTTTAAATGAAATTAGGGTTTCACCGGGAGTTATTATGGAATTAGGGTTTCTATGCTTTAAATGCTTGTACCTTAGTTGAATGAGTTGTTCTTTAGTATTTTTAGGGTTTTATAGGAACTCTATTTGATAAGGAACGTTCAGTTTATACGTACGTTAACGAATTAACGTATAGTAACAAATGAGATATCTTAAAATTTTATATATAAGAATGTTTATATAAAATAAACATTAAGTACGTTGAGGTTGGGTTGCGTGTGAGCACGTTTATCGAGGATGTGATCTACGTCACATAAGATAATAGTCATGATCAAATAATTAAAAAAAAAATACACGTAGAAAAGGATAAATAGTCTGAGAGATAGTTATTATAACGTGGGATTTTTCACAGTGGTTATAGTCACCCCCCGTTGAGAGAATCTCGTCCCGAGATTCAGTCTATGTTGGTCGAGATGTGAGGGAAAAAGTTTGGGTATCTTGTCTGTATTTGTTTTTCTTATCTTAGAGGTGATGGGTTGTAATTGTAGACATCTATTGTGGTTGGTCAAATGAAATTAGTATGAACAATTTGTTTTGTCTCAAAATTTTACTTTTGAATGAAAATTGTTATTAGAAAGTCTGAAAAGATAAATGTTCCATTTATGACATGATTCTTCCTAAATTATACATAGTTGATCAGGCTATGTATAATTGAGGACCAAATGATGTAATGTTTGGCTCAGTTACTGTGGTATTTATGTTTCTCCAAAAAGTTTTAGATGGTATTCAACGTTTTGTTTTTGTAAAATGACAACATAGTTATTTTATTTTTTTTTTTTTCACAAAAATAAGAAAATTATTGTTCATACTATGGTGATAAGTCAGGAATTTCTAGGGTACTAATGGGACGTCTTTAAAACAAATCTTAGGATTCGAGTGGAAATCTTACGGGAAGGTAATAGCCTATTGTTCGGTCAAAACTATTATTAAATCGAATTCTTAAGGGAAGATCAGGGTATTGTTACGTAACGATTTGGAAATAGGACAAATGGAATAGAAACTGAAATTTTGACGCAGATTGTAATTATTACGGAAATATTACAAGATAGAGATTTCATACGGTAGGAAGGATAGTTAATACACTTAGGTTACGTTCATCGTAACTAAGGTAGAGTACAAAAGGAAAATATGCTTAGGAAGTTTTATGATACGATTTATTTAGCTATAACAGGAATTTCTCTTCTGTTTAAATAGGGATGCCATTCCTTGACATTGTCGGGATCTTAACGAGTTCTCATTCTCCTGCACTAATCTTGGTTTGGCTGTGCGTTCCCATCTCCTAGCACATACGCTCTTCCGTAGACACCATTGTTCTGATTGGCATTCGGCTTCGGGCATCGGCTCTTGTAATGCCCCTTCTCACCACATCCGTAGCAAGTTACGGTTACCGGCTGTAGGTTGGCTCCTGTTGCTCTACAGTCTTTGGTCTGATGTCCAATTCTCTGACACCTTGCGCACTTAACAGTGCATGGACCATAGTGGTGCAACAAGCATTGATTACATGACGGTTTTCTTCCGACATAACCACTCCTCTCAGCAGGTGTGGCGATATAGGCTTTGGCAATCTCCTGTCGACGATTCTGTTGGTGGTGGTGATTGTTACGGTCGTGCTGGTAGTTGTTGTGGTGATGGGTGATCCTTCTATCATTAAGCTTTCGCTTGTGATCATCATTTCCTTGAATGGAACTTCGCTTGATTTCGTGATCCATTAACTGTTGAGCTATGGTAATCGCCTCTTCCAATGATTGCGGCTTGGATGCAATAATATTTCCCTCGATACTTCGAGGTAATCCTTCTGTATATTTTTCTAACATCTTATCAAGATCAGGTACAATAGTTGGACATAGGAGAGCAAGCTCCTGAAACCTCCTATTGTAGGCCTTAAGATCTGTTCCTTTCACAACCAGTTGGTGAAACTCATCTTCCAGCTTTTTAATCTCAGTACGGGGGCAGTATTTCTTCAACATCTTCTTTATGAGATCTTCCCAGGTAAGTTGGTGAGCTGCTTCAATACCCATAGTTTGGGCAGTCAAAGTCCACCAAGATAGGGCATCTTCCAGGAAAGTCCCTGTAGCAAAGGTAACTTTACATTCGTTGGTACACCCACATCTCACAAAGACTATTTCCGTACGCTCAAACCAATGAGCCAACTCAGTTACTCCTTCTGTTCCATGAAAGAAAGTTGGTTTACAGTTTATGAAGTCTTTGTAGGTGCACTTGCGAGCTGTAACAGTCTCGTTCTCTCCATTGGGTCTGCTAGTACTTCCAGTACAAGCAAATTCTGCTGCTTGACTTCCAAGTGCTGCAGCATCACTGTCTGCAACAAGTTTTCAGATAGCAGCTTGGGACATGGCTGGTTCTGGGGAAGTGCGAGGCATATTTCTACTAATAACACAAGAAAATACACGTTTATATTTTGTTCATGTTAGATTATCAAGGTAAAACTCATGATAATCATAAGGTCACAACATGTCCAAATACTATCATACGCGTATGTAAGATGATCATCACTGGCCCACATCAACCGATACCGTACACAGCAAAATACAACAAAATCAAAACCACATATAGTCATAAATAACTTGCTAATTTGTTATATATAACAAAATTAGTACAAGCGTCATATTTATGCTACATATTGTAGAATCTAACACACCTGCTAGATCTTTGAGCCTATATGGATCAGTAGGATGCCTATGTAATCACAAGCACACTACAAGAGAATCTCTGAATACGAACAGGAAAAGAAAAGAACTAATACTATGATCCTCTATGGATCGTATAATGAACTAAAAGATAATTTTATTGAAGATTGTTTAAGTCGTAAAGAGATATCAAACTCATAGACGGGGTGTTCCTTTTATAATGACAAGAAACCCTAACCCTAACCCGTCATACAAGAAAACGTGTAAAGAGATAAACATGATCTCTTCTAAAAATAACTCTGACAAACATACTAAACATACGGGATAACAACTAACAATACCCGCAGTAACAACTACTATCAGCAGAAACAAGATAGAACTATCAGCAGCAATGAACTTCAGCAGGAACCACAACTATCGGCAGGAACCAGCTTTCACTATCGGCAGCAACAAGAAATATCTTATTTCCGAAATTCCTAACAATCCTCCCCTAATCTTGAGGTTGACTAGGTTAACCGACAAGATTCCCTAAGCGTTCACTCTACTCTGAAAGTACTTTGAAGTTCATAGGGAGAGGATTATTCCAGCAGCAGCATCAGTAAGTAACCAGCAGTAACACTTGAAACTTCCAGCAGCAACTTCGATAGTTCAACAGCAATAGGAAATTGTCTTCAAAAGAAAATTTAAGCTGGTCACCATGTCATTCTGGATGTATACTGCTACTATGACAATATGTACATCAAATCACTTAAGTTTCAGACTATTCTCATCACATCCAGGTGTGTTAACTCCTGTGAGAGGTGAATCATTGAAAATTAATGGATTTGATGTCTCTTTACCAATAGCCATCACTACTGGAGTAGCCAATATTTAGGTGTGTAAGACCATGGTACATTGATAACCATCTGATTTTTAGTAAACCAACAACTATAAATGGATTTGACTTGTCTTTACCTGTAGCCGTTTGCTCAGGACTAGCCAATTCTTGGATTTCAACTGAACCTTGGTGAATTGAATGCCAAATATGGATACCAATTGTCTTTACCACAAACCATACTTTTTTGGACTAGCCAATTCTTTGGATCCCATAAAGGGTTACATCCATGGTGAATTGAGAACCATTTCAACTCTCAGGAATGAACCATGGGTGAGTTGAAGTACCCTATAGCTTTGAGCAAGCTATTACAGCTATCAACGGATTTGATTATCACACTAGAGCCGTACCCTCATGGTGAGTTAACTCTTTCTTGTCTGTGAGACATGGTGAGTTGAATACCATTTGTTGTGTAGGTGTAAACACCAACACTGTACCTGCAAGGTGTTGCTCAAAACCAACTTATTAGCACACAAAATATACAAGAATTTTTTTTTTTTTTTTTTTTTTTTTTTTTGAACTAAAGGAAACAAGAAACAAACCAAAAGGAAAAGAAAGAAAATAAGAAAAGATAAGAAAGAAAGATATACAACAACAACAAGCCTCCCATAATCAAGCAGATGATCCTTTAACTGCAGAAAGCTGGTTTCTAATGAACCTGACCAATTGTTCAGCAGTTGTCAAGTCATTTCCAATTACATACTTCCCAACTTGCAGCTTACACTTAAGCATCCTCTCCATCAGATCTATGGACAAAGGATAGGGAACATCCACAAACATGGAAAGCACCTTCCCTGTAACAGTTTCCAATACATGAACCTGGGAAGTAGGAGACAATCTCCAACTATGTACTCTCCATGATCGTTGATCAGCCCACACAGAGTGAGCATTGCCTCCCTCCAGAGAATCCATTAATACTTTCAAGTCCCCCCAAAGAATAAGACCAATCCCTGTAGCTTGATGAGTCTCATAATGCTTAGTCACCATACCATAGAGATGTATCAAATCTTGTTTATCCACCTTATTCAAAATCTCCCTAAGGAATGTGAAATGTTTTGTTTTCCCATCAAGGGTGGACAAGGCATGGATTTCTCCTTGAGGTATAGGAAGAACCTCCCAACCAATAATATGTGACCAAGGGTGAGGAGAATCACCTTCAGAATCACTTTCAGAATCAAATTGAATCAAGTCCTGATCACTCATATCGGCAAGAGTCTTGGATGAAGATTTCATAGCATGACTCTTTTTCCTGGTCCTTGGAGTTGTAGATGCACCAGTCAATGTCTCTTCAGACTTCAGTTTCTTTGTAACATCAGACTCTAAAGATGAAGACTCTCTTTTCTTGCTTTGTTGAATGTCTGTCTTGACTGAAGAATTTATCCTTACATAAGTATCAAGGAACAGCTTTTGAATTGCAGCATCAGTCCAACCTTTGAAGTCACTGAGCTTGTAGTTAGCTTGATTCTTCAGATAGTCCTTCATAAAATTGACATTATCTTTGGTTGTAGGCATCTTATAACCTGACTTTTGCCTTTCACTGATCCTATGCATCAAGTCATTCCAAGTGGATGCTCTTAGAGTCTTTAAGATAAATGCCTTGAGCTGATCTGACTTTTCTTCCATACCCAACTCTGAATCTTGAAGAATCATAAACCCATGAGCTCTAATGATCATATCAGAAGCCAACAAGTATTCAACTTACTCACTGAACTCTTCTGAAGTAAGATCTTCTGATCTTGTGCTATTCATAATCCCAGCTATGTTCCTCTCATCATCAGATATTTTCCTTGCAAACTCCTCATCTTGAGCAACCTGAGCTAGTCTAGCTTGTTCAGCAGCAATTTCCTGTGCACGCACCTGTCTGGCTATCTCAGCATCATTTTGTGTTGCATCAGTGGGAATGGTATCACTACCAGCAGCAATGGATGAGCTACCAGCAGAATTACCAGGAACCTTAGGATCAGAAGAAAAATTACCAACCCCAGCAGGAACATCAGACACAACACCAGAGACATCAGCAGCAATGGAGGATTGAAACTTCTCAAAAGCTGACACTCTTGAGGGCTGCTTGGTCCTTGTTCTTGAAGAAGCCTAAGGTTTTGAAGTTGTTGAGGGCTTAGAAGAGGTAGGTACTTCATTGTGTGCACTATCAAGAGAAACAGAAGCCAACACATCTAATCCATCAAAAGACATATCATCCTGATCATCCTCAGACTCAGAAAGCACAACCCTTCTTTTCTTCTGTGGATGTTGAGCTTCCAAAGAGCTGATTCTTTTATTGAGCTGTTGGATAGTCCCACTGAAAGTATCTTTAGTTTCCCTAAGCTCCTTTTCCAAATTCTCCACCTTCTCACTAAAACTCCTTTTGGTCTCTTTAAGCTCTGACTCCAATGCTTCAATTTTCTGCATAGACCTGTCAAGTAACTGGGACATAGAAGTGAGATCAGTAGCATCCTCAGCTCCATCAGCAGGAATGCCTGAGGTGTTAGGAGCTTCATTGGATTTAGGTGGAGAAACATGAAATTCTCCCCCTGTATAGGTGTCATCACTAAAAGGCTGCCTAGTAGGACTAGGAGATGAAAGCCTTGAAGCAGAAGGCATATCCATTGAGGGTGTGGGTTGGACAACAGGCAGGATAACTGTGGTGGTCTGGAAAATGGGCTCATCAAGGACAATAGTCTCAGGTGTGGCTAGTCTAGGTGATGGTGGTAATGGGTCATCAGCAGCAACAGATGCAGATGCATCAGCAACAACTGAAGTCCCTTCACCAGCAGCATCAGCTGCATTGGGTGATGGTGGGACACTGACATTGTCAGCAGGATCTGGGTTGTCAGCAGGATTGGCATTGTGTAACATGGCAGGTAATAATGGCAAAAGTTGGCCTGAAAAATTCATCTTCATCATTGCAAACATTTTAGCAGTCACCCGATTCACTATCTTAGGGGATGGGTTATTGGTTTGAACACCTAAGATAATTTGAAGAAATCTAGGATACATTAAAAATCTGTTTTTATCACCAGTGATATTTTCAACCATCCCTTCAAAAATATATTTGGCCCAATTATATATCCTACCCTGTGACAGACAAACAAGACTAGACGCAATGGGACTAGGACATTGGTCCCAACCACCAGTCTTTATACTCATACACTGGAGTAACGTATGAACAAGAAATCTCCATTGAGGAGACAGCTTATTTTTATAAAATGTACAACTACCAGTGACAGGATAACCTATGGCAGCCATACCATCATTGATTTCTTGCCTGGAAAGATCATATTCCCCATGCTCCTCAGGAAATCGGAGCTGTACCCGAATCAACCCCTCAGTAATGATGACTTCGTGCTCATCAATAGTGGCAACGATGTCGTCCTCCCTTCCCACAATGTGTCTAACCCTAGCTGTTGCCCAAAACTGCTTAATGAGCGAATCATACACCGTAACAGGACAATGAGTGAGTGCATAGCGAATAGAAGACCCATGAAGAAAAGCTAACACCTCATCATAACCATCACTTCTAGAAGAAGACTCTAAGTATGCAACCTTGTTGTGATCATCCTTGTAGCGAAGTGTTGTCATTGAATTAGATGAATGAACTAGGGTTCGAAATGAGAAAAATAATAAATTAGGGTTTGAAAGGATTTTGAGAAATTGAGATGTGAGAAGTGCAATTTTAGATTAGGTTGCCAAGTATAGCAATTTAAATTGCTGTAATTCCACGCACGTATCGTTGACCAATTGACTTAACGAACTTCCCCAAATTTAACATAGTCAGCAGGAACCATTAGTCAAACGGCAGTAACATTTGGTCAATCGGCAGCAATGAAGTGGTTTGACCAAAGTCAACCTTCCAAATCCAGTCATTAGGAATAAACCACCTGAATTAAATCTCAACACCAACCAACAATAAATTCGCACTAATCACCTTCTCATTATATAAGCTCTTTTTCCCAAATCAAATAACTTCATTATCACAATAACTTCATTAAATCATCAGACCAAAGAAAATCATGAGTTCATCCAAAATTTCCATCATCGAAATCTCATCAGACTCCTCCTCCTCCACCGAATCAGGGTGGGAAAAATACTTTCCCCAAACTGCATCATCTTCTCAAAACAAAGGTAAGGCAAAGGTTGAGGAGGATTTATCTGATCCTCTTCCATCTACTCCTTCGTCATTTGAGTACTCTAGCTCTGATGATGAAGGATCATCAGAGCTGAAGTCCTTGACTTATTATCAGGGTGAATGGGAGACATATCCTCCCAATTTTCCCATCACAGATAAGCTAAGGGAAGAGATGAATAAAACTGTGGCTCTGCTTAGTGAGGAGATGGAAAGGACTGTTGCTACCTTCTACAAAGTACCGGTACCAAAAAGGAATGCAGATCTTCGTGAAAATCCTAACCGGGAAAATCATAGCCCTCGAAGTCGACTCCTCGGACACAATCGACAATGTGAAAGCCAAGATCCAAGACAAAGAAGGCATCCCATCAGACCAACTCCTCAGCCAAGCCAGCCGACTTCACAGCCAAGCCAACCAACTGCAAGGTTACGCCCCAGATCACATCAGAGACAAACTACCCCAAGCTCTTCAACTCCACTAAGAGATCATCTAGCCCCTGAACCAAGACAGCCACTCCCAGTGGTGTTGGCACTTCCAGCCCCCCATGCGTATGAAGAAATTAGTCGTCAGAGGGGTAGGAGGTTCATGCCTGATTATATGGGTAAGGGAAAAGGGAAGATGGAATAGGAGGCAGGGTTTAGGTGAATTAGTGATGAGGGATGTGAAGTAGAGTAGGTTGGTAGGATGTTTAAATGATCTTGATATGTAGCTTTTGTGTTTTGTGACTGAATGTAATCATCTTAATCGCGATGAATGGAAATTACAGTCTTTAGTTTTAATTCCAAGCATTGAGAAATAGAGAGCTGCAAAACAAAATTAGCTAACAAAAGACACTAAAAACCTGCAAAACAAAATTAGAAAAACACAAAACATAAAACATAAACGAATGAAAAACAAGACAAAATTACATGCATTAGCCTCCCTCAAAACCAGCAAAGAAGTATACAACAACATGATCAGACAAACAGAAAAATTACCAAGGAAACCATGGAGAGTAAGCCATTCCCCCTCCAATGATTGGATTAAAATAAGCATGCCTGAAATCTCTCTGAAAGGATGAGGAAGCACCAGCAGGAATAGTTCCCTGACTATCAGCAGCAACAGGCTTAACTGCAGGAACAGGTCTATCAACAGGAAAGGGAGCTCTATAAGGGTTCATTCCTGCTGCTTGTGGAACATATGGTGGTATTTGTTTAACATTTTTCCACAATGATCTGGTCTGTTGTTGCCCACCATTCATCTTCATTCTCTTCTCCTGAAAGTCACAATCTTTAATGAGATGATATTGACTACCACACACAAAACATGTCTTCTTCCTAACAGCCTTGATCTTACCATAACTTTTCTTATTAGAGACAAAATTATCACTACTGGAACTAGAGACAATGTTGTTTTTAACAGAGTTAAATGAGCTGTTGTAAGGGGAAGCTAATTTTGAAATAGATTCATCATTAGTTGCTCCAGAAGTGAAATCATGAGGTTTGGGTGAGGTTGACTTGTCATTTGAATCACATGAGGTATAGCCTGTGGACTTAGATTCATAGGACTTGTTACTTTTGGAACAAGAGACAAAGTCATCAGACTCACACTCAGAATCAGATAAGTCATTTGACTTTTTCCCATATGTCATGTGTGATTCATCTGAGTCAAGATCAAGGGCTGAGTGGATATGGACAGGCTTGAAAACACCTCTTATAGGTGGAGGAACTGCATTCATCCCTCCTTCCTTAACAAACTTAACAGGAATCTGATAATCAACTTCCTTAGGGGTAGGGTCAAATATTCTAGGGTTATAATCCCCAACATCATATCCCAACCCTTTCTTACGACAACCAGACTGATTACCATTATAATTAACAAGATATTTTTCTGATTGTTGCCATGAATTTATCCTAGCCACTTCACTATCCAGTTTAGCCTGTAATTCCTGATTTTCTAATTTCACCTTAGCATGTTCTCTCTCAGAATGTTTTACACAGTTATTGGAGTTCTCTAAGTCTCTCTCCAAAACCCTTATCTTTTGTTCATATGCTAGCTGATTAGCTTCATGCTAAGCTTTTTGTTTTTCCACAGTTTTAAGAGCCTTTTTATAAGCTTGAATTTCTACAAACAATTTATTATATTCAAGCTCCATTTCATCAAACTCTTTCCTAAGGTTCAAGTACAATTCATGACACCAAATTGACAATGTTGTACCTGATGAGAGGCACCCACAAAAGCAAATTCTTCCACTTTATCCTTTGCATTATAAACCATGTTGTGAGTTTGGTTGAGACTATCAGCATCAGCAAAATCTGTCCATTTTCTATTTGAGTTAAAAGATAGCAGAGTTCTGACTTTCATGGTCCACCTTTCGAATTTATTTGCTGATCCAGACATAGTGTAATGGTTTAGAGAGATTGTTTTGTGAACTTTTGCTTCTTGATCAGAGATCCTCACGAGGCTCTGATACCACTTGTAGAATCTAACACACCTGCTAGATCTTTGAGCCTATATGGATCGGTAGGATGCCTATGTAATCACAAGCACACTACAAGAGAATCTCTGAATACGAACAGGAAAAGAAAAGAACTAATACTATGATCCTCTATGGATCGTATAATGAACTAAAAGATAATTTTATTGAAGATTGTTTAAGTCGTAAAGAGATATCAAACTCATAGACGGGGTGTTCCTTTTATAATGACAAGAAACCCTAACCCTAACCCGTCATACAAGAAAATGTGTAAAGAGATAAACATGATCTCTTCTAAAAATAACTCTGACAAACATACTAAACATATGGGATAACAACTAACAATACCCGCAGTAACAACTACTATCAGCAGAAACAAGATAGAACTATCAGCAGCAATGAACTTCAGCAAGAACCACAACTATCGGCAGGAACCAGCTTTCACTATCGGCAGCAACAAGAAATATCTTATTTCCGAAATTCCTAACACATATCCCATGGCCAAGATATAGTACAAAAGCTGGTAGATATAAATCTAATTTTAGTGGCTACCGGAAACTCTTCCGAGTCAACTTTTCAGTTTGACGATCATGCTGACGAGGATATATATTTACTCTTAATATTTATCTTGCATGTCTCCCACTATTGTCTCCAAAATAGTGATCGTCGTCTGAGCTGTCATCAGTTCTTTATTTTTCTTCTTCATTTCTTCCATCAACTTCAATTCGTCATAGGTATCTCCTGTCTCAGCTGCTCATGATAGTTCTCTGTCTTCTTACGATTCTCATCCATCTTCTGTGTCATGGCCTCTAAATCTTCAACTTTATATTTTATACCCTCGATGCATTCTAGGGGCAACTCGTCGAGATGATCTAAAGCAGTCTCGATCTGCTCTTCTTGCCGTTCTAATCACGTCAGCAGGGTGGAAATAGTCGGTTGTCGTTCCTGTGCTGATTGCGAGTTTTCACTCACCTCAAAGACTCGCGGTGGAATAGGGAAGTCGGGAATACGTAATCGGGGTAAAGCATGATATCGGGCGATAATGGTCCTAGCTTCTTTACTAAGTTTAAACGGAACAGATGAGGGATAGAAACTTATAGATGATAGTGGAGGTGGAGGTAAAGATGTAGGAACTGACGGTATATATGTAGGAAAGTGGACATGGTAGTGGTGTTGAGGATGTAGGTATAAGCGTGATGTCCAGTACTATCGTGATATTTTTCAATATCCGAGTCCGACATAAAAGGAATAGAATGGGTAGGGGAAATCAGGATTCTGTAACCACCCGGTAACTATTAACATTTCACTATGTAATTAAATAATCAACAATAAACATGTATAAGTAACGTTTCAGTGGCGTTGTGGCACGGAGGACTTTTGGTTAAGTTTTTGTGAAAAGCGGTTATAGTCCAATGTTTGAAAACATTTGGTTCTCTATAACCATGAGCTCTGATACCAATCTGTAACACCCCCGTTTTTTATTTTTGCAGCGGAAATATAGGTTGGGGTGTTACTTCAAGGTTCACAGTCATGATAATAGAAAACGACTCGAAAAGAGACGTTTTAAATAAATTGTTATCATTCATTTATTTAAATCAGAGTTACATATAGAGGTCCCAGCGGGATGTTTCTGTTAATACGTGATAAAAGTTACATTATTAGTTGAATGATAATGAACTAGACACTCTTTTTATAAGAAGAAAGTCCATGCCACTCCGTGCCAAATCGTACTTCCAGTTACCTGAGATAAACTTGCTTAAAAAGTCAACAAAAAGGTTGAGTGAATCCATAGCGTTTAAAGTTATAATCAGTTTAAACACAAGCTAAGTAGAAAATAAATCAGTTATATCGCAGTTCGTTATATATTGCTCTAAGTCTCATGAATCGCAAGACGTTAACACGATGGACATCATAGTTATAAGCTATGATGTAAATCACTACATAATTAAATGTAGCAATTATGCCCTCGAGTAGGAGTCTGCCTGAAACTCTTTATTAAACGTTTTCAAATAAAATGCATTGGGTCGCTTATCCAGCAACACAAAGGGGTTGTCAATCCAATAGATCTATTCATTATATTCGCGCTCACCCGAAAGTGATTAATGGTTCATGATAGAGGGTCTTTAAATAGGCAACAGTTAAACTTACGCAATATAAATCAGGAAAGCATACAGAAAAATACTCGTGTTCGTTTTTGTAGCATGTATCTCCCCACATATTTGGAAAACGTAATAAAAAGTGGGACAATGAACTCACCTTGATAGTCTGGATGGAAAACAACGTTAAACAGAGTTGATAAACGTCTCCGGCACGCAACCTGGTTCGTTATGTCAAATTTCAGTAATCGTTTCTGATTATATAAGTTTTGTTATTCGTTTCGTAACGTTTTCGGTTGATGGTTAAATGTTTAATTTGAGACAACATGAAGTCTCTTCAAAAGTTGGATTTTATCTTATTGTTCGTTTTTATGTTTTCGTTCGTTTATTCGTTAAATATATCTCGTTCGTTGGTTACTGAAATAAATGTCTTACGTTTATTATTAAATCGGGAATAACAATAATAATAATATTAACAATAATAAAATGCTATGTTTTTTCCCCTAAAGTTTCGTAATTTGACAATTTATACCCTTGCACTTTTATAAAATTTCAACTTTTACCCCTGAACTTTGGTTAAATGACAGTTTATACCCCTATAGTTTTATAAATGACACTTTTTACCCTTTTTATTAATCGTTGACAAAAATGGTCCTTGATTTAAATAACTTTGGGAAATTGACAAATTTGGCCCATAAAAACTCCACTTATTAGTCTTGAATAATAAAAATGATGCGTACAAATTTTGTAGCAAAGGACGAGTTTTGGACTTGAATAACAAGGAGGCGAGGGCTTGGTTTTTCTCCGTTCTTTTTCCTACATGAAGTCAGCCAGGTGGTCTACTTACTGGCCAAGTTTCATAATTTTTAAAGGCTGTTTGGTTATTGAAATAAATTCTCAAAACAGGTCGAGTAGAACAAAACTGAAAATCTGATAATAAGTAAAATAGTTGGGTTTTTGGTCTAGCGATAGGGCAAACTTTGGGTTCGAATATCTTTTTAACCGTTCAGTCTTTTTATGAAATTCTTTTTCCTAAAAATAGTTAGCTAGATGGTTTATTACTCGACCAAATCTCAGATTATATAAAGATCCATTAGCGATCGAAAACTGGGTCCAAAGTTGAGTCGCTGGACACTTATTTAATCAAAGCTGAAAAGAATTAAAAATCCTTGTTTTTGTCTAGCGATAGGGTCATGTTTGAGACTCGATAACTTTATGGTGACTTCATCTTTTTACGAAATTCTTGTTTCTAAAATTAGTTAGTTAGGTGGTTAATAAATAGGCCAAGTTTCATATTTTATTGAGGTCTTTAAAGGGTCGAAAAATAGGTTCAAAGTGGGGAGTTGGGGACTGTTTAATTGACCAGACTTAAAAATAAAACTTAAGGTTTTTCAGTGAGCGACAAGGGGCAGATTTTAGGACTCGATATCTTTATAACGACTTGACCTTTTTACGGGGTTTTTCTTTCCAAATTTAAACAGCTACGTGATCTTTATCTTGATCAAAAATCAGAATTTATGAGGGTCGTTTGATGGGTGAAACAAAGGTCCAAAGTAAGGTGACTGAAGCTGTTTAGCGACAGACATCAAAAAAAGGAAAATAATATGAATTTTCGATATTTAGAGCTTTTAACTAGTTAATGCATGTTGTGATGATCATAAATATGTTAAACTCATTTCTAACATATTTTAACATTCCTTGATTCGTTTTTACCAGATTTCATATATATAGGCACGTTTAGATTCTGTTTGAACAGAACAGAAAAGAACAACAAATTTTAGTTTTTAATTAGGTTTTCTTTTAGGGGTTATTTAGGATTGTTCTTAGAGATATTTAATGTATATAAAACAAATGAAAAAGAGTTGGATTACTTACTTGATTTCTATGTCGACTTAGGGTTTTATGGGACGAATTGGATTTGGAAATAAGCACCAATGTTTCTTCTTGATCCTAGGTTTTCTAAGCACCTTATTTAGCTCCTTAGGGGACTGTTTGATCAGTAAGAGGTGATAGGTTGGCTGTTTTTGTGAATGTCGATTTAGGGTTTGTAGGTTTTGGGTGAGTTTAGTTGTTATTTATAGGGAGGAATAGATTAGGGGTTTCTAGATATTTGTGGTATGAGTGAATTATGATGATGTGGCTTGATTTGGTTGGAGGACAAGTGTGAGGAGGAGGGTTTTGGGACGTGTAGCTTTGGATGGGAGGTGATGTGTTTGCCTACTAACCATACAAGTAATCACTTGGTGAGGTCATGATGATGGGGAGGAGGAGGGAACTAAGGATGGATATTTGGGGTAGGCTTATTTAAGAAACTAATTTGGTTGTGGCTTAGTTATGAATTTGAACTATGAGGGGGAAATGGGATCGTATGGCCTCATATAGGTGGTACTTAGGGCTAGATTGGGTGATACTCTAGGTTTTAGGAAGGTAACTAGCTAATTTTAGTTTAAGTAAATATTACTTAGATATTTATTTAGGGTATTTCTCATTTACATATTTATATATGTCGAATTTAATTAAAGGAGAAAGAAATGAATTTTGTGCTTAAGGGAGTTGTACTAATAGCTTAATAGGGTTGTAATTAGGGTTTAGAAATATAGAATTTATAGTTTTAATGTTTCCTTAAGTTATATAATTTTTATGTAATTCTTATTATGTTTAAAATGTATATAAACGGGATTTTAGGATTTTGTGCATTAGGCACTTGTACACTAGGTTTAGAGACTTGTACTTATATTTAGTGAGTTTAGGAAAATTTAATTTTAGGTCTTGTGTATGAAAAACTTGTAAATTATGCTTTAAGATAAATGTATTTAGGGTTTTAATAAGGTTTTTATAAATATTTGGTTTTTATGTATAAAGGACTTGTACCTTGGCTTTAAATGACTTGTACATTTATATTTTGTAAAAATTTTATATAAATAAATTAGGGTTTTTAAATTATGTACATAAAATCATAGTTTAAATGAAATTAGGGTTTCACCGGGAGTTATTATAGAATTAGGGTTTCTATGCTTTAAATGCTTGTACCTTAGTTGAATGAGTTGTACTTTAACATTTTTAGGGTTTTATAGGAACTCTATTTGATAAGGAACGTTCTGTTTATACGTATGTTAACGAATTAACGTATAGTGACAAATGAGATATCTTAAAGTTTTATCCATAAGAATGTTTATCTAAAATAAACATTATGTATGTTGAGGTTAAGTTGCGTGTGAGCACGTTTATCGAGGATGTGATCTACGTTACATAAGATAATAGTCATGATCAAATTAAAAAAAATTACACGTAGAAAAGGATAAATAGTCTGAGAGATAGTTTATTATAACGTGGGATTTTTCATAGTGGTTACACTAGGGCGTCAAGATGAACCTACAAAACAAATATTAGTATAATAGAAGCTTTGTCTTTAGACAAATATGTCATATACAACCAAGTGTATAGACGATGCAATATGAGTGCTTGATGTATATTCCTCCTTGTTCGAGGGTGTCAAGAAGCACCTCAAATAAGGAGAATAATTGATGCAAACTTCATCCTTAGATGAGTAAGTTATACACAATCGAGTGTATATGATGATGAACATACAATAAAAGAATTAGTGCAATATATTTCTTTCTTTTTTTTTTGACAAAGAAAAATATGATGTATATATGTAATATATAAATGATATAATCACAAGCAACTCAAAGTAAAGAACCATGATTATGAAATCAAAGATCTCATGAAGTGTAGTCTTCTAATAAGAATTACAATCATAAGAAAAACGAGAATATAATATGATAAAAGCCTACAAAATAATGCCTAGAAGGAAGATATGAAGTGAAGTTGAAATATTAAGAGTTAAAGTGAGTGGTGCTAGTTTTGGTGTTGTTTTACTAGTAAGATTCATGTGGTGATAACTCGGTAGATGATTCAAGATTGATAGAAGTAGGTTTTTCGCTAATCCATGGTGGTGATGATTAGTGAAAGAGGTGATGGAATGTGGTGGTTATAATGCATGCAATTATTAATGAATTTAGAAACTCGTATGTATAGCAAATGCTATAAGAATATTGAAGACGGCTAGGGTTACGATTTGACCGATATCATTTGATGCTAACAAGAACAAAATTTGTTAACTGATTGATATTTATAAAAATGATCTATTCTAGGTGATATTGGGAGAGCGAGTATTAACATGGTTTTGACCGACATGATCTTTTATGACATTATCATCTACCAAAGATGATGTCTCATGCCATGATATACGCTTGAATGGAATTAAAAGGAAGTGAAGACAATAAGCACCTAGGAACAAAAATTCCATATGAAAAGAAAATACTAAATACCTATATGAGGATGAGAATAACATCATATGATGGGAGACAGTTGGATAGACCAACGTGTTGAGAAGGTGTTGGGAATGACGGTTTTGATTAATATATCGTTTGCACTGACAATGACGTGCCTGATATGTATCAAGGAAGAAAAGGATGAGATCCTATGATGGTTTTCTAGACAATGAAGTTGTGAGATTCAGGTTAAAAAGAAAATCCTAGACTCGTTGGTTGTGAGAGGGTTGATTGTTTTAAGTAGTTAAAGACTGAACCAGGTACCCACGGATTGGGCGGAACCAAATTTTTGGTTCCATCCGTCTTATCGAAGGGTACCTTGGGACCAGAATTTGACTTGGTCACGTTTTTTCGTTTTTGATCAAACGAAGGTTCGAGCTAAGATCTATTTACTTATAACTACGGATTTGGTTCTATTAATCCTAGTCCAAGTCTAAGGAGATTCAATGGTTCTCATTTAAGAGGTTTGTCAAACACATGATGTGTTTTTCACTTGACGAGGTATTGGTGCAAACATGTAATGTTGGGTTAAGAAGGTTTGAAACACTTGTGATTTTGTGAACTGAATGGTGTGAACCTATATGTTGGTATTTGAGGGTGTAAGAAACATGAGTAAGTGTTCTTTAATACAAATTGACAAAAGACAATTATGTGAATGAATTTCTCTCCGCCTTAATCGGCGGACATCCAACATAATGTGTAATGCATCGGATAAAGAATGACGATAAAGTGTTTAGTAGGTTGCAGGTTAATGTAAGCGATGAGCTTAGTAATGTTTTTGTGGATGTTGGTTAGCATACAAAGAACTTCATACTTGAAGTTATGTAGCTCTTTTCTATCAATGCGAGATGATCGCATGACGAGGCATGTGGTTTTCTCATAGGAGGTGGAAAGGATTTAGAGATATGTTATAGCTAAATAGTAATGGACACTACTAGAAAAAGGGCTTTCCTTGACTCGCATTTTATGACGCACACTAAAAGATGACGCGCAAATAGCAGAGTCATAAAATAAGAGTCATAAAGAGTAAATTTTGTATTTGGGATGACTCGTTTTCAGAAGCGTCATAACATAGGGTCATAATCAGTTAAAATTTAGCCTGAAAGATGACGCTCGTTTTGCTTCGTCATAAATAGGGGTCATCTCCTTCGTTTTTTTTTTTTTTGGCCAAAAACACTTTCCCGCTCTTAACACACTCAAACCCCTCTAAAATTTCTCAAAACACTCAAAACACTCCCGCCCCCTCAAACCCTTCTCAAACCCCTCTAATATTTCTCAAAACTCTCAAAACACTCCCGCCCCCTCTCAAAACACTCGACATCAGTTTGCCCTAATTTCCCATCTCAAAACACTCGACATCAGGCTTTCTCAGGTCGACCTTTCTTTAGGTTAAGTGGCGTGTAGCTAATCTCGCTAATATCTCAGATCGGGGGACAACTCTGTCTCCGCTTCTGCTCGTGCACTCGTTAAAGCAAACTCATGGCCAATTTGCCCTAATTTTGAAAGGTATGCCGTAATTTGCCCTAATTTCCCATCTCAAAACTCTCTAAACCTGATAAATTAATGTAGTTGTAGAGTTTTATTTAGGTTATAAAATCAATTTATTGATTTTTAATGTAGCACACCAGGTGTTTGTGAAAATGTAACTAGGTTTTTGTATCAGTTTTTGTATCATTATTTTTTGTATCAGTTTTTGTATCTGTTTTTGTATCATTATTTGTATCAGGTGTTTGTGAAAATGTTACTATGATGTAAGATAATATTTTTTGGTGTTTGTGAATAACATGTATAGTTTAATAGAGTAAACTTTAACTGTAAATGATTTGTAAGCTGGTGTTCTTGTTTAACATGTATAGTTTACTAGGTAGTTATCTTTTTCTGTTTTAGTTTAATAAAACCTTGTGTAAATTGTATCAATTTGTGAATAACATCTATCAGACTCGACACTTACACGAGATGTTTTCTGTTTTAGAGTTTTTAGGTAATGGATAAATCTTGGATTTTGTCTGATAGATTATCAATCGCATACGAGGAAGGCGTGGATGCCTTTTTAGAGTTTGCACAATGCAATAACCCAAATTCCAATGCCGTTCCGTGTCCTTGTGTAAATTGTATCAATTTGTGTCACACTTCCATCAAAAACGTGCGTTATCACGTGTTTAAACACGGTTTCGATGAGAATTATATTGATTGGACCTTCCACGGAGAAAATTCATCTAAGGATGAAGCTCAATGCCCTAATGAGTATAGACCTCCCGAGTTCGATTACACAAAGGAGATGCTACATGACGCCTTCACATATGCAGAGAATGAACCTAATTTATTGAAGTCACTTCTCGAAGAATGCGACAAGCCACTGTATGAAGGGTCTAAGTATAATGCACTAAATGGATTGCTGAAATTCCAACATTTGAAGGGTCAATTTGGCTGGTCTGATACAAGCTTTGATGCTTTATTGGGCGAGCTAAATGATGTTTTGCCTTCAAATAATACAATCCCTAAGTCGATATACGAGGCCAAGAAGTTGCTAAAAGGAATAAGCATAGAATACATTAAGTATCATGCTTGTGAGAATGATTGTGTCTTGTTCTGGGATGAGCACAAGGATGCTTCTCAATGTCCAACTTGTGGCACTTCTAGGTGGAAGGAGAATAGCAAGAAGGTGCCGAGAAAAGTTGTTTGGTATTTCCCGCCCATTCCTAGATTTAGAAGAATGTTCTTGTCACCAGAAACCGCACATGACCTAACTTGGCACGCGCAAGGTCGGGTCAGTGATGGCAAGCTAAGACATCCTTGTGATTCCCCATCTTGGAAGCTTGTTGACGACAAGTACTGGAAAGAATTTGGAAAGGAAGATAGGAATCTGAGATTAACCTTGTCCGCGGATGGTATAAACCCTCATAAGTCATTAAGTGCAAAGTATAGTTGTTGGCCGGTTACCCTAGCAACATACAATCTGCCTTCTTATTTGTGTATGTCAAGAAAGTTCATGATGTTGACTCTACTGATATCAGGTCCAAGGCAACCTGGTAACAATATTGATGTCTACTTGGCACCACTAATAAAGGATCTGAAAGAGTTGTGGAAACCTGGCGTTAAGACGTATGATGCTTATAAGAAACAGTTCTTCAATCTAAAAGCAGTCTTACTTTGGACTATAAATGACTTTCCCGCGTATGGTGACCTGTCGGGGTGTGTTACCAAAGGTTATAACGCGTGTCCAGTATGCTCAGAGGATACCTACTCACAGTGGTTGCCAAAATCCAAAAAAGTATGCTTCCTCGGGCATAGAAGATTCCTCTCACATACACATCCTTTTCGCAAAAGAAGAAAAGATTTCAATAATGAACCAGAGAGCCGTGTGATGAAAAAACCGAGATCGGGTGAAGAAGTTTACGACTATCTGGAAGGTTTTACGACTAAATGGGGGAAGGAGAAAAAGGCAAAGAAGGAAGTTATCTGGAGGGCGTTGAAGAAGAATAAATCAAAGAAGAAAATGCCACATCAGCAGAGAAGGCCAAAAAAGAAAAAAGAAACTATTGATGCGAGATCGAAAGTTTGGCATAAAAAATCAATCTTTTTTGAACTAGAGTACTGGAAGCATTTGCTTGTTCGTCATCAGTTAGATGTTATGCATATAGAAAAGAATGTATGTGAGAGTGTTTATGGGACGTTACTGAATTTGCAAGGCAAGACGAAGGACGGTTTAAAGGCACGACAAGATCTCGAGGAGTTAGGGATTAAGACTGAGTTAATAAGTCAACCAAAAGGGAAGGGTCATTATCTGCCGCCTGCCATATACTCATTAAATAGCGAGGAGAAACGCATGTTTTATGACACGCTGTCTAACATAAAAGTGCCTGATGGGTATTCCCCCAATTTCAAGAATCTCGTGTCCGATGATAATTCGAAGATGAATGGATTGAAGTCCAACGACTGTCACGTACTAATGCAACAGATTCTTCCTTTTGCAATAAAGGGGGTGTTAGACGTGAAAGTTAGGAAGACTATTATAAGCTTGTGTCACTTCTTCAACGAGCTGTGTAGTAAAGTAGTTGATGTTAGTAAGCTAGGCAAGCTGCAAAGTGACATCGTAGTAACTTTGTGTTTACTAGAGAAGTATTTTCCACCTTCGTTTTTCGATGTCATGATTCACTTGATGGTGCATTTAGTCAGAGAGGTGAGGTTATGTGGCCCAGTCCACTTTAGGTGGATGTATCCGTTTGAGAGGTACATGAAAACACTAAAAGGTTATGTACGAAATCATTATCGACCCGAGGGCTGCATGGCAGAATGTTATGTGGCAGAGGAAGCATTAGAATTCTGTTCCGATTCCTTGGAAAACATGAAATCAATTGGCAATCCTCATGATCGTGCTGATGAAAGAAACTGCACTGGTAAACCTTTATCGCAGGCTACCATCTGTGTTGTGGATTCTAAGCTACTTGATCAAGCTCATCTTTATGTATTAGGAAACACCGCCGATATTGAACCATACATAAAGCAGCATATGTTAGAACTGAAGGATCTTAACTCGCGTCGAAATAATACATGGTTGCAGAGCCAACATAGTCAGACGTTTATTGACTGGTTTAAGAAAGAGGTTGAAAAGCGTTTGGCTAACGGGAAAATACCGGTGAAAGTGTTCGTTGGTTGGCAAAAGGCCCTGATTTTGCTGTTAGTAAATATACCGGGTTTGCCGTAAATGAGTATCAATTCCATACAAAAGAGCGTGATGAATCTAAAACCACTCAAGGTAGTGGAGTATCTATAGTTGCAAATACTATGCAGATTGCTAGTGCAAAAGACTCCAATCCGGTTTATACGGCGCTGTTACCTACTTTGGTCGTATATTGGAAATATGGGATCTTGATTATCGTACATTTACGGTTCCTGTTTTCATGTGTGAGTGGGTAGATAGTCGTGGAGTAAAAAAAGATGATTTAGGATTCACAGTGGTTAACTTTGATAGGCTTGGTCAACGGTCTGAACCCTTCATATTACCTAGTCAAGCAAGACAAGTTTTTTATGTTCAGGACCAACAAGATAGGAACCTGTCTGTTGTTGGCTTCACACCACATAGGATGTATAAGTATGGAGATGATGAAACTGCTGATGTGTTTGAATTTGATGTTACACAAGATATGAACCTGTCTTTAGAAGACCTAGACGATAATTTTAACTGTACGCGCTCGGATGACGAGGGCATATTCGTTTTAGATCATTAGTTTTTGGTATGAAATAAATGTTTATTTTAGTAACTGTATATTTGTTAAAGTCTGTCAAGCATTATTTATTATTTAAAGTTTTTGGTATGAAAATAACTGTTTATTTTGTTTATTTTAAACATGCAGGTTGCTTTTTGGTAATAAAAGATGGCCTCGGGTTCTGATTCGACTAAACTTAACTGGGTTAATTCTAAGGTTAGTTATTTGTTATGGCTTATTTGCATCTCCTAGCTTATTAATAGTCTAAGTAATACTAGTGTAGAGTGGTTTTTAGTTTTAATCAGCTTAGTATAGGGTAAAATTGCAATACAGATTAGTGTAAGGGTGTTTGGTTTAAGACAGCTTATAGGTTAGTTTGGGTATAATCTGAAAAGCACTGTTCATGTGCCAAGTTTCTGAGTTTGATTGAACTGATTCAAAGGTATTTTAGTTGTTCTCATCAGAAGATAGGGCAGTTTGATGGTTATTTAAAGTCTGCATTTAGATATTTTAGTTTTGAGCTCTTATCTGCCCTAATAAGCTTAGCAATAAGCTGAGCTTAATTTGAGTTCATTTTGGCTTTGCTAGTTAGTTCAATAATGGTGCTTAAGTGAGTTCCTATGAGTTGGTCTGCTGTGGAGTAGTCTTGCTCAAATTTTGCGCCAAATTCCTAATCTGCTACCACAGATTGTTTTGCAGCAATTAATTATCTGCACTGCTGATCTAGGATCAAAATTGGCTTATCGTATCTGCTTTAGGTCCTAATTTTTGGAATCTAGGTAGGTTAGGTAGGGGTCTTTTGGTGCATAATCTGGTATTTGAGTTTCACCTTATTAATCTGCTTATAAACTGATCTGCAAATAAGCCCATATACGCCCTGTGCAGACCATTTGTTGTTAATCAACTGTAGTTGCATATCATATACAACTGTTTCTAAAATGTTGTTTTATTTGACTAGATTGGTGGTGATAGCAATGAGTACACGGATGCGGATTTCGACGATATTCGAGAAGAATGGCCAATTTAATTATGTGTCGAATTTCATTTTTAGGTAGAAATCGTATTGTAGTAACATTAACTAATGAATTGTTATGTAATGAATTGGTAATTTGATTATATATGAAATGCGTTAATTTTTGTACAATTATCAGGTTTATTGTCAGTAATTATTTATATAATCAGGTTTTAATTAAAAAACAGAAAAAATAAAAAAAAATGATTTTAAGGTAATGACTCGCAAAAACATATGTCAGAAAAGTGTGTCATAAAAGTTAGTCAAAATGATTTTAAGGGTAATGACACGCAACGTGGGTCATAAGTGCGAGTCATAGAGGGATGACGCACAAATGCGAGTCATGAATATTTATGACGGGTCTTTCCTTGACTCCAATGTGCGCGTCATAAGGTCTCTTCTTGACTCGCATCTGGAGTCAAGGAAAGCCCTTTTTCTAGTAGTGGGAAGTGATATTTTGGAAAGCGGAAACAATAACGAGATTTGGAAAGAGGTCGTTTGAAAGATTCAAAAATGAAATGCCAAGTCTCTAAAACTTAATTTTATATGCTTTAAAACTATATACGAGTGCAGGGGTCCCTAAAACATATTACTAATTTACGTAGCAATAAAGGGATTACAATTATGCGAAATGAGCACATAAAAGTTAGAACGAAGTGTGATAACAAAAGATTTGTTATCAACCTACAAAACAAGTGAATTAGTGACTAAAGATGTCAAAAAGATAGTGTAGGTCCACGATTATGGATCTAAGTAGCTTGTGTTAGACAATAGATAACTTGAATAAATCCAAATTAATCTATATGAGAAACTCTTAACAGTACATTGATTGTTAATGCGGAATCTTAACAAACAACAAGTATGAAGAACACAACTATGATTACTAACTTCGGATTACTATTAAACTTTCAATTGTTACACTAAAACATAATGCCGTAGGGTTCCTTTTATACTCTAAGGAAACCCTAATGTTACAAAACGTGTGAAAGGATAAACATATTTTCTAATAAGATAACTAATACGTATATATCCTTTCCTAACATATAGCTATCAAACTATTCTGTTAAACATAAACAGACTTAACTAATAATACCTACCAGTACTATGTTTGCCAGACTTAACTTTTTACTGGCAGACTTAACTAGGCTAACAGACTTAACGATTTTATCAGCAGACTTAAGTCTGTTCTACAATAATTCCCAAAAGATAGAGATCATAAGATAATATCTTATATAAACAACACATTAGACTGCTAGACATAAAGTTACCATATAGCAAGATAGCATCAAGACAAACAATCATATTACGAGAGATCATGACATTGTTTGAGATACTTCATTGTGAAATTGTTTTGTTGTTAGGCTTAGACACTTAAGCATACTTATCCATTAATTAACACAATGATCTATGTGATTAATTTGTAGAATAAAAAGACTTCTAAATGTTTATCATACCAAAATCACTTTGATAAATTATAAGTGCACAAATACCAAGTAAGTAGTGCGACAAAGTCACAAAGGAAGCAACACGAAAGATTCATGCAAACCATTATAACATTTTGGAGCATGTATCATTTAGACTATCCTACAAAAAGGTTTAATGAATGTCAACAAAAGAAAAGAGCTTTCAAACATTGATACATCATATAAAAAACATCATGTATAACATGTTAATCTTGTGAAACATCATATAAAGAAAGAATGAAAATATCATACAAAATATGTTAACATTTAGTACCACGAAACATATAAGCATGCAGACAAAACCTTTCCAAGGTTTACACATTTGACTATTAATCAAATAGTTATCATGATAACGTCAAGATACTTAATCATATCAAGAAAAAAAATGTAGTCAACACATGTATATGTAATGCAAGTGATTATAATAAACTAAAGAAAGAAGAATCATATCTACTACTTGTTTGATTAATATTCCTATGGCGAGACAAAATATCTTATTTTAATACTTACTTTAGGCAAGTATAGGAATAAAGATTTTTCAAGTTGGAGAATGAATATGAGACTATTACTAGCGGTGCTCAATTAAGGCTAAACACGACCATTTTTACGGGTGATTCCACATACCCAACTTCTCTCCTGGAAGCAATTTCACCTTTAGGTCAAATTGAGTTTCTAGTGCAATAGGTTCTCCAATAGTCATTCTCATGTTAGAAAGATAAGAATTCATATTTTTGCCTATTGAAGTATATAAAAGATGATAGTTTACCAATAATTGGCTTAACGTGACTCAACTAAAACCATTATAACTAAGGTGATGAGGATGTCAAGTTATACACATGAATTTTAATAGGCATAATTACTAATTTAGACCAAACACCAAATGGTCTATACCATACCCCGGTTGCCCAAAAAATGTCCCCAATTGCCCAAAAAATGGCGATTATTGCCCAAAAAATACACTGAAAATCCTTCAGTTGCCCAAAAAATTGCCGGTTGCCCTGGGCAACAAAATTATTTTTGGATTTCGGGGTAGATAGGAAACCGCCCATTTGTGTTTGGTCTAAATTAGTAATTATCCCATTTTAATAATGGTGTGTCAACAAACAATATGTTTCAATCTTATGTTTAGAATTTAAGCTTATTGTATGATCTGATGGATGACATCTTTTATGTTGAGTAGAAGTGTGTACTATGAATGTGATTTGATCATCTAAGACCAAGAAATGTGTTTGTGTGTGATAATGAAATATGTTGAATTAAGAGCATTCTCAAGAAAGCTTTTTGGAATTTTATTCAACAAGAATCTAAGTAAGGTTACCAACTTCAATATGCTCTAAATATGTGTAGTTTTAACCTTGGATGTGCACAAGGTTTGGACTAGATTATAAGCAAGGTTTGGTTATGATGCACACTTGAAAGGAAATAGATACAAACAGTATCTTTCAATAAGTAAGATTATCCCATGGGATAAAGTTATCATGCTTATGAAAACAAGTATGACAAGATGAAGGAGATACATTAGTTCATAGAACTTGTAGATGTTTGTTCAAGATCATTTAGCCAATGAGGTGTAATGAAATCTCTTGTAACACAACCGTTCATGTCACAAGGAGAGAATGATGCATAGGATATACATTATCCTTTTAACAAGATGAAAACTTAACGCATGTTTTCTTAGGCATAATGTTTTCCAAAACATCATGTTTTCATAAATGAAGATATGAAGCCAAAGTGTTTGAATCGGATAGTCCTATCCTAAATATACTTGGTCTCAAGATTATATTCCCTAGATGATGACAAGAGGAATTCACTCGAGTATCTTATGTATACTCCTCAAGATTCATTGTTGCTCGGGGTGCATGAGGTTGGCTTTGAGATTGCATTTTAACATATGTTGTTAAAATGTTGATTTAAGTTTTAACGAAACTTATGCAGAGGTTTAACGACAAAGTATTACTAATACTTTGATAACTTGTGAAAGTAGTACTACTTATACCTAGTGGAAATTGATAAAAATGATCAGGAGCATCATGCTCATTTGATAGTGGAGGTTCTAGCCATAATGAATTATCTAAGTCCTCATAGGTGGGAAAGTAAGGTTGAGTTTGTTCAACGTGCGTTTGATTTGGTACGAGTGTTGGACAAAGGGCCTTTTAAGAAATGCACTCAACAGATTCAAATGATGGTAATGATGGTGGATTGGTCGATCTAGGTGGTAGGTCTTCTAGTGTGTCTAAAGAAGGATGTGGTGATGTAGAGGTTTGTTGTGCAATGGGAGTACTTAGATTTCATAGATGTTGAAAACAACAAGGATGGATACTAATTCTTGTGGTCCATTGGTGGTACAACTAATGGGTGAAGTTCTTGAAGTTTTGGTCATGTTTGTGAAGCTTAGGGGCTGAGATATATCACATAGGTGAATGTGATGAGATGATGGTGAAAGAACAAGTGAACTTAAGTGCTAAATGTTCAAGGATGAAGACCTATTGACATTTGTTTTATTTCTATTGATTGGGAGAGTGTTAGGATAAGTGTTTTAACATATGTTATTAAAATACTTGGGTGTTGATTTTTCGGATATAACTTTTAGTGACTACAATCGTAAGTCAAATTTATTTGAATATTTCGGACGAAATACTTAAGTTGTCAATCCTACTTTGAGATTATAAAGCTTAGGTTGCACTCAAGGATAGCAAGACTTGATAATACATCTTTAACATAAGTGTGAGTTATGACTCGATGTAAATCGTTTTGGAGGATGACACATTATTTTCATGTTAACCAAGTGAGGCAACATATGTAGATACAAGACAATGTCTACAGTCATAAGTTGGACTTGTGATTTTGATATTGTATCTTTGCAAACAATGAGTCCGGATTTGTTAGGAAGTTGTCAATTTATAAAACAAATCAAGCTAATGGATGAGTAAAGAACGGAAGAATGCAGTGAATGTGTGTAATGATCACAAAATCTCAGTGGTCCACGGATTGCAAGGAACCAATTTTAGGGTTCCTTCCTTTATAGAGAAAGGTACCTCGGAGCATTTTCATGAAATTTGAAAGTATGATCAGAGATTGTTATCCTATTGGTGCAAGTGAGATGACATGATCCTAATATGAGTGAATATTAGTGAAAAGTATACTAGTAACAAAAGTGAGTGATCTAGAGTGCGGGATTTAAACGAAAATTTAAAAAAGTGTTACTGCAGGCCGAGTTACCTTTCGACATAACGGGCGGAACCAATATTTTGGTTCCGCCTCATCCGCGGGTGGAATTTTGGTAGTACCAAAAATTTACACAGGCGGAACCATAAATTTGGTTCCGCCCTATCCGCCAAGCCAAAAAGCTTTATAGAGGGCATTTTTTGACCCCCGAACCCCGTTCAAATCCCGTAATTTTTCCTAAAACATGTGTAATTAATTTGTTGTGATAAAGAAACAACAATGAAATAGGTATAAACACATGTATGGGTATAGATCATGAAAGGGCTAGAAATTTCACTAAAACGTGAAAAATGAAGATTGATAACATAACTATGTTATCTTCCTGCAAGATAAACCGTTAGTTAACATGATAGAATAGTAGCAAACTTATCATCCCATAAAGCAAAAAATAGTTCATAAATCATTGTTAGTTATTGTACCAAGCACCTTTTTCAAAGATACTATATGTTTAGATAATTATTGAAGGTAGTGACATATTTTAACACTTGAACTATTAGGTGGGAGTTTGTGTAAAACAACATTTTTCAAAGTACTTGACTAGTTTTACTTAGTTTTCATTTCTAAGAGAATTATGCAAGATTTTTATATAACATATACAAAGAAAATTATCTAAGTCCATAAGTAATGCAAAAGCAATTTTCGAACTAAGTGCAAAAAATCTAGCAAATAACCAATTGTGCATATATAAGAAATCGACAAACAAGCGAATAAATAACATGGAAAGATTGATACTTATGTTACATAAACAATCAAGTGTAAACAACAATTTGCAATAAGTAAATAACATATATGCAACCAACATAAACTAAAACAAGTAGTCATTTAACATAACATAAAAAGAAATATATTTTTCGTCACTTTGCGTTTAAATATGACGATGTATACCAAACTTGATTAGTCTCCTTTATATATATAAACATTACAAAATTCTTTAGTTTCAAAACAAATTATATCAATGTTCAAAGGATACTAACTTAAATTGTCCAACTCAAAAGTTTGAGTTTCTATGTCAAAACGAAGCTTAATATTTTTGGACACACTGTAGTATTTGGTTGTAAAGATATAATACACCTATTTTAACATTATTTCTACTTATGTGACTTATATAATCATTTACGGAGGTGATTTTTCAACTAAATTTATAGTTACCCCAAACGCTCCTTTCAAAACAGTATTTTTCGTAAATTTGTTTTAAGCACGTAATTTGACACTTACAAATTCTTTTAAGAAATATTTTCTTTTATTTTTCAAGGACACCTTCAAGCTTGTATACAAAGTAACATTTAACAACAAAATTTCTAAGTATAATTAGCGAAACATTTTTGATATTATATTCCGCTTCAATGGTAATTTGATACATGGATCGTACTCTATTTTTAAAAACCATTTGTTTTGAAAATAAGAGCCACGAGGCTCTGATACCAATTGTGAAAACTTAGAGGGGGGGTGAATACGTTACCATTTTAAAATCTTAAAACTTGTTGTATCAAATATCCAATCAAGCTTGTTGTAATATGAAAAATGCCAATTATAGTCTATGACTAATATAAGCATATACTAACACAAGTTGTCACACAAGCATAACTATCAAGTCACAACACAAGCAATAATGTAATGCAAGTTTAAAATTAAAGAAGTAAGTAAAAGAAAGTGCAAACCGGACACGAGTATTTATAGTGGTTCAGTCACGGATCTCCTCTCCGCCCTACTCCACTCCCCGAGTACCCAACTCGAGAGTTACTTCACTAAATCAACAAGCTACCTTCTCGGCGGAGAAAACCTTTACAAACGTCGCTTACACTTTTTTAGGTACAAAGCTAAATACCGGGTTCTAGTTCGAGATAGAATCAACCTAACGTCGCCTATACAATATTTCTGACATTAAGCTAGATGTCGAGTTCTTTTATAAGGGTACAACCACTCCCGTTATGTTTTATGGCCCAACTTAAAAACCTTGTATTTTATGGCACAAACACATAAACCATCTAATCTAGTTTGGTGAATAGATTGTGATGATACAATGATGTTTACAATGACGATCCATGACACAAATGTCTAATGGATATGAATGACTAATCTAAATGAACTTTCATTGATAGAAAGCCTTCAACGGATGAAGATCACAAGTTCCCTAAGCTTGTAGTGATAGATCCTCATATATGTATGCTTGTGGTGGATGATGACTCAAGATCTCTGAGCAAGCAGTCTCGTTGGGGAGTATGCTGTTAGCGCAAGCATTCTCGTTGGAGAGATTGTTAGTGTAAGCAATCTCGTTTGTTTTGATTGATGACAAACATGTAAGTAGTTACATAACGTAAAAGGGAATATATTAGCTACAATTAATTGTAGCCTATTAGCAACAATCTTGTGCTAAAAATGTGGGCCCCAAATTTTTTTTTGGGTCCTGATTCTTTTCTGTGGGTCCCTGATTTATTGCTAGTGTGTTTTTTGTGAAGGGGCTACATATAATTGTAGCCAATTGGCTACATATAATTGTAGCCAAGCTATCCCCAACGTAAAATGTACAAGTTACTTGTAATCTTATTTTGTCTCAAAATACATCCAACACCTCTCGACTTCTCGAGTCCTCGTATGATACAACACAGGTTCGTACATGTTTGTTATGTGGCATTATGATCAAACCCTTAACAAACCATTTAGAATGTTTAAAATACAGTTAGGTCATTAAGTATTTTAAAAGGTTAATCATTCTACTTAGAACCTCATTTTACACATTTGCATAAACAAGTATTTTTACTTGTACATCATGTTTCCTAAGTTTAATAGGATAAGTACACTTTAGGTGTCAAACTAACATGATACATCTTGGTAAACATATATTAGTTAAGCTAGTATATACATGCTACATGATCACTAGGATACATGTTACATACATATATACATTTACATTATTTACATTTTAAATCTTAAAATGGAAATATATACATGACATCATGGCATACATCATTTACAAATCTTGTAGATTTAGAAAGATATTTTGGAATGATCTTGAAGCAATATAGTTGACTTTGTAAGATTGTGCAAGATATGGAAAGATATGGAAAGATTTGTTAAGATATTAGCTGTCAGGTCCCGGCGGAACCAAACAGCATAAAGGGCGGATCCCTTTATTTGGATCCGCCAAATCCGTGGCATGTACAAACTATTTTCCTATAAATAGTAGCCCATTGTTTACCCATAGTTTTAACACACTAGAACACACATTCCCTCTACCCTTTGCGTACATTTAGATCAGTAGTTAATCATGTAGAAACACACATTAATCACCCATTCCATAATGATCATAATGTTACTAACTTTCATTATGTTGTAAGCATACTCTCAATATGATCCTGTGAAGCAAGCTCAAGATCATGAGTCATCATCCATCACAAGCATAGCATACTTCCTGATCTACCATGAAGGTTAGAAGATCTTGAAGTCATCATTCATCTAAGCATACCAACATATGAAGATTCAAGGCCACTTGACATCCTCAATGATTGAAGACTTCTTATTCAAGAAGTTCATATAGATACCACATGCATATATGAAGATCTATCACAACAAGTTTAGGGAGCTTGTGATCTTCATCCATTATAGACTTCCCATCAATGGAAGTTCATCTAGATTAGTAGTTCATATCCATAAGACACTTATGTCATGGATCATTGTAAACATCATTGCATTACAATCTATTCATACTAGATTAGGTGGTTTATGTGTTTGTGCCATAAAACACAAGGTTTCTATGTTGGGCCATAAAACATAGCGGGAGTGGTTGTACCCTTGTAAAGAACTCGACATCTAGCTTAGTGTCGGAAAAATTATAAGCGACGACGGGAGTGGTTGTACCCTTGTAAAGAACTCGACATCTAGCTTAGTGTCGGAAATTGTATAGGCGATGTTAGGTTGGTTCTACCTCAAACTAGAACCTGGTATTTAGATTTGTACCGGAAAAAAGTGTAAGCGAAGATTGTAAGGTTTTCACCGCCGAGAAGGGAGCTTGTTGATCTAGTGAAGTAACTCTCGAGTTGGGTACTCGGGGAGTGGAGTAGGGCGGAGAGGAGCTCCGTGACCGAACCACTATAAATCATCGTGTTCGGTTTGCACTTTCTTTTACTTACCTCTTTACTTTTATGTTTGCATTATATGATTGCTTGTGTTGTGATTAGTTGATAATACTTGTGTGACAACATGTTTTAGTTTATGCTAGGTATAAACTACAACAAACATCTTTCATATTAGAACAAGCAAAATTGAAAATTGATACAACAAGTTTTAAGTTTTTAAAACGAAAACGTGTTCACCCCCCCCCCCTCTACGTTTTCACAATTGGTATCAGAGCCTCGTAGCTCTTATTTTCAAAATAAATGGTTTTTAAAATAGAGTACGATCCATGTATCAAATTACCATTTAAGCGGAATATAATATGAAAAATATTTCGCTAATTATACTTAGAAATTTTGTTGTTAAATGTTACTTTGTATACAAGCTTGAAGGTATCCTTAAAAAATAAAAGAAAAGGTTTCTCAAAAGAATTTGTAAGTGTCAAATTATGTGCTGAGAGCTAATTTACGAAAATTACAGTTTTGAAAGGAGTGTTTGGGATAACTATAAATTTAGTTGAAAAATCACATCCATAATGTTTAGATAAGTCACATAAGTCGAAATGGTGTTAAATATGTGTAATATATGTTTAATATTAAGTCTAGCAAGTCCTACACGTTTTCTTTATGTCAAAATACGAGTTTAGGAGAATTTGTCACAGAGACCCACGAAACCCTTTGTCACAAAGGGCGGAACCCTCAAAAAGGTTTCGTGAGATCCGTGTGTCTCTGTTCATCATCTTTTGCAAACTTCAAAAAATCATAACTAATTAACCGTAAGTCCGTAGGAGTCGTGCCACCTAGGGGTGTCTGTAGGGTCGGGTCAACCCGACCCGAACCCGAACCCGATCGGGTCGGGTCTAATCGGGTCAAAAAATTTAATCGGGTTGTTTTGACCCGACCCGATAACCCGATAGCGTTATCGGGTCGGGTTTCGGGTTAAATAAAAATTGTTATCGGGTTATCGGGTCAACCCGATAAGACCCGACAATTTTATATATCTCTTTTGAGTTAGATTGTCTAACGATGATCTTGCATGTATTTTTCATGGCTATGGGTTATGTCGTATACGATATATCTGATATTCTGATTTATATCTTGTTCGGTACGTGCCAAACTTTGACATGCAATGTCAGCCAATCAAACTTGCCTAATTAGGGATAATATAAAGTTAGTGTGTAAACACAGACAGTTAGATATATGTATCTGTGTTATGTAGTCAAACGATGTATCTTGTTGGAACCAAAGTTTGACATGCGGTTTCTGGGTGATTGAAGAATTATTAAGTTCAATGACTAACTCTTTTCTTATTAACCAACTGATGATAATTACAAGAAACAATAGTTATGTATTTAAAACCTGGAACAGGCAAGGGAATATATACTGAGCAAGACAACGGCTCCAACAAGCTTTTACATAAACAAATAAATAACCCATCTTTCCTCCATCATATTCTCGACTGCAAGTGATGGGTGACTGCAACAAGTGATGGGAGACTGACTTTTATTCTTCCAAGTGAAAGATCACCTTCAGCCCTTGTATTTCCAAAAATATCCAAACAGTGCATAACTTAAAGAATAAGGATACAAAAGAATTAGACAATGGCAAAGTTACTACTGAATCATGTTTTAATGAATCATGTGTGTTGCTACTGGAATATGAAGTTACTACTGGAATGATACAACATTTACTATCGGGTCACCCGATAACCCGAATCACCCGACCCGACTTAACCCGACCCGATTACCACCCGAACCCGATAACCCGATTCCTTATCGGGTCGGGTGTCGGGTGAGTTTTTAAAAAATCAAAACCCGACTGACCCGACCCGATAAGACCCGATAACCCGATAACCCGACCCGATAACACCCCTAAGTCCGTAGGAGTCGTGCCACCTACCATTTTCAAGAGAATTGAGTCTACTTTCATTTAAAAATACTCTTAGGACCTGAATCTAATTTCAAAGTGAGTGAAATAAACCAAATGCTACAGTGTGTCCAAAATATTAAGTTTCATTTTGACACAGTAACTTAAACTTTTGAGTCGGGCAGTATAAGTTGGTATCCTTTGAACATTGATATGATTTCTTTTGAAACTAAAGAATTTGGTGATATTTATATATATATATATATATAAAGGAAACAAATCAAGCTTGGCATACATCGTCATATTTAAACGCAAAGTGGCAAAAAGTATCTTTCTTTTTATGCTATGCTATGTGACTACTTGTTCTAGTTGTTTGGATACATGTTGCTTGCTTGATAAATGTTGTGATTACTTCTGTTTGTCTGTGATACATAAGTATCTTGCCATGATTTTTATTTTCTTGTTTATCAATTGCTTGTTTTATGCACAATAGGACCGTTGCTAGATCTTGTGCAATAAGTTGATAAATTGTTTTTGTATTTCTATTTTTTTTTTGTTATGTGAATACATTGCATAATTTACTTAGGAATGAGTACTAAGGGAAACTAGTTAAGTGTCTTGAAAAGTATTGTCTTGCACAAACTCTCACTTAATAGTTCAGGTGTTAAAACGTGTAAACATCTTTGAAAAAGAGTGTTTGGTACAAACAGTTTGAAACAATAATGTGTTGAATTGTTATGCCTTTAGGATATTATGTTGGTATTAAACATCTATGTGAACTAACTTGACGATGCAGGACGATAACACTTGATGTTATCAAATTTTCCATGTTTAAGCCACTTTTTGGCTTAACTTCCATTAATGGTAAGTTTGTTATCCTCGGATTGATCTATATGTTAACATATGTTACTACCTGTGTTTTTGTTATGAATCTATCACAACTACTTAGTTACATATGTGTTAGAAAAAATTTCAGGATTTGAACGGGTTTCGGATTTTTAGCATACCCTCTGTTTAGATTTTCTGCTTGGCAGATTAGACGGATCCAATAGTAGGGATCCGTGTGTTTATAAAGTTGGTTCCACCAAAGATTAGCTTGACAGATCAGACGGAACCCAGATCATGGTTCCGCATGTGTAGTCTTTTGGTTCCATAAGAAAAACAGTTAGATTTTTAATTTTCCGTTTGAATCCCGCACTCAAGATCACTCACTAGGATTCCTTTTACTGTTATTCACTCGTATTAGGATCAAGACATTACACTTGCATCAATAGGATAACCTTATCTAATCATACTTTCAAATCTCACAAAAATGCTCCAAGGTTCCTTTCTCCATAAAGAATGGAACCCTGAAATTGGTTCCTTGAAATCTACAGACCACTGAGTATTTGTGATCATTACAAATATTCACTGCATCCTCCTGTCCTTTACTCATCCATTAACTTGATTTGTAAATTGACAACTTCCTAACTAAATCAGTGTCCTTTACTCATCCATTAACTTGATTCGTAAATTGACAACTTCCTAACTAAACTAGACTCACTGTATGCAAAGATATCACAGATTACAAGCCTAACTCAAGACTGTTGATATTATCTTGTATTTACGTATGTTGCCTCACTTGGTTAACATGTCATCTTTCAAGACGATTTACATTGAGTCATAACTCACACTTAGGTTATAGATGTAATTATCAAGTCTTGCTATCCTTTTCTCAAAGTAGGATTGACAACTTAAGTATTTCATCCGAAGTATTCAAGTATAATTTGACTTACGAATATAGTCATTAAAAGTCATATCCGAAAGAATCAACACCCAAGTATTTTAACAACATATGTTAAAACACTTATCCTATCACCTAAGTACACTTATACTTTCACCATCATCCCATCACATTCAGCCCCTAGGTTTCACAAACATAACCAAGCACCTCATCCACTAGTGATCCACAAGAATTAGTATCCATTCTTGTCATCTTCAACATTCATGAAACCCAAAAGTACTTCCATAGTACAACTAATCTCTGCATCCTTATTTAAACACTACATCTAAATCAATCAATTCACAATCCTCGCCTTTATTTGAATCTGTTGAGTATATTACTCAAAAAACCCTTAGTCCAACACTCATACCAAATCAAATGCACATTCAATCAACTCAACCATACTTCATCACCTATAGGATTAGAACCTTCACCATCAAATGAGCATTATACTCACATTCATTGTTTATCAATTTCCACTAGGTTTAAGTAGTACCACTTTCACAAGTTATCAAAGTATTGGTAATACTTTGTCATTAAACTTCTGCGTAAGTTTCATTAAACCTTAAATCAACATTGTAACAACTTATGTTATAATGTAATCTCAAAGCCAATCTCATGACAATGAATCTTGAGGAGTATACATAAGAAACTCAAGTGAGTTTCTCTTGTCATCATCTAGTTATCATAATATTGAGACCAAGTTTATTAAGGATAGGTCTATCCAAACACTTAGGCTTAATATCGTCATTTAGGAAAACATGATGTTTCAGAAAACATTATGCCTAAGAAATCATGCGTTTAGTTTTCATCTTGTTAAAAGGATAACATATATCCTATGCATCATTCTCTCCTTGCAACATGAACGGTTGTGTTACAAGAAATTTTATCACACCTCATTGGCTAAATGATCCTAAACAAACATCTGCAAGCTCTATGAACTAGCACATCTCCCTCAAGCATGATAACATTATCTCATGAGATAATCTACGTATCTATTTCCCTTCAAGCTTACATCATAACCAAACCTTGGTCAAACCTTGTGCATATCCACATCTTTGAAGCTTAACACAAGATCTATAAAAGTTGTTAACTTTATTTAGATACTTGTTCTAAAGAACTTTCTTGAGATCATTCTAAATTTAACATATCCCATTACCATACACAAACACACGTGTTGATCTTAGATGATCAAAATCACTTGCATAACACATACTTAAACTCAACATAAAAGATGTCACCCTTTAGATCATTCAACCTTAGATTCCAAACACAAAGATTAAAATCTGTTGACACATATTTGTCAAATTCTCGTGTATATCATGACATCTTCATCACCTTAGTTTTAATAGAAATAGTTGAGTTTCATTAAGTCATGTATTGGTGAATTATCTTCTTTTATACTTCGATAAGCAAAAATAGGAATTCCTATCTTTCAGACATGAGAATGACTACTGGAGAACCTTTTGCTCTATAAACTCAATTTAACCTAATGGTTAAATTGCTTCCAGTAGAGAAGTTGGGTATGTGGAATCACCCGTAAAAATGGTCGTGTTTAGCCTGAATTAAGCACCGCTAGTAATAGTCTCATATTCATTCTCCAACTTGAAAAATCTGTATTCCTATGCTTGCCTAAAGTAAGTATTAAAATAAGATAATTTATCTTGTCTTAGGAATATTAATCAATTCAGTAGTAGATGTGATTTTTATTAGTAAAATCACTTGCATTGCATATATATGTGTTGATTACATGTTATGTGTTTGATATGTTTAAATGTCTTGATGTTATCATGATAATTATTTGATTGATAATCAAATGTGTAAACCTTTGAAAGGTTTTGTCTGCATGCTTATATGCTTCATGTTAACATGATTTGCATGTTATTTTTGTTATATGCTATTACGCAAGATTAACATTGTTCTTGTTAACTCACGATATGTCATTTTTAATACATGGTGTTAGATAGCTCTTATCTTTAGTTGACATTCATTGAGCTTTTTCGTAGGATAGTCTAAATGATGCATGCTTCCAAAATGATTAGAATTGTTTGCATGAACCTGTAGTCTCACTTCTTTTGTAACTTTGTCACACTATTTGTTTGCCATGTGTGCACCTATAATGTGTCAAAATGTTTTTGGTATGATAAACATTTAGAAGTCGGTTTATTCTACTAATTAATCACATAGATCATTGTGTTAATTAATGGGTAAGTATGCTTAAGTGTATAAACCTAATATCAAAACAATTTCACAATATAGTATCTTAAACAATGTCATGCTATGATTATTTGTCTTGATGCTATGTGGTAACTTTTAATCTAGTAGTCGAATATGGTGTTTTGTTTAACACATTTGTCTTATAGGTTGATAACAAATTATTTGTTATCTTACTTTGTTATGCTTATTTTGCATAATTGTTGTCCCTTTATTGCTACCTAGATTAGTAATATGTTTATGGGATCATTTCACTTGCATATTGTGTTTAAAGCTAATAGGATTAAGTTTTAGAGATTTGAAATTTGTGTTTGGGTATCTTTCAATATATCTCTCTCCAAACTGTATTGTTGTTTCCGCTTTCCTAACAACATCTCCATCATCTATTAGTTAAAACAATACACCTTCCATAAGGGAAACCACATGCCTCATCATGCGATCATCTCGCATTGATAGAGAAGAGCTACGTGACTTCAAGGATGAAGTTCTTTGTATGCTAACAAACATAAGCAAAAACATTGCTAAGCTCATCAAACTGCATCGTCATTTCTTCATTCGATACATTACACATTATGTTGGATGTCCACCAATTAAAGGGGAGAGAAATTTATTCACATAATTATCTTTTTGTATTTAATAACACTTGCTCATAGGTTCACACCATTCAATTATAATCAACTCACAAAATCACAAGTGTTTCAACATCACAGTGTTGTAACCAATATCTCGTCAAGTGAAAAACACATCATGTGTTTGACAAACCTCTTAAACGAGAAGCATTAAGTCTCCTTAGAAATTGACTAGGATTAGTGAAACCAAATCCTTGGTTATAAGTGAATAGACCTTAGCTTGAACCTTCGTTTGATCAAAAATAACAAAACATGACCAAATCAATTCTGGTCCCACGGCGCCCTACGATAAGACGGACGGAACCAAAGATTTGGTTTCGCCCAATCCGCGGGTACCTGGTTCATTTTTTAACCATTCAAAACAAAGAACCCTCTCATAAACGAGTCTAGGATTTTCTTTCACAACTTCATTATCTAAAACATCTTCATTGTCTAGAACAACTTCATTAGAACACCTTCATTGTCCAGAACACCATCATAGGATCTCATCCTTTTCATTCTTGATACATATCAAGCACGTCATTGTCAGTGCAAACAGAACCATCACTCTCAACAGGTTGGTCAAATCAACACTCTCATCATCATATGACGTCATCCGCATATAGGTATCTAGTATTTCTAATTGTTGCATATGGAATCTCTATTCCTAAGTGATCATTGTCTTCACTTCCTCTTATTTTCATTCGAGCATTTATGGCACGATTCATCATCTTTGGTAGATGATAATATCATAACCTTAACCATCTTCAATACTCTTATAGCATTTGCTATACATTAGAGTTTCTGAATTCATTACTTCCATTATAACCACCACCTTCCATCACCTCTTTCACTAATCATCAACCCCATGGATTAGCGAAAAACCTAGTTGCATCAACCTTTAGTTATCAATTGAGTTATCACTAGTAAACTAACACCAACACTAGCATCACTCACTTTAACTCCACTTCATATCCTCCTCATAGGCATTGTTTTGTAGAATTTTATCATATTATATTCTTGTGATTGTAATTCTTATTAGAAGATTACACACTTTATAACATGGTTTACAAGATAATCATAATTGGTATGACATGGTTTGCCAAATAATCATAGTTCTCTGACTTAAGTTGCTTGTGATTAGATTATTGATATATTGCATCATATTTTTCTTTGAGATAAAATATATTGCACTAACCATTTCATTGTAGGTTCATCAACATATACGCTCGATCGTATATAGCATACTCATCTGAGGATGAAGTTTGCATCGATTATATGTCGTCTTTTATTATAGGTTCTTCTTAATGTCCTCAAACCAGGAGGAATATCTATCAAGCACTATTATTGCATCCTCTATACACTTGGTCGTATATGACATATATGTCTTAAGACATAGCTTCTAGTGTACTAATTTTTATTTTGTAGGTTCATTTTGATGCCCTAGAACAAGGGGGAGCTTCCGTCAAGCATTTTTAGAATGCATCATATACACACATTGTTGTATATCACATATTCATCCAAGGACAAATATTGTTTTATAATATCCTTTGTTTTGTAGCATTTCTCATCCTTGGATCATATACGTTGGTACCCTAGCAACGGGGAGTATTGATCAAGGGGGAGCATATCATGTCCTAATTTTTGTTTTGTAGAATCATAATCCTTGGATCATATACGTTGGCACCCTAGCAAAGGGGAGTATTGATCAAGGAGGAGCATATCATACACTAACCATTGTTTATGTAGGCTCATTCATGCATCATACTTGGTACTCCATATTAGGGGAGTAATCACCAAGGGTCATTCATCGCGTTCCGCTATGCATTTCTTCTTTTTCTTTCGACAAAAAGGAGGAGATAGTCCAACATAGCCTACCCACGTGTAGCATTTGCTATGTGCACTTTATTCATCATGCATTTTTCATATATTTTTCTGTTGCACAACACTAACCTTGATGTAGGTTAAGAGTCTAATTTGATCCATGGATCCGCTAACAACCTAGGGGACGCAACAACCATAGGAGATTGGAGTAGTCTATTTAACTTCACTAGGGATGATGCAAGCTCGCCATTTTGGGGAGAAATGAAGTTAACTCCAAGGACACACCCTTTTTGTTTCGACAAAAGGGGGAGAAAGGTGTAAACGGAGAAAGTAAGTAATTACGGACACAAGGAGAAAGGGGAGAAAGGTGTAAACAGAATCGGACACAAGGAGAAAGTAAGTAATTACGGACGCAAGAAACTTTTTAAATTTTACTTTCTATCACGTTTACATATTTTGTCATCATCAAAAAGGGGGAGATTGTTAGTGCAAGCAGTCTCGTTGGGGAGATTGTTAGTGCAAGCAATCTCATTTGTTTTGATTGATGACAAACATGTAAGTTGATACATAACGTAAAATGTACAAGTTACTTGTAATCTTATTTTGTCTCAACATACATCCAACACCTCTCGACTTCTCGAGTCCTCGTATGATACAACACAGGTTCGTACATGTTTGTTATGTGGCATTATGATCAAACCCTTAACAAACCATTTAGAATGTTTAAAATACAGTTAGGTTATTAAGTATTTTAAAAGGTTAATCATTCTACTTAGAACCTCATTTTACACCTTTTCATAAACAAGTATTTTTACTTGTACATCATGTTTTCTAAGTTTAATAGGATAAGTACACTTTAGGTGTCAAACTAACATGATACATCTTGGTAAACATATATTAGTTAAGCTAGTATATACATGCTACATGATCACTAGGATACATGTTACATACATATATACATTTACATTATTTACATTTTAAATCTTAAAATAGAAATATATACATGACATCATGGCATACATCATTTACAAATCTTGTAGATTTAGAAAGATATTTTAGAATGATCTTGAAGCAATATAGTTGACTTTGTAAGATTGTGCAAGATATGGAAAGATATGGAAAGATTTGTTAAGATATTAGCTGTCAGGTCCCGGTGGAACCAAACAGCATAAAGGGCGGATCCCTTTATTTGGATCCGCCAAATCCGTGGCATGTACAAACTGTTTTCCTATAAATAGTAGCCCATTGTTTACCCATAGTTTTAACACATTAGAACACGCATTCCCTCTACCCTTTGCATACATTTAGATCAGTAGTTAATCATGTAGAAACACACATTAATCACCCCTTCAATAATGATCACAATGTTACTAACTTTCATTATGTTGTAAGCATACTCTCAATATGATGTTGTGAAGCAAGCTCAAGATCATGAGTCATCATTCATCACAAGCATAGCATACTTCCTGATCTACCAAGAAAGTTAGAAGATCTTGAAGTCATCATTCATCTAAGCATACCAACATATGAAGATTCAAGGCCACTTGAAACCTCAATGATTGAAGACTTCTTATTCAAGAAGTTCATATAGATACCACATGCATATATGAAAATATATCACAACAAGTTTAGGGAGCTTATGATCTTCATCCATTGAAGACTTCCCATCAATGGAAGTTCATCTAGATTATGTCCATAAGACACTTATGTCATGGATCATTGTAAACATCATTGCTGTAACACCCCGACCCGACAAGGGTAGAGATATCACAAATACATGGTTTCATATCAGATAAACATAGTATCCATGAATAAAATAGCGGAAGTCAAAAACATAATCCAACCATAAGTCAACATGACTTATATCCAAAATGAAAGGAAATAAATGAAGTACATAAGTTCAATGCCCAAACAATGGCAACATAAAGTCTAATGAAATCAAATGGTAGATAAGCTAGAAAGAATAAGCTCCACTCAAGTGCACTCAACCCCAAAGCCATGCCCAACTCCTAGCTTAATTACCTGCCGCGGGAAAAGAAACGCGGCTGAGCTACTAGAGCTCAGTGAACAGATATAACGATAACAAACAGTATGATAAGGAATAATAATAACAGTATGAATGAGTCAGAGTTAAGCATCAATATGAAGTAACAGTAATGAAAGGTAAGGAGTAAAGGTGTAGGAAAACAGTAATCCTCTACGAGCCCAGTATCAGTAATCAGTAACAGTAATCAGTGTAATCATGTAACCATATAATCATATAGAGGGGAGACCTCTCAGTAAACCAGTAATTATGAGGGGAGTCCTCAAACAGTAAGTGGAGTGATCAGCTCCCAGTATGTGAAAGACGTGTATCGCACACACCATCAGTCACCAGTAGTACAGTAATCAGTAACAGTAACAGTAACAGTTCTAGGATGCATCCATACGCCCCTGGTGGCCATAAACCTCCCAACACCAAATAAATACATAAAAGGGACGGAACAGGTCATCACTCTCCTGCCCTAGAGTCATGCCATCGGTGCATCAATGACATGGTCATGAAACCCTCATGACTAGTTATGGCTCGTAGTATCAAACTGTGGGTTAGTGGTCAAGTATCAGTATTCAGTATTCAGTTTAGTTTCATAGGTCAATATCCAGTTCAGAATAACAGACAGTTCATATCAGGTGGTTCAGTAACAGAGGTTCAATATCAGTAGGTTCAATATAAGAAAGGTTCAGTATCAGTAGGTCAATGTCAAAGGTTCATAGAAACAAGGAACATGGCAGTGAATCAGAAATCAACATGAGACGAAGGCACCTTACTAAAGAAGGGCAGAATATCTGTACCTTATTGCTGACAAAGGAAACACACTGAAATAAGATGATCAAGACCACAGGACTACTCCCTCTTCACACCTAGAGGAGTAAAGACATGATTACTAAAGATCCCATTTCCATATTAAGTAACTTTCTAATTTTAGCAGGTTTCCATTTTTAGAAAGTTTCCTTATTTAGCAAGTTTCCAAAATTAGCAGATTTCTATAATGAGTAAGGTTTAAGTATTATGATTTAGTTAAGTCATTAATTTAGTCTCATTATGGAATTAGGGTTGGTTTTAACAAGTTATAAAAGTTTAGGGTTGAATATGACAAGTTTACATAGTTTAGGGTTTTAATTGCAAATATATCAAATTAAAGGTTTAGAATGAAAATATCATGATTTACTTATTTAAATACTCCATTTATTCAGAATTACATCTTCAGCCCCTTGAGTTCCATATTTTACACTTTAAACCCTTTATTTATAAAAGTTACAAAGTAAACCCTAAGGTTACATAATTTACAATTTAATCCACATAATATTGTTAATTACACCATTAACCCTTAGATTTAATTATATACAGAATCTACCTTCTAATTTCATGCATGGTACGATTCAACCCATTAGTTTCCCATAATTACACATTTAGTCCCTATAATTATAAAACATATATTTTAATTTGTAAATTCCAAATAATTACCTATTGGCCCCTATAATTATCCAAACTTACACCAAAACATCTTAACATTATATTTTACTCAAAATGACCTCAAGTTTCCAGTATTTACATTTTTAGTCCCTTGATTTAATTAAATTGCAATTCGAATTACTAAATATATATATAATTACCCATTTAACCTTTTAAATACAAAATTCACATATAGACCCCTTCAAGTTATATTTTTCCCACATTATAACAGTCCTAAATAGCATTTTAAAAATAGTCCACGAGTTTCAAAAATTACAAAACACCCCCTTGACTATTATATTTTAAATCGGTAAAACATTTTTACTACTAAATCAAACCCTAATTGCTTTCAATCATCATGCAATCATTTCTATATCATTTTAATACCATAAAAATTCAGATTCAATTATATAAACATTAATTCAATAGGTTTAGGGTTTTATTCATATCTTCCCTTTTATTTTAATTTAGCCGATTATACACATTTTCATCAGTAATAGTTTTAGGCCTCTAAAATTCGAATGGCCATTTTTGTGATGATATATGATGACTAAGGAAGCCACAAAAATTATAAAACCTGCCCAGAAAATTCGCATGAACGATTTAGAGAATTAACACGATTTTAGGGTTTTGGATTCATTATTTAGCACACGATCAATATACAATGCATGGATGTGTTTTAGAATTTTTCTCATGTTATATAGGATTAGTATAAGCTTAGAAAAATACCAGATAATTTATAGAACGAGTGGATAGGGCGATTTGAATTTGGACTTATCGGATCAAAAACTCGACACCAAAGAATTCACCACGATCACCACAGCCACTCCACGACCTTGTAATCATTTTTCACAGACCATACATGATGTGAGGGACGTGAGAAAAATAGAGAATGAATTTCACATTGATCGAATCAATAAAAATGGAATTCTTACCTATCGAATGGAAAAGAAGAAGAAATTTCGATATCTTGCAATCCCGACCTCTAAAATTCGTGAAGCTATTTTTCTAGGATTCTTGAGAACCTTAAGAACACAAGAAAATTGGTGCCTTATTTCCAGAAATTCGGATGGATGAATGGAGAATTATTTAGTGAATTTTGGTTTAATCGGTTTGGAGAAAATTGTGGAGAAAATATGTGTGTGATAAAAATATGGTTATAGCTGATTCTTAGAGAGATAATGGACCCTAAATTTCGGGATTTAGTCAAAGGAAATAATTATCATTCAATATTAATTTTAATGCTCTTAATTTCCATTAATTTTCCTATTATAACTTTATAACTTTTGAATTTAAAAATTATATTAGGCGCCCAAGGGTACTTTGGTAATTTCCATGGCTTGTATAAAAGTTAAATGAAGTTGTTAAAATTATTTGGGATCATAACTTGTTCATTGCTAGAAGCTTGGAATTTATCTTGTGCTTTACATATGTTTTATTTAGGTTTTAAATTCTCAGGGGCAATTTGGTCATTTACATGTTATAGAATTTCAGGTATTACAAACATCATTGCATTACAATCTATTCATATTAGATTAGGTGGTTTATGTGTTTGTGCCATAAAACACAAGGTTTCTATGTTGGGCCATAAAACATAGCGGGAGTGGTTGTACCCTTGTAAAGAACTCGACATCTAGCTTAGTGTCGGAAAAAGTATAAGCGACGATGGGAGTGGTTGTACCCTCGTAAAGAACTCGATATCTAGCTTAGTGTCAGAAATTGTATTGGCGACGTTAGGTTGGTTCTACCTCGAACTAGAACCCGGTATTTAGCTTTGTACCAGAAAAAGTGTAAGAGACGATTGTAAGGTTTTCTCCGCCGAGAAGGGAGCTTGTTAAATTAGTGAAGTAACTCTCGAGTTGGGTACTCGGGGAGTGGAGTAGGGCGGAGAGGAGCTCCATGACCGAACCACTATAAATCATCGTGTTCGGTTTGCACTTTCTTTTACTTACCTCTTTACTTTTATGTTTGCATTATATGATTGCTTGTGTTGTGATTAGTTGATAATACTTGTGTGACAACATGTTTTAGTTTATGCCAGTTATAAACTATAACAAACATCTTTCATATTAGAACAATCCAAATTGGAAATTTGATACAACAAGTTTTAAGTTTTTAAAACGAAAACGTATTCACCCCGCCCCCCTCTACGTTTTCACATATGCTTACAACATAATGAAAGTTAGAAGCATTATGATCATGATGATAAGGGTGATTAATGTATGTTACTACATTGTTATCTATTGATCTAAATGTATGCAAAAGGGTAGAGAGAATGTATGTTCAAGTGGTATTGAAATGAGTAAACAATGGGCTGTTATTTATAGCCAATAAGCTCATCAACCCACGGATCAGACGGAACCAAAACAAGGGTTCCATCCGTGTATGCATTTGGTTCTGTGGGGACCTGACAGAAAATATTAAAAATCTTTTATCAAATATAACCAAAATATACACCATATCTTTCAAGGATTCTAGATTGACAATCTAAATAAAATATTCACCATATCTGTAACACCCCCTAACTTATGAGTTAACAACGGAAGACTAATCGGGGTATTACGGGGAGGATAGTAGTCATAATCATTGAAAATGGCTCAAAAGAGGCGTTTTGAAAGTTATTGTCATTCAAATAATAGTCGAGGTGCAAAAGTGAAAATATCAGAGTTGTGAGATCCCATAAAAAGGTGTAGTAGTTTGAAATGAATGACATAATTTATTTTACTCCACCAAAAACCATTAGTTTAATGCCCACTCTGTGCCTTGTCTGCTCCGTTAATAACCTGAGATAAACATGCTAAAAGTCAACAAAATTGTTGTGTGAAATCATAGAGTTGGTAATAATAATCAGTTTGGAACACAAGTTTGTGATTGCCTGTGAATTACAATCATGTTTGAAATGGTGATATTACAGTTGGATATATTGCCCTAAGTCTCATGACACGCAAACGTTAACAGTGTATTGTAACCGGTGATAATGTGGCCCTCGTTTAGGAGATTGCCATCTTCCTATTTCCTTCAAATATAGTGCATTGCGACTAATCCGGCTAGCGACTAAGGCCATCCATCCGGTATTAGTGGAATAGACAGTCAGCCTCCAATAGATCTATTCACTATATTCGCGTTCACTCGTAAGTGATTAATGGTTCATGATGTGAGGGGCTTTTGGCAATAGAGTAACTTAGGCAATATCAATCAGGTGAAGCATATAGAAAATACTTGTGTTCTATTTTGTAGCATGTATCTCCCCCATTGAGTGTAAAGTTATTAAACGAGTAAAAGTGGGGCTATGACTCACCTTGAGTGTAACTGGCAAGGTGAAATGTGAAATCAAGTGAATTATGGGAACGGCTCCAACATACGACCTGAATAATAGTGAAGTCTGAGATTTTGACAGTTTTGACTTAATACGAACAATGAGTGTGAAAATGAGTAACGGATAACGATTTGATTTGTGATGAGAGTGAGTGATATGCTTAAAATGTTTAAAGTTAAAAAATAATATTATATATAATATGATTTTTTTTTTATGTTGTTGAATTAATAAATATCGTTTCCTCGAAAGTGGTTGAACGAAACGTTAAGGTATTCGTTAGAAATTCGTTATATAAATATAAATGTAACGTGATTAAATATTGTACGAATTGTAAAAATGCACGTGACTGAATGAAAAATTGTAAAATATGAAATGGAATCGAATATGAAATAAAGTTACTGTTTGGTCCTTGAACTTATACATATTTTACACTTTCTACCCTAACGGAGTAAGTTTTGCACCATTAGTCCTTGGTTAGTTATATTTTACATTTTTAGTCCAAAAGGTTCCAAAATGACATTTTAAGCCTTCTGTTTACTGTATGATCATTTTCTACCCTTAGGTTACTAAAATGGCAGTTTAGAACATAATTATGTGAGATTTACACTTTTAACCCGATTTGTAATAAGTTTTGCAAATTTAGTCTAAAAATCACAACAATGATGTGAAATGTTTTCCGAAAATTTTAACATCTTTAAAAAGCTTATTAGAGTCTTATTGAACTGCTTATTTTCAAAAAGAGCTTATTTCCTGCTTATTGGGCTTTAACGAGACTAAACCAAAGCCCAATCACATTTTATGATCCGTTGAGTTTTAAGGAGTATTGGGCTTGTTCTTGGGCTTATTTAATGGACTTAAAAACATTACCAAATAGCTTGTACCAACTGCTTATTTTTGGCTTGTTAGGCTTAAAAACCCAATCAATAAAAATAAAGGATTTCGAACTGTTTTATTAGCAATAGGTTTGGAGTTCAAAAAGGACTTTTAAGAGCTTGTGACAAGAGCTTATTACAATAACTTATTAGATGAGCTTGTAAAGAATTAGTGTGAGCAATAAAATAGATATGTTATATGTACGAATACGATTATATAAGGCCATTTCTAATCGACAATATGAGTTGGTCCAAAATAGAAAAAAATGATAAGTAAACGTGTGATATGCACATATCATTAGAAATGAGTCTCGACATGTATTATAATGAACATATATGTGTTGAGTGAATGTAATACAAGATTTACTAGCCATCCATGAAGGAGGTCATATGTATATATGAGAAAAATAAATACAAGAATGCGTAAAAATCAATAGAAAGTTAGATACGATCGAATGGAAATAAATAACGATGCATGAAATATTAAAAGCATGATCATGAGTAGAAAATGAGTTGTAAAGGACTTACAAAACCAAAAGGTGGTGTGTTATACGTGAAAGAGGATTAGAACTCGATAGATTTGTATCCAACACGTTAGAGTGATCACCAAAGCTTCGAATGGAAAGTTTTTAACTTGAAATGTGGTTCGAATGGCTATAGGAATTGCTCCTGTTTTTGAGGCTCTCGGAAAAGGGGAATACTTAGAGTAAAATGGTGCGAGTGAGTTTTTCAAGTGTGAATGGGATTTAAGGGTGTTGATCATATATATGCATGTATGTATCGATAATATGGTATTTTAATACCTCCAAGTTGTGTGATTAGATGGTTTGCAGGGATAAGAGGAATATACTCGAGTACTAGTGATACTTAGGGGGGGGTTGTGTGTTGGTTTAGCTATAGAACCAAGTTGCAAATATATATGGCTCGTTCGACTAGCAAAGGGGTCCAAACAACATATTTTAACGTGACCAAATGTAGGAAATGATGAGAAACAATGTTATAAACTCATATTCGACTAGAAACAAATATATGTTTAGGTGAAAATTGGTTTAAATCGAGTTTGGTTAAAATGGATTAATATGGAATGAATTTGTACAAGTGTCTAGAGTGATTTACTTTGGGTCTCGTTCGATGATCAAATGTTCGAATGAGAGAGTGAGAGTTGTCAAGCTTGATTCTTTGGTGCATGAGGATTCGAAAGATGTAACATTTTGCATATGTTGTGTGTCAAAATTGAAAGATATCGTGGCCAAGTGATTGTGTATTAGCCGAGTGAAAAATAAACGAATTAATAAGAGTTGGGTTGGGCTTGAATAGTAACAGGCCAAAAATTAGGCCAGGAATAGTAATGTGATCCGTTTGGTTTATTATTAGTGTGTTGGATTCGTTGTGGTCCGTATGTGAGCTCGTTCCAATGTGTTTGTGAATCACGTATCAACGTGTTTGAATTATTGTAATGTAATAAACAAAATTTTAAATTTTGCCCATAAAAATGGTTAACTGATCAATAATGGTAATTTAATACTTGATTAGCAATTACAAATCACTAGGGAATTTTACAGGTTGCTACAGTACCTACCCGTCAAACAGAATTCCGTCCTGGAATTAAAGTCTAAGATAGTTGTGAGGGTTGTCTATGGGAATAAATGTGGGTATTTGTTGCGAATTTTGTCCTCACGTTCCCATGTGTACTCTGGTCCTCGTTTAGAGTTCCATCAAACTTTGACAATGGGAATACGGTTTTGCTTTAGCTGTTTCACCTCTCTGTCCATTATTTCAACTGGCTCTTCTGTGAATACGAGTTTGTCATCGAGTCGAATTTCTTTCATTGGGATGACAAGAGTTTCATCTGAAAAACATTTCTTCAGTTGTGAAACGTGAAGTTTGTAAGCCACTGGACCAATCCTCTCAAGGATTTTGAATGGTCCAATGTACCTTGGATTCAACTTTCCACACTTTCCAAAGCGTACCATTCCCTTCCATAGGGAAACTTTTAACATAACCATGTCACCAACTTGAAATTCCATGGGTTTTCGCCTCACATCGGCGTAACTCTTTTGTCTGTTACGAGCGGCTTGTAGTCGTTGTCTGATCTTAAAAATCTTTTCCGTTGTTTCGTGTATCAGTTCTGGTCCTGTGAGTTGTATATCACCAACTTCAGCCCAACAAACAGGCGATCTGCACTTTTGACCATAAAGTGCTTCAAATGGTTCCGCCTTGATGCTGGCATGGTAACTGTTGTTGTAAAAAAATTCAGCCAATGACAAGTGTTTATCCCAACCCTTTCCGAAGTCTATTACACATGCCCGGAGCATGTCTTCTAAGGTTTGGATTGTTCTTTCACTCTGCCCATCAGTCTGAGGGTGATAAGCGGTGCTCATGTCTAAACGTGTACCGAGAGCTTTTTGTAGAGTTTGCCAAAATCTGGAAGTAAATCGGCTATCTCTATCTGAGATAATGGAGATTGGAACTCCATGTCGAGTCACTATTTCCTTTAGATACAACTGTGCGAGAGTGCTCATCTCGTCAGTTTCCTTGATTGGTAGGAAATGAGCAGACTTGGTGAGACGATCAATGATGACCCAGATGGTGTCCAATCCAGTTGACGTCTTTGGTAATTTAGTGATGAAATCCATAGTAATTCTTTCCCATTTCCATACTGGTAGTTCAGGTTGTACAAGCAATCCCGACGGATTTTGACTTTCCGCCTTGACCCTTGAACAAGTCAAACATTTCCCAACATACTCAGCGATGTTGGCTTTCATGTTTAGCCACCAATAGATCTTTTTGAGATCCTGATACATCTTGTCAGAGCCCGAGTGAATAGAGTACTTGAATTTGTGGGATTCATGCATGATGAGGTCACGTATACCTCCGTAGAGAGGAACCTAACTTCTTTCTTTGAAACAAAGCATTCCGTCAGATCTTTTCACTAAACCATTTTCAATCTCTGGCATGCCGTAAATTTTCTCATGGGGTCTGTTCTCTTCCTTGAGCGCTTCTGATTGGGCTATGAGGATTTGTGATGGAAGTGGTGAACAAATGGTCATTACTAGAGATCAGACTCTGAGGGGTTTGATCCGTTCTTTTCTACTCAAGGCATCAGCCACAACATTCGCTTTCCCGGAGTGATAGCGAATTTCACAATCGTAGTCATTGAGCAATTCTAACCATCGGCGATGTCTCATGTTCAGCTCCTTTTGATCCAGGATGTGTTGAAGACTTTTATGATCTGTGAAAACCGTGCACTTGGTACCGTACAAGTAGTGTCTCCATATCTTAAGAGCAAAGACCACTGCTCCTAATTCTAGATCATGAATGGTGTAGTTTTCTTCGTTCTTCTTGAGCTGTCGAGAAGCATAGGCTATTACTTTGCTTCGTTGCATTAGTATTGCACCTAAACCGTGATGTGATGCATCACTGATTTGCGTGTGTATTGCTCTAATTTTTTTATATCCACGGCAGCGGTGCCAAAGACTTGGTGCGCGCGTGATGTGTCGTTGTGGTTTTAGCAGTATTAATGCCTACTCAAGTTTTAAATTTATATTTAGCTGACTTATCAATAAAACACACACTTTAACGAGCAGTGTAACCGGTCAGTATGAATATAATGGTAAGTAGAGTGTCGATCACTAAGAGTGGAACGTATTATCTAGTTATTCTAATCAGTATTTTAATATCCTAAGTTAGCTATACAAACTAATCTAACGCAAGGGGGTTCAGCCTGAGAGACTGGCACGGTTTGGTTATGATTAAATAGTAAACTAAACTAATGAGCACGAATCAACGATTAGCACACACGTACACAGATAAATACTTGAGACAATAAGAAGACCTGTCCTGATAATTAAGTAGCTTGTCACTTGTTTTATTGCTAGTTTTATATGAAGTGTATATAATTAACCCTTTCTCGTTGGCTCTAATATTATCGGCGAGTAAACCCTTAATGATCACTTATGACTATCCCACTATCCTAGAATATTGAGCATTTGTGATGCCCACGTTTCGTATACGCTAGAATAGAAAGGCGAGGAAGGGGCATGGCGACCCAAGCAATGCTCAGCTAGACACAGAGGTTATCAATGCACTAATAAAAGTCACCAAAGACATCAACATATAAACTTTAATTAATGGGAAAGCAATTTTAAGGGGTGCCCATGATTTTACGTAGTCACATGGAATCGGCCCATCAATCCTGATGAATTAAAGTGTACTAATACAATAAAACAAAACTACTTAATGAATTGAATACATGCAGGACCTTCTTACAGCTCTTGTATCTTCGTTCAGGGTGTGTCTTGTGCTGCTAACACGTCTGAATTCGGCTTTAGGGTTTCTGTCTTTCTCTTCTGAGTTTAGCTATGTGTCTGAAATTCGTCTGGTCTTGGGGTATTTATAGTTTCTGTCTGAGGGTTAGATGCGGCGCATAGGATAAGTAGATGCGGCGCATTGACTTAACTTCGCGTGGGGTCCAAGATTAATATATTCAGGAATATTCATACGCCGCCTTAAGATGCGGCGTAACTCCATTTTTCTATGCGGCGCATGTCCTTTGCTGTCTTGGATTGTAACTTGTGAAATCTTGATAGTGATACGCCGTATGTAAGAAGTATGTTGCGGCGTATCTGGAGCAGAATGATCTTGATCTTGTACATTTCAGTAGACTCTTAACATCTTGCTTGTTTTGCTCCATAATTAGTCCAAAATCGCCAAGTTTCACATAATACTTGTTTTTACCTGAGAATTACAAAAGTAAACATTAACGTATCAATTCTCATACATAATATAATAAAACAAGTCAAATAAATAGGATAAATGATGATAATAAAATGTACTTATTTGAGTTCATCAAATATCCCCCCACTTGAACTTTACTTGTCCCCAAGTAAACCTTAGAATAAATCTTATGAAAATGTATCCTTAAAGATATTAGGATTTTTTTTTATATTTAAGCATGTATTCGTTTTGTCATAATTGCACAACCAAACACTTAACGAATTAGAAATAAAATAAAATATTTTGATAAAAGCAAATCTAATCGTTTAACTATCCAGTCATGAAGAATATTCTATCATAAGCTTGGCAAGTATACGCATCTCCCCCACTAAAGCTAAGGAATAACAAGTCTAAAGCGGTAAAAAGGGTTTGTTGGTTAAGGGTTAATCATCCTTTTTTAATCTCTATCGATCTCAAATTCCAGAAAAGGCGACAAAATCACAAATACATGATCGAATCCACGACCACGATACTTGCTGATGTGTTTTTTTTAGGTCTATAATAAACTACCAAGTTTTAAATTTATTTATTGCCGAACTAACCTATAGACTCTAAACACTCACGAGCAGTGTACCTGATCAATGTAGATAGTTTCTAGGTAAGCAAGGGTCGTTCACTAGGAGCGAAGCTAAAATGATCTAAAGGTATTCTAATTATTAGTCTAACTATTCTATCCTATCCTAGAAAGCAATTAAAGATAAGGGGGTTTAGCCTGAGAGGCTACCACGATATTGTGTGTTATATAAACTAAATACGGGAAAGTAAATAACTAAACTAAGGATAGGGAACAATAGATCGATATAAGGAAGAACGGGTTAGCCACGTCTAATCCATTTTATAGTTATATAAGCTTATGTCTACTTGTTTTAATTCATTCAATTGTTTTTCCGCCAATCCGATTATCAATCCTGTCACGATTAAATAACCTACCATTGTGGTGGGAAAAAGGACATGATCATAGTGACCTATCTAGCATCAATACTAACTTATTGCTTTAAACCGTCTAACCTAGTTTGGCATTACGCGCTACTAGTCCTAATAGTGGCATGAGGCACGATTCCGGTGTGTTCCCTCTAAGCCGTCTATATAGGATTCGGATTACTACACTTATGATCAATTAAAGTAACCACAATTACAGATAGTTAAATTACAGCAATTAAACCAATAAGATCATAATCTAGTTACATAGACTTTTACTAGTTATAAGCAATAAACGAGTTTTTATCGATAAGCACCCAATCCAATAACAAAGTAAACACATCAACACAAGCATAAAAACTAATAAAACTTCATAAACATGGCTAACACCTAAGGGTGTTAGCCCTTAATCTCTGTAAAAGATAGAGTATACATTGCGAATAAACATAGAGAATTCATGAATAAAATACTTATGCTAACCGTAATGATACATGACGTTAAGTATTGAGATGTTCTTCATCGATCTTAGAGGAGGTGTTGGGGATGAGTTGGGGGTGTCCCCAACTGATAATGGTTATTCTAATGATCCTCTGATCCCCTTTAATCGTCCATAGGGCTGTGGTATTTATAAGGGTAAGGAAGAGTAGCCTCCAAGTTTACCAAAAATATAGTCTTCTGTTCGACCCCGATACGGTGCATCTAAAAGCCCTATGCGCCGCATCTCCTTCAGAATCAGATAGATTTTCTTTTTCTCTTCGCGTGGCCGCTTGAATCAATTAAAACGGAGTCCGGATGAAGATTTTATGACCAAAACAGTGAAGCATCTTCTAAAGTTGTTACGTAAACATTATTTCTTCATTTGGCTTCGATTCTTCACTTGATTTATCGGTTAAGGCTCATATACGACGTATCTCAAGGATAGGATGCGCCGCATTCGATGTAATCCCGTCTTGGTCTTCAAATATCAAGGGCTTCTATACGGCGTATTCATAGAATCCGATACGCCGTATTCTTCAAATCGACCAAGTTTCATATACGGCGTATTCCCAAAGATGGATACGCCGTATGCATCAAAGTCAGGCAAGGTCTTGAACTCTTCTAAGTATATGGATACGGCGTATCTAATTAGCGTTTATACGCCGTATTGAGTGTCTGATCATTAGGCATTCTTCAATATCTTCGTTTTTGCTCCAAAACACATCTTTTTCCATAACTTTCTCCAATTGCTCCGATGTTACTGAGATTTACAAAAATAAATGATTAAGTACCAAATCTCACACATAATAGTATAAAATGAGCAATATAAACGGGATAATGATTCTAATAATATGTACTTATTTGATGTCATCAAATATCCCCCCACTTGAACTTTACTTGTCCTCAAGTAAACCTTAGATTAAACTTATGAAAATATATCCTGAATAGGATGTATTTTTACAATTAAGCATTTATTCGTTTTATCATAATTGCACAACCAAACACTTAACGAATTAGAAATAAAATAAAATATTTCGATAAAAGCAAATCTAATCGTTTAACTGTCCAGTCGTGACGAATATTCTATCATAAGCTTGGCAAGTATACGCATCTCCCCCACTAAAGCCAAGGAATAACAAGTCTAAAGCGGTAAAAAGGGTTTTGAGTCTTATGGGTTAGATCATCCTTTTTAATCTCTATCGATCTCATATTCCAGAAAAGGCGACAAAATCACAAATACATGATCGAATCCACGACCACGATACTTGTAATTGCTCAAATCCTTAACTCGAATAGGCTAAAGATAGGACCAAGTAATCTTCACCAATAATATTATATCAAAAAGGGCGACAAAATCATAAATACATAGTCGAATCCACGACTACGATACTTAAGATTGCTCAAATCCCTAATCTCAATAAATCAAAGGTTTGGATGAAGAATGATATAGGGTATGGATAATATTTGGGATTTAAATTGGTGTAAAATATAAAATCAACAAACAAATAGATTAAGTCCTAGTGTGGTCAATCACTTTCCCAACCATCCCAAGAATAAGACTCATATCATTGGATAACTCACGCTTTAACACTTGAAACACACGCTTTATGTAGACACGAATTATACTCAACAAGATCTCAATCAAAGAATAAACCTTAGTTGGCGTTCCCATAACGGCCAACTCCCATTCAATCCATATATATAGTACAACAAATAGTGGCCATATGAACCACTTACATAACTTTACATCGTTGGTTTATCAATCTTCCAACTTTCTTCTTTCTTTTTCTTTTTTTTTTCTTTTTTCTTTTTTATTTATTTATTTATTTATTTATTTATTTATTTTATTTATTTTTTCATAAAATAAAACATAAATAACTATTGGTGTAAAATTTCACCACTTCACCATCACAAAAAAATCGTCATAACTTCAGATAAAATAATAGTGAAAGTAGTAAACACACGAAAATCAAAAATACAATATGTACTTTCACTCCATTGCATTGTGCAATTTCCCGACCTAACCAAAGATAATGAATTACGCACGCGAACACTGGTAACGCAAGGAAACACACTTTGCCTAAAGTAACTAACCACGGACTTTAATCTACAGGGTAGGCTAAGGTGTAAGGGTGTAACGAAACATTTTAAACATTGGTGTAAGAAACGAAAGGAATGGCTCTGAGGGTTTTTCTAGGGGTATCTTACTCTAAAAATGAGAGTAAACAAAGGGTTTATACGGGGGTTAACTAACCAGTGTAGTTAGTTAATAACACAAAACATATAATAGGCTTTTTGGGTGAAATCCTAGAAATTTACCAAGTTAGACAAGTCACTCCAATTATATCAGTAATACTCATTATGGTGGTCTCGAATAGTATACAAGCCAAGTTCTAAAGTTTACAAGTCACCGGCACACTCATAGATTTGTGAATTTTGATAAGTTCACAATTTTTGAAAATAAGGTTATGTGTGCAGCTATGCAACTTAGATTAAATAAAAACATGCTAAAAATTTTTTTTTAATTTTTATAATTAAGCATAGATTAAAGCATATTTTTGAAAAATTAAGGACAAGTAACGTTCTAATTCTCCATCCCCTCACTTAAGTTAAACAACGTCCTCGTTGTTTGTATTTGAAATTAAAAACAAGAGATAGAAAGAATTAGAACGGAGAACTCCCCTGAGATTTGCTCGGTATGATCTTCCAATGTAAGTGTGCGAGCGTATAAAATGCGGGAGTCCATCAACATCTTCAATATTCCGGACCTGTAAAAATATAGACACCACAGGAAAAACAAATCTCGAGAAACATCTCATTAATCATCGGTTAGAAAACGATAAACAAAAGAAAAACAAAGAACTGTATTCAATTCTGGCAGGTCGATACGCCGTATCTAAAAAGATAGATACGCCGTATTGATGTCAGCAAAACTGTTCGGACTAAAGTATTCCAGATGATTCGATACGCCGTATCCATAGGGGTTGGATACGCCGCATCGAAGGCCTGGGACAGACTCGACAGAAAATTAAATTGACATAAATTAAGAGATAAGCATGGGTTGCCTCCCATGAAGCGCTTGTTTTTGTTCAAGTCACGAGCCTGACTCCACCCTTATTTACTAGGCAATAGGGTGTTTTCCCCCCACTTGCGGTCAAGTGTGGGTGATAGTAGCAATAAGCACCATAACGGTGTAAATTTGCTACTAGAGATGGATAGAATATGTAAAGATAATACCTTGGCAATATGTGTACTTCGTTCATTACCTTACCCGGTTTGGTTGTTAAATTGGATGACATGAACATTACATGTGAGAGAGTAGTATGTTGAGGATCAATGAATCTCCCTTCTTCTTCGTTTGTTCTATTGGTAGTAAGGCGTCCCTTGACTTCCATAAAAGATGAGAAAGGGTCTTTGGCGAGTAAAAGTTCGGGTTCCTCTATATCCTTCATAGGATTGAAATCATCCTCTTCAATCATGGTCGTGTCCATCAGCTCATCCTTGAATTCTTTTTCTATTTCAACCAAAAATGGGTTGATAACAGGTGCTTTATATTCATCATTAGTTGGTGTAGTAAATTCCACCTCATCATTCTTTCGTTTTGCAACCTGTTTAGGAAAACTATCAAGATTATTAGTAACGGGATTAATAATATTAAATAAATTAGTACCACTTTTTGTTGTAAGTGACTCCAATTCATCTTGTGAGTCTCCATCTTCAACTAGTGGTCTTGTAATTTCATCCTTTTCCCGAATAGCCGCCTCAAATAAGTCATCCCACATTTCTTCAAAATCCTTTGTGGGGTCATAATCTGGCTCATTTGTTCCACGCATGAATATTTCATTTTGTTGTGGCAATTGCGGTATGGCATCGTACACAATACAATCAAAACTTTCAATATTAGAATACTCATTATCTTCATCCGATGGAATATCATCATGGTGTTTTTGATATGATGAGAATATATTTTCTAACTCGGGTGAAAAATCACAAGTAATAGCACCATACACCATTGTTCCACATTCATCTTCATTTTCATCATAAGCACTTTCGGATGAATAAGCTTCTTTGTAAACAATTGCCGGATTTTCATTCAAATCAAACACTTGTGACTCTTCTTCATCTTGGGCAACTTCCGGAGAAATAAAATCATCAATAACTATTGCCGGAAACCTAATTGCACCAAAATCGTATGATTCTTCTTCATCATCATCATTGGATAAAGTCCAAGTGTGTCTAAATGGCAATGTCTTTCTTTCTTTCCCTGACTCTTCCTGCTTTGATAATAAGTACTCTTCCATCGTGGGTTCTTTATCATTGATGACTTGTGCACCATATCTTGCTATTTCCCAATCGTAAACCTTTTTATTGCACAAGGATCTTTCTTTGTTAAGCCTAAGATATTCTTCCATAGTTATGTCCGGATTGTCCATCATCATTATTACCTGAAAGATAAACAACCAAGAACAGCAGTAACCGAAACAAAAACAATAAAAACTAAAACGAAAAATAAAAATTAAATAAACAAAAATAAAGAAAAATGATAAAAAAATTGGTCACAGAACGTCAATACGCCGTATACAATTGACCTGTATACGCCGTATTGATATAAGACAGATACGCCGCATCCACAGACAAGGATACGCCGTATTGCCTTTCTGAGACAGAAACACAGAAACAAAACACACAGAAACAAATAAAACTAACTAAACTAAAATACCAATAAATCAAATTAAAACAATCACTCCCCGGCAGCGGCGCCAAAAACTTGATGTGTTTTTTTTAGGTCTATAATAAACTACCAAGTTTTAAATTTATTTATTGCCGAACTAACCTATAGACTCTAAACACTCATGAGCAGTGTACCCGATCAATGTAGATAGTTTCTAGGTAAGCAAGGGTCGTTCACTAGGAGCGAAGCTAAAATGATCTAAAGGTATTCTAATTATTAGTCTAACTATTCTATCCTATCCTAGAAAGCAATTAAAGATAAGGGGTTTAGCCTGAGAGGCTACCACGATATTGTGTGTTATATAAACTAAATACGGGAAAGTAAATAACTAAACTAAGGATAGGGAACAATAGATCGATATAAGGAAGAACGGGTTAGCCACGTCTAATCCATTTTATAGTTATATAAGCTTATGTCTACTTGTTTTAATTCATTCAATTGTTTTGCCGCCAATCCGATTATCAATCCTGTCACGATTAAATAACCTACCATCGTGGTGGGAAAGAGGACATGATCATAGTGACCTATCTAGCATCAATACTAACTTATTGCTTTAAACCGTCTAACCTAGTTTGGCATTACGCGCTACTAGTCCTAATAGTGGCATGAGGCACGGTTCCGGTGTGTTCCCTCTAAGCCGTCTATATAGGATTCGGATTACTACACTTATGATCAATTAAAGTAACCACAATTACAGATAGTTAAATTACAGCAATTAAACCAATAAGATCATAATCTAGTTACATAGACTTTTACTAGTTATAAGCAATAAACGAGTTTTTATCGATAAGCACCCAATCCAATAACAAAGTAAACACATCAACAAAAGCATAAAAACTAATAAAACTTCATAAACATGGCTAACACCTAAGGGTGTTAGCCCTTAATCTCTGTAAAAGATAGAGTATACATTGCGAATAAACATAGAGAATTCATGAATAAAATACTTATGCTAACCGAATGATACATGACGTTAAGTATTGAGATGTTCTTCATCGATCTTAGAGGAGGTTTTGGGGATGAGTTGGGGGTGTCCCCAACTGATAATGGTTATTCTAATGATCCTCTGATCCCCTTTAATCGTCCATAGGGCTGTGGTATTTATAGGGGTAAGGATGAGTAGCCTCCAAGTTTACCAAAAATATAGTCTGCTGTTCGACCCCGATACGGCGCGTCTAAAAGCCCTATGCGCCGCATCTCCTTCAAAATCAGATAGATTTTCTTTTTCTCTTCGCGTGGCCGCTTGAATCAATTAAAACGGAGTCCGGATGAAGATTTTATGACCAAAACAGTGAAGCATCTTCTAAAGTTGTTACGTAAACATTATTTCTTCATTTGGCTTCGATTCTTCACTTGATTTATCGGTTAAGGCTCATATACGACGTATCTCAAGGATAGGATGCGCCGCATTCGATGTAATCCCGTCTTGGTCTTCAAATATCAAGGGCTTCTATACGGCGTATTCATAGAATCCGATACGCCGTATTCTTCAAATCGACCAAGTTTCATATACGGCGTATTCCCAAAGATGGATACGCCGTATGCATCAAAGTCAGGCAAGGTCTTGAACTCTTCTAAGTATATGGATACGGCGTATCTAATTAGCGTTGATACGCCGTATTGAGTGTCTGATCAGTAGGCATTCTTCAATATCTTCGTTTTTGCTCCAAAACACATCTTTTTCCATAACTTTCTCCAATTGCTCCGATATTACTGAGATTTACAAAAGTAAATGATTAAGTACCAAATCTCACACATAATAGTATAAAATGAGCAATATAAACGGGATAATGATGCTAATAATATGTACTTATTTGATGTCATCCACGACCACGATACTTGCAATTGCTCAAATCCTTAACTCGAATAGGCTAAAGATAGGACCAAGTAATCTTTACCAATAATATTATATCAAAAAGGGCGACAAAATCATAAATACATAGCCGAATCCACGACTACGATACTTAAGATTGCTCAAATCCCTAATCTCAATAAATCAAAGGTTTGGATAAAGAATGATATAGGGTATGGATAATATTTGGGATACAAATTGGTGTAAAATGAAAAATAAACAAAACAGATAAATTAAAATCCTAAGTGTGGTTAATCACTATCCCAACCATCCCATGAATAAGACTCATATCATTGAATAACTCACGCTTTAACACTTGAAACACACGCTTTAGGTAGACACGAATTATACTCAACAAGATCTCAATCAAAGAATAACCTTAGTTGGCGTTCCCATAACGGCCAACTCCCATTCAATCCATAAATATAATATACAACAAATAGTGGTGATATCGACCACTTAATACAAAACTTTACATAAGTTGGTTAAAACAAACTTCCAACTTTTCCTTTTTCCTTTTCTTTTCTATTTTTTTGATTTTTTTTCTTTTCCGGATAATTTTTCCATACTCTTCATACTTTCAGAAATAACTGTAATAGTGAAAGTAGTAAACACACGAAAAATAAACTCAAAGATATACAATATTTACTTTCATACCAATTGCATTGTGCAATTTCCCGACCTAACCAAAGATAATGAATTACGCACGCGAACACAGGTAATGTAAGGAAACACACTTTGCCTAAAGCAATTAACCAACCACGGATTTTAATCTACAGGGTAGGCTAAGGTGTAAGGGTGTAACGAAACATTATAACAAAGGTGTAAGAAACGAAAGGAATGGCTCTGAGTGTTTTTCTAGGGGTATCTTACTCTAAAAGTGAGAGTAACAAAAGGTTTATACGGGGGTTAACTAACCAGTATAGTTAGTTAATATCACATAACATATAAAGGCTATTTGGGTGTAATCCTAGAAATTTACCAATTTAGACAAGTCATTCCAATTATATAGATAATACTTATTATGGTGGTCTCGAATAGTATATAAGCCAAGTTCTAAAGTTTACAAGTCACCGGCACACTCATAGATTTGTGAATTTTGAAAAGTTCATAATTTTTGAAAATAATGTTATGTGTGCAGCTATGTAATTTAGACTTTAAACTAAAACATGCTATAAATTTTAAATTTTGATATATTAAGCGCATTTTAAGCATATTTTGAAAAAGTTTAGGACAAGTAAGTGTTCTAATTCTCCAATCCCCCCACTTAAGTTAAACCACGTCCTCGTTGTTTGTATCAAAGATTAAAAACTAGAAAATAAAAGAATTAGAACAGAAAAACTCCCCTGAGATTTGCTCGGTATGATCCTCCATTATTCGTATAAGAGCAAAAATCAACTTTCTTGTGGATGAGAACGTTTAAGCTCCATAGATGATGTATCCACAAAAATTGCAGGAATCTATAATACCATTAAGACTTTAACACACCTGAGTTAAGAAGGTTCAAACTTGCATAATACATTAGTAGTTAGTAAAAATAAAACTAAAAAATTAAAATGAAAATCATCAGGTCAGTCGATACGCCGTATCTTATGGAAAAAGATACGCCGTATCGAGCCTGGAATAAATACGAATCAGAATAAAAGATGCGTCGCATCCTTAACCAGGGATGCGCCGCATTAAAATAAACTGACAGAAAGTTTTAAAGTCAAAAATAAAAATGCAGAAAATTAAATAAGATATGACCAGTGCAGGCGATGCGTCGCATCTTAGGATTGAGATGCGCCGCATCTTCTGCAGGTCTGACAGACTCGACATAGAACAGAATGTAAAAATTTTCCGGGTTGTCTCCCGGTCAGCACTTGTCTTTATTCCAGAGTCTTCAAGTTAGACTCACGTTCAGCTCCTTATTTTGTTCTTGTTACGTGCCATCCTTCTTCTTTCATCCGAAAGATGTTCCCGTATAGCTCCGCAACATTTTCTTCCGTTCGACTTAATCTAATATATGCTTTGGTCTTCGTCGCAACATATTCCTCATCAGGTCCCAAAGAGTGTTTGATGACTTTAATTTTTTCAGAAATAATCATGGGTGAGTTATTATAAGTTATCCTAAGTAGTTGACATTTTCTTTTGATGAATTCTTCTTCGTCTCTATCAACAAACTTGAAATAAGGATCCTCATTCAAATAGTCATCAAGTTCATCAATCAATTCTCCATGCGACTCATCGTTATTAGCAGAGGGATCATAATTAACCACGTTAAAGGATTGATAATAATCTTGAATCTCATCCCACTCTCTTTTCAATTCCCATTGCAAGCGTCGACTAAGCTTTGTGTAATCATAAAATTTTCCATGCACCCATTCCTAGAAAGTAGTGTCCGATGCTCCCTTAAGTTCTTTTAAGTAGTTGATTCTACATTTTTCTTGCAAAGCCTCTGCTTTACGTGGGCAGTCTTCAACTTTTTCATACCAATCATCGTCTTCAAAGTATACATCGTTTCCAACTCGTTTTATTCCAATTATACTTCCCCCATTATAGGTTCCATCATTCTTATAATCACAGGTTGGCCATTCACTAAATCCATCCTTGAAGCGGAAAGGTTTACAAGTGTTATCAATATGCCCAAATTCCCATGGTTTATCCCAAACCCATGGTATTTGGTCGTTCCATTCGTAGTACCAGGTGTTTTTGAACTCATCATAAGTTTTGAATCCTGGTAGATCTCCAGTTAGCACATCAGCTTCGATTTAAAGAAGGTAATTAAATTCTTTGAATTGTTTGCACAAGGGTGTCTCATAATTGAACACATCAATGTCTATGCTGAATAATTCTTCAATGCCTTCCTCGATCGTTGAATCGTCATGTGATGTTCCATTGTTGCATTCTACTTCCTCATCTTCCCCTCTCATCCAATATACCCATAACACATCTTTAGTAGCACGGTCCATGATCTTATGGTTATTGAACTTACAAGCTAACCAATTTGAAAAATCAGTATTGCATAAGCGTTTGAATTCCTTATAAGTAGCTTCAAGAGGGGTCTCCCAAGAGAATAAATCGGCATCAATCATGAGCACATTGAAGTTGACATCTTCATAAACTTCCAATTTGAATGAATTCGAAAGCAAGAGTTCCTTTTCCAATTCTGAGCTTTTAGTAATGCTTAATGCTTGGAACTTGCTCAAGCTAACTTCATAGTTATCAAACTCCTCATCACTTTCCAGAATTAACGGCTTTTTGGTGCGGGACTTTTCATTGTGCTTATCATCCATAAGTTCCTTAGCAAGATATCCGTTCACTGACATGTCTTCCATAGCAAAACCTGTCATCATAGGTAAAATCTTCAATAGGATTTGTTCGCTAGAAGAGAAATTAATGAATTTAGAAACGGATATAAAAGTAACTGATATCTGCAGATGATGCGCCGTATCCAGAAAGATGGATACGCCGTATCTTATAATCGTTAAAATTTAATCAGACTTTTTATTCAGAAAGTAGATACGCCGCTTACGAATTAGAATGCGCCGTATCAGTTTAAATTATCAAAAATCGATTATATTTATTAAATTAAATGCGTCGTATTAACAAAAGTTAATGCGCTGTATTTTCGTTACGTTTCAAAATACAAGATTTTTGATTTAGAAGATGCGCCGTATCGATAAAGATCGATGCGTCGTATCTGTTTAATAATTCGAAAACTGTTTTTAATTTTAAATATAAAATACACCGTATCTGTTAGAACAGATGCGTCGTATGGCGTTAGGGTTTAGAAAAATTTCTTATTAAAAACAGAATACGCCGTATCTTGGGGAAAGATGCGTCGTACTCGAATTTATTAAACGCGTTGTATTTTATAAAAATTAAACGCAATACGCCGTATCTGTGAAATCAGATGCGCCGTATCGTTTGTATCTGCACAATACAACGATAGCAGAATGCAGAAAAATAGAAAAAGAAAAACAAAAATAAAATCAAACAAAAAGAAACAAAAATTAAAGAAAATAAAAACACACAAAAACAGAAAATATGCAAATAATACAATGAAGGCAATTTTATCTAATATATAACAGGGTTAGTGGTTAGAATCTAAAAAATAAAAACCTAATTAAAATACTAATCAAATTAACAGATAATAACAATTCACTCCCCGACAGCGGCGCCAAAAACTTGGTGCGCGCGTGATGTGTCGTTGTGGTTTTAGCAGTATTAATGCCTACTCAAGTTTTAAATTTATATTTAGCCGACTTATCAATAAAACACACACTTTAACGAGCAGTGTACCCGGTCAGTATGAATATAATGGTAAGTAGAGTGTCGATCACTAAGAGTGGAACGTATTATCTAGTTATTCTAATCAGTATTTTAATATCCTAAGTTAGCTATACAAACTAATCTAACGCAAGGGGGTTCAGCCTGAGAGACTGGCACGGTTTGGTTATGATTAAATAGTAAACTAAACTAATGAGCACGAATCAGCGATTAGCACACACGTACACAGATAAATACTTGAGACAATAAGAAGACCTGTCCTGATAATTAAGTAGCTTGTCACTTGTTTTATTGCTAGTTTTATATGAAGTGTATATAATTAACCCTTTCTCGTTGGCTCTAATCTTATCGGCGAGTAAACCCTTAATGATCACTTATGTCTATCCCACTATCCTAGAATATTGAGCATTTGTGATGCCCACGTTTCGTATACGCTAGAATAGAAAGGCGAGGAAGGGGCATGGCGACCCAAGCAATGCTCAGCTAGACACAGAGGTTATCAATGCACTAATAAAAGTCACCAAAGACATCAACATATAAACTTTAATTAATGGGAAAGCAATTTTAAGGGGTGCCCATGATTTTCCGTAGTCACATGGAATCGGCCCATCAATCCTGATGAATTAAAGTGTACTAATACAATAAAACAAAACTACTTAATGAATTGAATACATGCAGGACCTTCTTACAGCTCTTGTATCTTCGTTCAGGGTGTGTCTTGTGCTGCTAACACGTCTGAATTCGGCTTTAGGGTTTTTGTCTTTCTCTTCTGAGTTTAGCTATGTGTCTGAAATTCGTCTGGTCTTGGGGTATTTATAGTTTCTGTCTGAGGGTTAGATGCGGCGCATAGGATAAGTAGATGCGGCGCATTGACTTAACTTCGCGTGGGGTCCAAGATTAATATATTTAGGAATATTCGTACGCCGCCTTAAGATGCGGCGTAACTCCATTTCTCTATGCGGCGCATGTCCTTTGCTGTCTTGGATTGTAACTTGTGAAATCTTGATAGTGATACGCCGTATGTAAGAAGTATGTTGTGGCGTATCTGGAGCAGAATGATCTTGATCTTGTACATTTCAGTAGACTCTTAACATCTTGCTTGTTTTGCTCCATAATTAGTCCAAAATCGCCAAGTTTCACATAATACTTGTTTTTACCTGAGAATTACAAAAGTAAACATTAACGTATCAATTCTCATATATAATATAATAAAACAAGTCAAATAAATAGGATAAATGATGATAATAAAATGTACTTATTTGAGTTCATCAATCACAATACACTACGAAGTCTTCACTTCCTTCGGGTAGTGCTAAGATAGGTGCTTCACAGAGTTTTTGCTTTAACAGTTGGAAAGCTGACTCTTGTTTTTCTTCCCAGATATACTTCTTGTTTTTCTGGGTCAATTCGGTCAAAGGCTTTGCAATCTTTGAAAAATCTTATATGAACCTTCTGTAGTAACCAGTGAGACCTAAAAATTGATGAATCTCGATTGGGGTTGTAGGAGATGCCCAACCTTTAACCGCCTCAATCTTGGCAGGGTCTACGTGGATACCTTGACTGTTGATAATATGGCCAAGAAATTGTACCGTTGGAATCTAAAAATCACATTTGGAGAATTTAGCGTACAACTTTTCTTCCTTGAGTAACTCCAAAATGGTTCTCAAGTGTTCAGCATGTTCTTCCTTGCTGCGTGAGTAGATTAGGATGTCATCGATGAACACGATCACGAATTTGTCCAAGTATGGTTTGCATACTCGGTTCATCAAGTCCATGAACACTACGGGTGAATTGATGAGACCAAATGGCATTACTTGAAATTCATAATGCCCGTACCGCGTTCTGAAGGCTATTTTGGGAATATCTTCTTCCCTGACTCTTAGCTGATGATATCCCGACCTCAGATCAATTTTCGAGTAGACACTCGATCCTTGCAACTGGTTAAATAAATCGTCAATCCTGGGCAATGGATATCGATTCTTTACGGTGAGTTTGTTCAACTCCCTATAATTAATACACATTCGAAATGTTCTGTCTTTCTTCTTGACGAATAAGACCGGCGCTCCCCAAGGTGATGAACTTGGTCGGATAAATCCTTTATCTGACAGCTCTTTCAACTGCTCAGACAGTTCTTTCATTTCGGAAGGTGCCAACCGATAAGGTGCTTTTGCAACTGGTTTTGCTTCAGGCACTAAATCAATTTGAAATTCTACTTGCCGAACTAGGGGAATACCCGGCAAATCTTTCGAAAATACTTCAGAAAAGTCTTTGACAACTGGCACTTCTTTAAGTTATTTCTCTTTTGATTCATTCTCCGTCACCTGAACCAAAAACACGTGACATCCTTTGTTCATGTACTTCATCGTCTTGATATATGAGATGATGTTGAGTCGAGTTTTAATGTGATCGCCACGAACGATAAGAGTTTCACCATTAAGTTGAATTTGGATGACCTTCTCATCGCAAATGATTCTGGCACGGTGCTTGGATAACGAATCCATGCCAATAATGACGTCAAAGCTACCAAGTTGAATAGACATGAGATCAATGGGAAAAGGTTTGTCGAGTAAAGTTAGGGTGCAACCTTGGATCATTGTGTTGGTGCCTATGAGGTTTTCGTTAGCTATTTCGATTTCGTATGTAGTGTCTAGTTCTACTGGGGAAATATTAAGCAGTGAAGCAAATGAGGTTGACACAAAGCTCTTATCAGCTCCAGAATTAAATAATATTTTAGCACTTTGTTGGTTCAGTAAGAATGTACCCGTGAAGACGCCGGGGTCCTGTGGTGCATTCCCGTCACCGAGCACTTATGCTCTCCCACGAGCAACGTTGTTCTGATTCTGTTTTGGGCAGTTGCTCCTGTAGTGACCTTTCTCACCACAACCGTGGCACACTATCACTACGGGCTGTAAATTTGCACCCGTGGCTCTGCAGTCGGTAGTTTTATGGCCCACTTTTTGGCAATTACCGCAAATTACACGACAAGGCCCAGTGTGATGTAGTTTACATTGGTTGCACTGGGGTTGTGTTCCGGTATAGACTTTTTCTCCTGTGGGTGCAGCAACATAAGCTCTAGCAGCTTCCTGTCTGCGATTCTGTTGGTGGTGGTGGTTGTTGCGATTCTGTTGGTTGTTATGGTTACGGTTGTTGTTGTGGTTGTTGCTGTTGTTGTTGGGATTCCTGTTGTTGTTGTGGTTGTTTTTATTGTTGTTGTTGGGGTTCCTGTTGTTGTTGTGGTGGGTGGTGGTTCCACGATTATCTAGACTTCGTTTGTGATCATTGTTTGCGGAGGTAGAACTCCGTTTGATTTCCCGTTCCAATAACCATTGAGCTATTGTGATAGATTCCTCCAGAGTTGTCGGTTTTGACGAGGTGACATTTCCCTCGATGCTTCGAGGCATTCCCTCGACGTACTTCTCTAGAGTTCTTTCAAGATCCGGCACCATAGTTGGACATAGTACCGACAGTTCTTGGAACCTTCTGTTGTAGGTTCTTATATCGTTCCCCCTTACAATCAACTGGTGGAATTCTTCCTCCAGTTTCCTGATTTCTGTACGAGGGCAGTATTTCTTTAGCATTTTTGCTTTCAGTTAGACCCAGGAAATCCGATACGCTTCTTCCATACCCATGGTCTGGGCGGTAGCGTTCCACCATGATGCTGCATCTTCCAGAAGTGTTCCCGTAGCAAAGGTGACCTTGCTGTTATCTGGGCAGTTGCATCTCATGAATACCGTTTCGGTACGCTCAAACCACTGAGCTAGTTCGGTGACTCCTTCGAAACCTTTGAAATAAGTTGGCTGGCAACACATGAAATCTTTATAGGTGCATTTGCGAGACGCGGATACCTCGCTTTCAGCTGTTGATCGGTTGTTGTTACTCGAGCGGGCTATGGTAGCGGCTAGAGTCTTAAGAGCTGCAGCAACGCTATCGGCTACCAGCTTCTGGATAGCTGCAGGAGTCATTGCTGTTGCGGGAGTGGTAGTCTCCTTTCTTGTGCGAGCCATAGTCTATTAATGCCACAAGAAAACACAGACTTAGAATCCACATAATGACCATGTTAGAATAAGTTGAGTAATAGGGAAATTGTATACAATTCCTAACAATATTGTCACAATGTGAAATCACAACCAACTGAGAATCATATAATCACGACATGTTTGGGTACTATCGTAAGTAAATGATCAACTCTTGGTATAGGATTGCTAAGGAACAAAGTGATTCATCATCTACAAAAGCTGAAGTTCAGCAACTTTCTCTTCATTCATCAAGTTTCTTTTGAAATTTTCTTTACTATAAGTTTGTAATTACATCCCATTTGTAATATTCAAAGAACCATAACAATCACAAGTAACATCACGACATGTCTGAATACAATCACAATACACATGAACAACCACAGTAGCATAAATCAACATCAATATATAGTAAATCATAACCAACAACATATATTAATAACTTGAATCAATTGTGTTACAAAACAGAATGATTACAAGGTCCTTTATTAATGCCACATGCGGCATGCTAAGATGCCTCAAAACTATACAGATGTATACTATGCCTAGATACTGGAATTCTCGTCCATGGGCCTCCCATTGTATCGACTCTGATGCGCGCTTGTAAAGCTTCCTCAATCTGTCTCTGTCCCTCCCATTGTAAGACTGTCATGTGGGAGCGTGTCTCGAACATCTCTGACTGTATCCTAGTCAGACCGTCCTGAAGATCCATCCTATCGGATACGAGGCTATGTAGGGTGCCGTTGACCGTCTCGGGGCGGTCAAGCGGTGTTCTGTCAACTATGCTTAGGAGGGTATCGATATGCTCCTCATGACGCTCCAGATGCATCATGATGGTAGATGGGATAGGTGTGCGGGCTACTGCTGCCCTAGAGCTCTCTCCAGTCTCGAAGACTCGGGCAGGAGGAGTGAAACCAGGTGGAAATAGTAATGATGATGAGGATGAATGACTGGGACCTGCTATACGGGCCCGGCTCTGAAAGGGTAGATCCTCTTCTGGAGTAGGCTCTCGTTGGTGGGGTGAAAACGGGTAAGATTGTGTGAGTAGATTGAACAGGTGGTTGAGTCTAACCGACGGTGGAGGGGGTGATGATAGTAGTGGTGGAAAGGCATACTGATACTCAGGTGATAATGGGGGCGTCATCCTAATCATATCTAGTGGGGAAGTAGGGGAGAGGGGTGGTGATGGTGGTAAGATTGGAACTATAGGTAGTCGTACCCTCTTGCGAGGTGTATGCATCCTGATAGCGCCATTGGGGTGGCTCTGAAATAGTGTCGTAAATGGTTTGGTCTCATAGAGTTCTAAAATCTTAACTCGTCTGCGCCGGACTACCGGTGCAAGTGGGGTGGTGGTGTAGGTACTGGTGACTCTAAATCTTCTTCAGGCAGCCATTGCTGAGTCTGCATGTACTGGTCATCGGTAAGTGAGGTGTAAGTGGGAGAAAATGGACGGTTCTCCGAGTGTGGTGGTGAGATACATGCCCGTCTAGCTAGTATATGCGGGTCTTCAGATGATGGTAATGATGGTGGATTGGTTGATCTAGGTGGTAGGTCTTCTAGTGTGTCTAAAGAAGGATATGGTGATGTAGAGGTTTGTTGTGCAATGGGATTACTTAGGTTTCATAAATGTTGAAAACAACAAGGATGGATACTAATTCTTGTGGTCCATTGGTTGGTACAACTAGTGGGTGAAGTTCTTGAAGTTTTAGTCATGTTTGTGAAGCTTAGGGGCTGAGATATATCACATAGGTGAATGTGATGAGATGATGGTGAAAGAACAATTGAACTTAAGTGCTGAATGTTCAAGGATGAAGACCTATTGACATTTGTCTTATTCCTATTGATTGGGAGAGTGTTAGGATAAGTGTTTTAACATATGTTATTAAAATACTTGGGTGTTGATTTTTCGGATATGACTTTTAGTGACTACAATCGTAAGTCAAATTTACTTGAATATTTCAGACGAAATACTTAAGTTGTCAATCCTACTTTGAGATTATAAAGCTTAGGTTGCACTCAAGGATAGAAAGACTTGATAATACATCTTTAACATAAGTGTGAGTTATGACTCGATGTAAATCGTTTTGGAGGATGACACATTATTTTCATGTTAACCAAGTGAGGCAACATATGTAGATACAAGACAATGTCTACAGTCATAAGTTGGACTTGTGATTTTGATATTGTATCTTTGCAAACAATGAGTCCGGATTTGTTAGGAAGTTGTCAATTTATAAAACAAATCAAGCTAATGGATGAGTAAAGGACAGAAGAATGCAGTGAATGTGTGTAATGATCACAAAATCTCAGTGGTCCACGGATTGCAAGGAACCAATTTTAGGGTTCCTTCCTTTATAGAGAAAGGTACCTCGATGCATTTTCATGAAATTTGAAAGTATGATCAGAGATGGTTATCCTATTGGTGCAAGTGAGATGACATGATCCTAATATGAGTGAATATCAGTGAAATAGTAACAAAAGTGAGTGATCTAGAGTACGGGATTTAAACGAAAATTTAAAAAAGTGTTACTGCAGGCCGAGTTACCTTTCGACATAACGGGCGAAACCAATATTTTGGTTCCGCCTTATCCGAGGGTGGAATTTTGGCAATACCAAAAAATTACACAGGCGGAACCAAATTTGGTTTCGCCCTATCCGCTAAGCCAAAAAGCTTTATAGAGGGCATTTTTTGACCCCCGAACCCCGTTCAAATCCTGTAATTTTTCCTAAAACATGTGTAATTAATTTGTTGTGATAAGGAAACAACAATGAAATAGGTATAAACACATGTATGGGTATAGATCATGCAAGGGCTAGAAATTTCACTAGAACGTGAAAAATAAAGATTGATGACATAACTATGTTATTTTCCTGAAAGATAAACCGTTAGTTAACATGATAGATTATTAGCAAACTTATCATCCCATAAAGCACACAATAGTTCATAAATCATTGTTAGTTATTGTACCAGACACCTATTTCAAATATACGATATGTTTAGATAATCATTGAAGGTAGTGACACATTTTAACACTTGAACTATTAGGTGGGAGTTTGTGTAAAATAACATTTTTCAAAGTACTTGACTAGTTTTACTTAATTCTTATTTCTAAGAGAATTATGCAATATTTTAATATAACATATGCAAAGAAAATTATCTAAGTCCATAAGTAATGCAAATGCAATTTTCTAACTAAGTGCACAAAATCTAGCAAATGTCCTATTGTGCATAAATAAGAAATCGACAAACAAGCGAATAAATAACATGGAAAGATTGATACTTATGTTACACAAACAATCAAGTGTAAACAACAATTTGCAATAAGTAAATAACATATATGCAACCAACATAAAATAAAATAAGTAGTCATTTAGCATAACATAAAAAGAAATATACTTTTCGTCACTTTGCGTTTAAATATGACGATGTATACCAAACTTGATTAGTCTCCTTTATATATATAAACATCACAAAATTCTTTAGTTTCAAAAGAAATTATATCAATATTCAAAGGATACTAGCTTAAATTGTCCAACTCAAAAGTTTGAGTTTCTATGTCAAAACGAAGCTTAATATTTTAGGACACACTGTAGTATTTGGTTGTAAACATATAATACACCTATTTTAACATCATTTCTACTTATGTGACATATATAATCATTTACGGAGGTGATTTTTCAACTAAATTTATAGTTATCCCAAACGCTCCTTTCAAAACCGTATTTTTTGTAAATTTGCTTTAAGCACTTAATTTGACACTTACAAATTCTTTTAAGAAATCTTTTCTTTTATTTTTCAAGGACACCTTCAAGCTTGTATACAAAGTAACATTTAACAACAAAATTTCTAAGTATAATTTAGCGAAACATTTTTCATATTATATTCCGCTTCAATGGTAATTTAATACATGGATCGTACTCTATTTTTAAAAACAATTTATTTTAAAAATAAGAGCCACGAGCCTCTGATAGCAATTGTGAAAACTTAGAGGGGAAGGGGGGTGAATACGTTACTGTTTTAAAATCTTAAAACTTGTATCAAATATCCGATCAAGCTTGTTGTAATATGAAAAATGCCAATTATAGTCTATGACTAATATAAGCATACACTAACACAAGTTGTCACACAAGCATAACTATCAAGTCGCAACACAAGCAATAATGTAATGCAAGTATAAAATTAAAGCAGTTAGTAAAAGAAAGTGCAAACCGGGCACGAGTATTTATAGTAGTTCGACCACGGATCTCCTCTCCACCCTACTCCACTCCCCGAGTACCCAACTTGAGAGTTACTTCACTAAATCAACAAGCTCCCTTCTCGGCGGAGAAAACCTTTACAAACGTCGCTTACACTTTTTTCGGTACAAAGCTAAATACCGGGTTCTAGTTCGAGGTAGAACCAACCTAACGTCGCCTATACAATATTTCCGACACTAAGCTAGATGTCGAGTTCTTTTACAAGGGTACAACCACTCCCGTTATGTTTTATGGCCCAACATAAAAACCTTGTGTTTTATGGCACAAACACATAAACCATCTAATCTAGTTTGGTGAATAGATTGTGATGATACAATGATGTTTACAATGACGATCCATGACACAAATGTCTAATGGATATGAATGACTAATCTAAATGAACTTCCATTGATAGAAAGCCTTCAATGGATGAAGATCACAAGTTCCCTAAGCTTGTTGTGATAGATCTTCATATTTGTATGCTTGTGGTGGATGATGACTCAAGATCTCTGAGCTTGCTTCACAGGATCATTTCGGGAGTATGCTTACAACATAATGAAAGTTAGAAGCATTATGATCATGATGATAAGGGTGATTAATGTATGTTACTACATTGTTATCTACTGATCTAAATGTATGCAAAAGGGTAGAGAGAATGTATGTTCAAGTGGTATTGAAATGAGTAAACAATGGGCTGTTATTTATAGCCAACAAGCTCAGCAACCCACAGATCAGACGAAACCAAAACAAGGATTCCGTCCGTGTATGCATTTGGTTCTGTGGGGACCTGACAGAAAATCTTCAAAATCTTTTATCAAATCTAACCAAAATATACACCATATCTTTCAAGGATTCTAGAGTGACAATCTAAACAAAATATTCACCATATCTGTAACACCCCCTAAATTATGAGTTAATAGCGGAAGACTAATCGGGGTATTACGGGGAGGATCGTAGTCATAATCATAGAAAATGGCTCAAAAGAGGCGTTTTGAAAGTTATTGTCATTCAAATAATAGTCGAGGTACAAAAGTGAAAATATCATAGTTATGAAATCCCATAAAAGGGTGTAGTAGTTTGAAATGAATGACATAATTTATTTTACACTACCAAAAACCATCAATCTAATGCCCACTCCGTTAATTACCTGAGATAAACATGCTAAAAGTCGACAAAATTGTTGAGTGAAATCATAGAGTTTGTAATAATAATCAGTTTGGAACACAAGTTTGTGATTGCCAGTGAATTACAATCATGTTTGAAATGATGATATTGCAGTTGGATATATTGTCCTAAGTCTCATGACACGCAAACGTTAACAGTGTATTGTAACCGGTGATAATGTGGCCCTCGTGTAGGAGATTGCCATCTTCCTATTTCCTTCAAATATAGTGCATTGCGACTAATCCGACTAGCAACTAAGGCTATCCATCCGGTATTAGTGGAATAGGCAGTCAGCCTCCAATAGATCTATTCACTATATTCGCGTTCACTCGCAAGTGATTAATGGTTCATGATGTGAGGGGCTTTTGGAAATAGAGTAACTTAGGCAAGGTGAAATGTGAAATCAAGTGAATTATGGGAACGGCTCCAACACACGACCTGAATAATAGTGAAGTCTGAGATTTTGACAGTTTTGACTTAATACGAACAATGAGTGTGAAAATGAGTAACGGATAACGATTTGGTTTGTGATGAGAGTGAGTGATATGCTTAAAATGCTTAAAGTTCAAAAATAATATTATATATAATATTATCTTGTTTTTATGTTGTTGAATTCATAAATATCGTTTCCTCAAAAGTGGTTGAACGAAACGTTAAGTTATTCGTTATATAAATATAAACGTAACATGATTAAATATTATACGAATTGTAAAAATGCACTTGATTGAATGAGAAAGTGTAAAATATGAAATGGAATCGAATATGAAATAAAGTTACTGTTTGGTCCTTGAACTTATACATATTTTACATTTTCTACCCTAACGGAGTAAGTTTTGCACCGTTAGTCCTTGGTTAGTTATATTTTACATTTTTAGTCCAAAAGGTTCCAAAATGACATTTTAAGCCTTCTGTTTACTGGATGATCATTTTCTACCCTTAGGTTATTGAAATGGCAGTTTAGAACATAATTATGTGAGATTTACACTTTTAACCCGATTTGTAATAAGTTTTGCAAATTTAGTCCAAAAATCACAAAAATGATGTGAAATGTTTTCTGAAATTTTTAACATCTTTAAAAAGCTTATTAGAGTCTTATTGAACTGCTTATTTTCAAAAAGAGCTTATTTTCTGCTTATTGGGCTTTAACGAGACTAAACCAAAGTCCAATAACATTTTATGATCCGTTGAGTTTTAAGGGGTATTGGGCTTGTTCTTGGGCTTATTTAATGGACTTAAAAATATAACCAAACAGCTTATACCAACTGCTTATTCAAAGTGCTTATTTTTGGCTTGTTGGGCTTAAAAGCCCAATCGATAAAAATAAAGGATTTCGAACTGTTTTATTAGCGATAGGTTTGGAGCTCAAAAAGGACTTTATAGAGCTTATTACAACAGCTTATTAGATGAGCTTGTAAAGAAATAGTGTGAGCAATAAAATAGATATGTTATATGTACTAATTCGATTATATAAGGCCATTTCTAATCGACAATATGAGTTGGTCCAAAATAGAAAAAAATGATAAGTAAACGTGTGATATGCACATATGATTAGAAATGAGTCTCGATATGTATTATAATGAACATATATGTGTCGAGTGAATGTAATACACGATTTACTACCCATCCATGAAGGAGGTCATATGTATATACGAGAACAATAATTACAAGAATGCGTAAAAATCAATAGAAAGTAAGATACGATCGAATGGAAATAAATAACGATGCATGAAATATTAAAAGCATGATCATGAGTAGGAAATGAGTTATAAAGGACTTACAACACCAAAAGGTGGTGTGTTATACGTGAAAGAGGACTAGAACTCGAGTGATTTGTATGCAACACGTTAGAGTGATCACCAAAGCTTCGAATGAAAAGTTTTCGACTTGAAATGTGGCTCGAATGGATATAGGAATTGCTCCTGTTCTTGAGGCTCTCGGAAAAGAGGAATACTTAGAGTAAAATGGTGTGAGTGAGTTTTTCAAGTGTGAATGGGAGTTAAGGGTGTTGATCATATATATGCATGTATGTATCGATAATATGGTATTTTAATACCTCCAAGTTGTGTGATTAGATGGTTTTCAGGGATAAGAGGAATATACTCGAGTACTAATGATACTTAGGGGGGGGGGGTTGTGTGTTGGTTTAGCTATAGAAACAAGTTGCAAATATATATGGCTCGTTCGACTAGCAAAGGGGTCCAAACAACATATTTTAACGTGACCAAATGTAGGAAATGATGAGAAACAATGTTATAAACTCATATTTGACTAGAAACAAATATATGCTTAGGTGAAAATTGGTTTAAATCGAGTTTGGTTAAATTGGATTAATATGGAATGAATTTGTACAAGTGTCTAGAGTGATTTACTTTGGGTCTCGTTCGATGATCAAATGTTCGAATGAGAGAGTGAGAGTTGTCAAGCCTGATTCTTTGGTGTATATTAGGATTCGAATGATGTAAAATGTTGCATATGTTGCGTGTCGAAATTGAAAGATATCGTGGCCAAGTGATTATGTGTTAGCCGAGTGAAAAATAAACGAATTAATAAGAGTTGAGTTGGGCTTGAATAGTAACAGGCCAAAAATTAGGCCAGGAATAGTAATGTGATCCGTTTGGTTTATTATTAGTGTGTTGGATTCGTTGTGGTCCGTGTGTGAGCTCGTTCCAATGTTTTTTGTGAATCACGTATCAAAGTGTTTGAATTATTGTAATGTAATAAAAAAAATTAATTTGGTCGATAAAAATGGTTAACTGATCAGTAATGATAATTTAATACTTGATTAGCATTTACAAATCACTGGAAAATTTTACAGGTTGCTACAATATCTTCCAAAGATCCTAAAGAGATATGCAATCTTATTTTATCTAGAATAGGATGATGCATGCCATGAGGTAAAAATACAATTCCATTTAGATTAAAATATTTATGAAAGTAAACTTGTAAAATGTCTATACTAGCTAGCTAATATATGTTTACCAAGTTGTACCATGTTAGTTTATGTGTTACTAAAAATGTTAAACTACTTATGCTATTATAGGACTTAACTTATTATGTCATTAACATCATTTTTATAAGTATGTAAACACATTTGTATTAGTTTAACACCTAAAGTGCACTTATCCTATTTTGACACCTAAAGTGCACTTTTACACCTAATGTGACATTTATTCTATTTTGACATGAATACAACTTAGGAAGCATGATATACAAGTAAAAATACTTGTATATGCAAAATGTAAAATGAGGTTCGAGATAGAATGGTTAACCTTTTAAAATACTTAATGACTCTAAACGTATTTTAAACATTCTAAATGATTTGTTAAGGGGTTTGATCATAATGCCACATAACAAACATGTGCGAACCTGTGTTATAGCATACGAGGACTTGAGACGTCGAGAGGTGTTGAATGTATGTTGAGACAAAATATGATTACGAGTAACTTGTACATTTTACGTTATGTACCAAGTTACATGTTTGTTATCAATCAAAACAAACGAGACTGTATAGATTAGATATCGTAATATTTGCACTAACACACTGTACCTCCATTGAAATAATAGATTCTTGTAGATGATACTGTAGAAACACTCACAAAGATCACTATAGATCTTTCGGAGTCGGATCGGAGTCAGTTGGTCCTTCGGGTTTTTTTCGTTGCCGGAGCGATGTAGTGAGAGAAGAGATGAGAGAGACACGTGAGAGAAAGTATGGGAGACTGAGTGAAGGTGGGGTTTTTTTTTTTTTTTTTTTTTTTTGTCGGGTTCGGGCCACGGACATCTATGAAGTCTATGGTGAACATTATTCGCTATTTATACTTTAGTTATAATGTGTACGAAATTTAAGATCGTACACATCACCCATTCATGGATGATGGACCAAATAGTAATGCAACTATGCAAGCCCCTACTTCTCCTGCATCAAGTCTTATGGTACTAACCACCAAGTACGACTTCGATGTGGATAGCATAGACGCCTTTTTACGACACACACATTAAAGTTTGATTTTAAATGGTTCAACACGTTGAACACTACAGTAAATATATTTGTCGAACATGAAAGTACCGACTACCCACATCAATTTCCAATGTGAAAACACGCTTCTTTAAGTCTGTTAGGTACATTTGTAAACATGCAATAACACACGAGTATCCGAGTTTCTTTAAGTCTTTGTTAGGTACACTTGTGAACATGCAATAACATACAAGTATCCGTTTAAAGGGTTGTTTACTAAATTATATGGTTTGACGAGATATTTGTTTTTAACCTTTTAATTGAGAGAGGATTTTTTGTGGACCTCCTTAATAAAAAGAAATAAAGGTTTTGTTTAAGTGGAAAAAAATACCTGTTAAGTTCATAATCATACCGTAATATATTGTGTCAAATGGCATACGAGTGATATTTGTTTCTCTAGACACCATCTTAACCTAGATTAATTCTTCAATGCTAAGCCAGCCATTGCTAGGAACAAAATTTTAAAATTTCCCGTTGCTAGGAACAAAATTTTAAAATTTCTATATTATTTGAAATCTAAAAAGTCCCATCCCAATGTAGTAATGTACTATCATTTGTATCTATGTTTAAAGTTTGTCTAAACACTCCCATGAATGTAAACACCACTAAACCCAAAGCAACACGTCACTTTTATGCTTTTGACATCAACTAATTATATTATACTATATACTAAAGATGGGAAGCTCCCTCAACCCAAAGCAATCCCGCTAAAAAAAAATACAGATGTTGGTTCCTTATTGGGTAACATTTTTATAATGGCCCATGTGTAAGCCGTCTATTGGCTATGAAAGAAATGTTCACTGTTTCGTCAACTGTAGCTCACTGTTATGTCTACTGTAGCAAACGTTACCCCATTATATCTCCCTTATATTCTTTTCTCTAATAACCGGCTTCCCCTCACCTGCTAGAAAATTCCAGCAGCTCCTCCTTCTCATCAGTTTCCTACCAAACCCTTACACCCGCATACACAAATCAGTTTTTACACAATCGATAATGAGTATGGCGATTCAAAAACACCACACTTCAGTTTCGTTTACATCCTATCCTCAACCGATACAAAAACACATACATCATGTGACTTTCTCTAAACCTCAGATAAACTTGGAGACAGGAACAATTGTTCTTCAAGTCCCACCGATTATGTGACGTCAACATGTAACACCCCCAAAATTATCGCAGCGGAAGATAGATCACTGGGGTATTACTTCCTAGCACAAAGTACAAGTCATAGAAAACGACCCTTTAAAAGAGACGTTTTAAAAGTGTTTCACATTTGATACATTAAAACCTCATAGTTTGCAAAGGTCCCAACAGTTTTCATAAAACACAATGTTTTCAAAAGATTGCAAATGTATTAAACATAACATAAATCTTTAAAATATAGTCTCTTTAAATGTGAAAATATGCCGAGTCTTCAAAAGATATCCGTGCGACTCCATCCAAGACCTTCATGCCTTAAAACCTAAGATAAAACATGCTAAAACGTCAACACAAAGGTTGAGTGAATCCATACAGTTTTAGTAATAAACAGTTGATCACAAAATAAGTTATAAAGCAACTAAGCAACGGATGCAAAGTCTAGAAAAGTTATTATTGCACTAAGCTCGTGACCCCGAACATTAACTTGGTCAGATATTCTAGCGGAATATAAATTTGCCCTTCAACAAGAGGTAATAGCCTAATTACCTAGCAACCTCAAATACAGTGCATATGGTTGCCTATGCAGGGCAGCGGTCCAAAATGGGGAATGTCATTCCCAATAGATCTATTCACGGCATTCGCGTTCACTCGCAAGTGATTAACGGTTCACGATAAAGAAAGGACTTTCAGGCTTTGGGAAACTTAGGCAATAACAATATCAGGATAGCATACAGTTTTCAAAGCATTGTGATCATAAGTATTTATAGCATGTATTGTAACACCCGTTTCCCAGGTGTTGGGACCCCACCCTAGATGAAAATGGATAAAGACCTAATATGATTGGTTGGTCAACAAAATTACGTGGAAGTCAAACCCGATAGTCAATCTAATAGTCAAAGTATGACTAATGTAGTAATATAAAATATGATGCTTAAACTAAAGGGACCTAGGTTGTCAAGTGTTCAAAATGTTATAACTTAGTTGTGGCTAAAATAGGATAAAAGGGACTTGAGGGACTAATTATGTCAAAAGGCCAAAGTTTCCACCTAACTAACCTTATCTAGGAATTTCTAGACAATTCCTCCATTATTGATAAGTGAAGGCCGGATTTTAGAGAGAAGAAAAAGAGAGGGAAAAGCTAGATGGTGGTCTAGGAAAAAGATGAAGGAGATGAAGACCAAGTGCTTATAGTCCTTCCTAGTTAGGATCATCACAAGTAAGTAACTATGCTCTTGATATTAATGAGGTTATAGATTAAGGGTAAAGTGGGATTTCATCATATGATCAAGATATGATCATATGATGATGTAGGAAGAAAGATAAGTATGTTTTATGGGTTATGTTAACCCTTGTTTATGCTATTGATTATTATGTTATTAGGTCTTGAGTTTGTAAAGGATGATGATGTTGGTTAGAGGTTAAGAATGGTGGGATTATGATGTTATGCTTAGCTTTGGAAGCTAAGGTAAGTAACTCTTACTAAAACATGTATTATATGTGTATTTATCATGTATGTATTGTGGTTGTATAAGAGTATAAGAGTTGGACTTAGAATGATTGTAAGCTAAGGATGGATGGCTAGTGATCTTGACTAAGGGTATGTTAGCTTGATGGACTTGGACTAGTTAAGGTATGTTGTTAATTATGGTCATGATGAATGGATGCGATTATATTATGAAGTTGTGTGTGATATGGGCGGTATGAAGTAGTTTAGAGGCTTTTATGTGATTATGATGCTTATGTGGAAATATGTGTATGAGATATGTTTTATGTTGGGTTACTTACTAAGCGTAAGCTTATTCCTTTAGTTGTCAATGTTTTGTAGGTTCAGGTGCGGCGGAAGGAAGGTTTATGTGTTATAGCATAAGGATTTTGGAAGTGGATTTGGAAGATAACAAGTATTAGGAGCTAGGTAGAATACCGAGCTCGAGTCAAAGTTGTACCCCCGAGAGTCTCTTTTATGAGTCGTTTATTGTGCGTCAAAGTCGTGTAATGGTTTGGTGGTCTAACGATGTGTTAAGTGTGTTTTATGCGTTTGTGAGTAAAGTTAAAGGGGCGTTTGGTTTAGTTGTAATTGTACCCATTTTGGGTAGTAAACGGGTCAAGAATTGTTGAAACATGTTGGATATGTTAAGTTATTGATGTTGGTCAAGTTGGGTGTAAAACGGAAGTCATATGGGTCAGTTATAGCGAAAATGGAATGTAAATGAAGTGTATTTTGAAAGTTGCAGGCCTCGGCCGGAGGTTTGGAAGCCAAACCCACGGCCGGGAAGAATTGGGAAATTTCCTAAATGACCAGAAGGTATGGGCCGCTGGGTCAGGATTGAGGCCGGCGGACAGGTCAGTGTTTTTGGGGCTGGGCCGGCGGCCAGGGCCCTTGGCCGGCGGTCCGGACCATTTTTCAGATTTTGGCGATTTTCAAAAATTCATATCTTTTAATCTGTAAGTCGTCACGGGTCGTACCACCTATCGTTTCGAAGGTAATTGAGTGTACTTTCATTTAAAAATAGCCTCAAGGGCTGAATGTTTATATATTTTTTTCAGTTATCAAAAGAGTGGTTGGAAGTCCATAAAGGTCAATCGTTTTCGCGTAAAAAGTTTTAAATTTTAGTCTAAACGGGCACGGGGCGTTACATGTATCTCCCCCACGGAGTTTGTAAATCAATCAAAGTAAAAATTGGGGCTATGAACTCACCAACAATGAAGTAGCAACGAGAATCGGAGAAGTGTGCACGTCGAGAAAAACCGCATGATCACAAGTGACCTAAAATAAAGTATAACACAACTTAGGCTCGGGGGTTAAGGTATAATACTTTATATTTATGATTTAACTCAGTACTTGAACTCAAAATATCATGTAGTCATTTATTTAAAAGTCTTATAGCAAATTATGGGTCGAAAAGATGTTTGCAAAAACATATTCGGTTTAAAATGCAAAGCTGATGGAAATTTTATAAAATTGCCACACTAATCGGGTCGCCATTTCTAAACCGTGAAGGGTAAAATTATGAACTTTATATGCTTAGAAAGGTATGACTCTTTAAAATATGAAAATCAAGGCCTCACATTACTGAGAACTTCATAACATGGATGAAATTACAAATTTACCCCTGTGTCTCTAAATAGTTATACTCAGCATCAAAATGGGTTTAGCAAATAGGGTGTATCTTTTTATCTATACGTCTAATGGACACATGGCCTATGTGAAAAGTTTTCTACAGGTCTTGACTACAACTTTCATGTTTACACCAACCTAATGTTCTTTACAACATTTTAGAGTAAATAGCCGATTAATTCTGACATGTATTCCTGGACCAGTTTTAGTGTGGATTTTCTATAAAAATATCCAGGATGAATTAAGAGGTAAGGTCTTCGGGGAAATGATCCTAAGATCTGTAGCTAACTCCAAATATTTTTAGTTTTTCATAAAACCTTCTAGAGACAAAATGGTGGACGGATCTTTAAGCATTAATTCTGAGACAGCCTATAACGAGTTCAAATTGTTACTTTTGTGTATTTATTACCTCTAATACACATGCATGCCTATGATCAATGATTACCAACTTTATATTATCTCTTAAACCTCTCAAATCCAGTAGATTTATGATTCTTTTAAGCTTCATTTCAGTTTATAAAACAATATATTCAAGACTATCATCAATAACATTTCAAAAATCTCTAAAAATCCATCAACTCTTGCAATGTACTTACAAATCCACTCTAACCATTTATCAAAACAACCTATTTACCACTAAATCTTAAATCAAATCTTCTCATTTAGCACATGCAAGTGACGTTTGTTCATCCTAGATAAATCTCTAGTAAACCAAAGAAAATAAAGGAAATGAGGTGAAAAAATTTTTAGAAGCTTACTAGGGCTTGAAAAGGGATACTATTACAAGGTCTTGGATGCTTGGAAGGTTGAAGATGATGGTCTTTAGGGGGGGGGGAAGTCACGACAGCAGCAAATGGCCAGGAGAAGGAAGAGTTTTGAGGTTTGATAATTTCTTTAGTGAGAGAGAGTTTTGGGAGATTGCATGCACTATGATGATGAGTTTATGGGGAATGATAAAGAAAAAATGAAGAGTGTGGAGGAATAAAAAGGGGAGACCGGCCTAGGGTCCTTGGGGGCTGGTCTTATTTCTTTTTTTTTTTATTTATTTAGAGTATTTCTACATTTAGTATAAGTAGTATAAGTCCCGGAGTGGTTTAAGGGTCAACGAAGCTAAACCGGTAACATTTTAGGCCTAGTTTATGGAAATAAATGCCCTAAAGATATTATTTTCATAAAAATGTTAAATGTAACTTAAAATGACCTAATTTGATGTTTCATAAATTTCCCGAGCCTTCCGTAGTGTTATAATATCTTTAGAGCTCAAACCGCGAGCCGAAAACGCGTAAAACGTAAAATGTGCACACTTCACGTAGAAATAAAAAATTACTTTATTCCATATGAAAACAAGTACGTGGGGGAAAATAAATCATATTAATGGGTAGACTGGGCATAGTCTGAGTTAAATTATGAATTTCAGTGTACGTGTCACGACGTACGCAGGCAACTTTCTCGGCAAAAGCCAATTTACTTAAAATGGCATAATAAACAAATAGAATTAGTAAAAATAATGACTTGAAATTTCTCGGTTGTTACACAACACAATAAATTAGTTAAGGTTTAATTGTATTGATATCTTCCATTGTTTTTTAATTTTTGATGCTATATGTAGAATTCAGTTCAAATTGATGTTTACTGTTTTTTTTATTTAATTCTATTGCTTTCCAATAATCGTGTATTTGTCGATCTGAATATGCTTTGATAAGCTGACATTGTGGCCATCTATCACAAATCAGTTTTAATTTTTGTATTTTTTTAAGTGCTTAAATGGATTGGTGTTTTGTGTAGAGGTAAAGCCTACTCCTTTCATGGAGAAAATTGTGGCCATCTTTAAGAATCTTGATGCTGCGTTTACCACCAATCATGTTAATCACATGGTTTGGGTAAGGAAAACAAAAAACTTCTTTTATTGTTTATGTAGATCAGTTTAGTCAATTTGTATCCAATTTTTTTAATTTACTCATGCCTTTAAACAATTTTGAGTTTTGATTGATTTGGTAATCCACTTTTATACACTATAATTTATGGTTTTCTTTTTAACTGTCATTTTTTATTAATGAATTAAGGTGTTTTTTTTTTTTTTTTTTTTTTTTTTTTTTTTTTTTTTTTTTTTTTTTTTTTTTTTTGATGAATTAAGGTGTTAATTATGATGTTTTTTATCTATGCATACCAAGTGTTTGTTTTTATGCCTCAGTGAAAAAAGATGTTTTGTATATATGCATACCAAGTATCATCAAAGATAGAATTTGTTGAGAAGATGCGCTGAGGATTAACAATTAACAATTATACACGGAGGTAATGTAGTGTACGTTGTAAGAATTAACAATTATTGTCTTATATATATGTTACTGAAAATGTTGAGAGCATTCGGCTTACATATTTGTATTCCAGGTAATTTTGATATTCATTTTTTTTTATTGCATTTCTTTAAAGTCTAATTTGCTTCTTTAAGGGTTTATGCAGCAACAGTAGGAGAAGGGGAATAGAGCAAGAAGGCACCACCAGAAGCTGCATCCGAAACTGCAGCAACAATGGCTTCTACACCTACCGGTGAGTTTATCTTATGTACTTATAGCGTCTTCTATCTTTTTTACAAGACTACCACATTTCTTATCTTTAATTACGACCCAAGTTAACTAATTTATAATCTTAATAATGTTGATATTTTTTTCGCGTGAAGGTATTCACAATTTTATCTTTGATGATACTTTTTTAGTTAAAGATAGTAGTGGATGTGTGTTCAGTCACTCGAGGTGATTCAATTACTTATATGATATCATTCTAATGAAATCTTCAACTGGGCATGTATTAATACTTGGATTGCCGTTGTCGTTTTAGGTGCTCAAACACAGACAGTAATTGTTCCCAACACTTTGCGTCAAAATAGCTAGCCTGCATTTTCAGACACTCAAGGTAAAAAAAACTTTAGTATTTAACCAAGTGCAGCAGATAATGTATGTGCACCCACGTTTCAAATTATAGTGTTTGAAGTAGTAAATAACTACAATGAACAACAATAGCCATGGCAACCATGTATGGAGTATTGCCATGAACAACAATACCCATCAAGTACAAGTAGCCACACTCATACATACATGGTTTCTTGAATTTGATATGCGTTGTGTTAGGCCGTTGATTGCTACATGTATTTATAAAAGTGTGTATGCCTGTAATGTTTCGATCAGTTTTTATGAGTGCAAGATCTGTTGTACGACTAATGTATAATAGGGTAATGAAAAAGCTGTGATGATACAATTTGAATGTGTTCGAGTGGATTCGACCAAAGTTGAGATTGTTCATATCTTGGCAAGGCATCTTTTAGAGTTTGTACCCATCATGGCGAGGCAGCTTCTACAGTTTGCAGCCATCTTGGCGGGCCAACTTATAAAGTTTGCAGCCATGTTGAACCGATCCTCTTTATTCGATTGCTTACAAATCTGAGCCTCATGAAATGCCGTGTTTCCCTATTATACATTACCCTATAATAATACATTAGCCGTGGAAGTTAGGTGACTGATAAGTATGTAAGACTATGCATGACTTTTTTTGTTAGGCCTGCTATTAGTCCAAAATATTATAACAGCCCAAAACAAGTCACGCTCAAAGATGTTTGCTGATAATTGCGGCTAATACTTGCCTTTCCGATGCTTTTGGATACTGATGTGGTTATTGTACTCCGTGAGTAATAAGAGAGAATATGATGTCGCCGTGAAATAAGGTTTTGTTTTTGTTGTCGTGGATTTTGGCAAGGCAAACTATGCCTTTGTTGTGTAGCTTTTGTGATAAATAGAAGTACCGCAACAAACTAATGTTTTCTTTTTATTTGGCAGGCAAGTAAACCACAATTGGTTATGCGGTATTTGTTGTTGTCACCTACAATGTCACACTTTCACTATGATAGTTTGCTGATGCTTTCTGCGCGACGTGTTCTTATGTTAGAACACGGTAGGCACCTTATATATCTATAATATAATTTGCTCTTCTGTTGCAAATAAACGCTACTTCAAATTTGTAGCACATCACCTAAAACAATTTAAAACCTTATATATATACAATACATCAACTTTTTATTATTTATTGCTTTAACAACACTTCATCCCACTTATAAAGTGCATACTGTTTTTGCAGATCAGGTAGGTACTCAAGCTTTAAAGTTGACTGTTTTGAAAGAGTTGCAATCGAAGTAGGTATGTGACCAATTTTCCTATGTAGAAATTTCCTCTTTAGCGAGTAGTATGACTGAATTATTGGTTTGATTTTGGGAAAGCTCATAAGATTACTTTTTCCATCTTATGAGGCTACTTGGTAACTTATGCCTTATTCATAAGACATAAGTTGAAGATAATAAGCTCAGAATCAAAAAAAAAAAAAAAAAAAAAAAAGGTAAGCTAATAAGCTTTTTCCAATTCAAATAAGCCATTAACGCAGAAAAATAACCCATGTCAGTGTTGGAATTGATTTTATTTTCCGTTTGTCGATAACTGATGATGGATTTACATAGCAGTTTCTGGAAGACCTCGAGTGGCTGTAAGATTACAGCCTGAAAATGCTTAGGGTAATAGATTCTGATATTGCGGATTGTGTGGAATTGCAGCCAGGGGTATAAAACATTTTTTTTCCTCATAAGTCAGCCTATAAATATTTTGTAATTTGCAAAACCCCAAGCCTTTGTTTCAGATTTTTGCCTTCACGTCACAAAAGAATCATCTTGCAAAGATAGTGGTACAATATCTTGCCATTATATATGTTTATTTTTATTTGAACATGTTTGATAGAATTTATATTAACAACTCTATGTGATTATAAATTATGAGACTTAATTTAATCATCTTTTGTTGAATGGTTAAAATGTTATGAACATTTGTTGTGTAGCTTTTCTGATAAATAGAAGTACCGCAACAAACTAATGTTTTCTTTTTATTTGCCCGGCAAGTAAACTGTAGTTGGTTATGCGGTATTTGTTGGTGTCACCTACAATGTCGCACTTTCACTATGATGGTTTGCTGATGCTTTCTTCGCAACGTGTTCTTATGTTAGACCACGGTAGGCACCTTATATATTTATAATATAATTTGCTCTTCTATTGCAAATAAACGCTACTTCAAATTTGTAGCACATCAGCTGAAACAATTTAAAACCTTATATTTATACAATACAACAACTTTTTATTATTTATTGCTTTAACAACACTTCATCCCACTCATAAAGTGCATACTGTTTTTTCAGATCAGGTAGGTACTCAACCTTTAAAGTTGAGTGCTTCGAAAGAGGTTGCAATCGAAGTAGGTATGTGAACAATTTTCCCATGGCTTTTTCAAATTCAAATAAGCCATTAACGCAGAAAAATAAGCCATGTCAGTGTTGGAATTGCTTTTATTTTTTGTTTGTCGATAACTGATCATGGATTTACATTGCAGCTTCTGGAAGACCTCAAGTGGCTGTAAGACTACGGCCTGAAAATGCTTAGGGGTAATAGATTCTAATATTGCGGATTGTGTGGAATTGCAGCCAGGGGTATGAAACATTTTTTTTCCTCATAAGTTAGCCTGTAAATATTTTGTAATTTGCAAAACCCCAAGCCTTTGTTTCAGATTTTTGCCTTCACGTCACAAAAGAATCATCTTGCAAAGATAGTGGTACAATGTCTCGCCATTATATATGTTTATTTTTATTTGAACATGTTTGATAGAATTTATATCAACAACTCTATGTAATTATAAATTATGAGACCTAATTTAATCATCTTTTGTTGAATGGTTAAAATGTTATGAACATTTGTTGTGTAGCTTTTCTGATAAATAGAAGTACCGCAACAAACTAATGTTTTCTATTTATTTTCCAGGCAAGTAAACCGCAGTTGGTTATGCGGTATTTGTTGGTGTCACCTACAATGTCGCACTTTCACTATGATGGTTTGCTGATGCTTTCTTCGCAATGTGTTCTTATGTTAGACCACGGTAGGCACCTTATATATTTATAATATAATTTGCTCTTCTATTGCAAATAAACGCTACTTCAAATTTGTAGCACATCAGCTGAAACAATTTAAAACCTTATATTTATACAATACAACAACTTTTTATTATTTATTGCTTTAACAACACTTCATCCCACTCATAAAGTGCATACTTTTTTTCAGATCAGGTAGGTACTCAACCTTTAAAGTTGAGTGCTTCGAAAGAGGTTGCAATCAAAGTAGGTATGTGAACAATTTTCCCATGGCTTTTTCAAATTCAAATAAGCCATTAACGCAAAAAAATAAGCCATGTCAATGTTGGAATTGCTTTTATTTTCCGTTTGTCGATAACTGATCATGGATTTACATTGCAGATTCTGGAAGACCTCAAGTGGCTGTAAGACTACGGCCTGAAAATGCTTAGGGGTAATAGATTCTGATATTACGGATTGTGTGGAATTGCAGCCAGGGGTATGAAACATTTTTTTTCCACATAAGTTAGCCTGTAAATATTTTTTAATTTGCAAAACCCCAAGCCTTTCTTTCAGATTTTTGCCTTCACGTCACAAAAGAATCATCTTGCAAAGATAATGGTACAATATCTTGCCAAACCAGCAAAATCCTACATCGAACTTCTATTAATATTTGTGTGTAGGATTACAACGCGTTTGGTTTAACTTATTTAGTTGTGTTGTACTTGGCAGTGTATGCTTAACAGCTTACAAGCTGTAAGTAAGAGCTATGGCAAGAAAGAGTGGGCTACTATATTGGCTTTTGCAAACAAGGTGAAAATCAATATTTTTTTTCCTATATATAATGGTATAGGGCTCTGTACTGAGTTCAACGATACAATTTTACAGGAGTAGTTGTACATAACAAAGTGCCAAGATCTTATTGCTGCTTTAGACAAGATAGAACGCCTACATTCGATTCATTAACAATACTCCAAAAAGGTAAGATTCATTTACTCATTCATTTTTTATATCTGTTATCATGTTTCTAAATGCTGTAATTGATTAATTAAATCCTTTTACAATCATTGGCAAAAACAGACCTGATAAAGACTGTGGTGGGCCGGGATATGGGTTCCAGAAAAGGTAATTTCTATCAGTTTTGATGAGACAAGAATGTCGCATCCCCTTAAATTGAAAAATGTACACGTACTTCAAATTTCTAATGACATGATGGTTAAATATTGTTGTTCAGGTCATGTAGGAAATCGGTCTAGACTACTCTGTTGAACCTGCAAATAGCACAAGCCCTTTCCGTCCTCTTCAAGTTGTTGATCTTCTCAGAACCACCAATTGCAATCGTGTTTTCGATGCTCTTAAGGTACATAATTGTTTATATATAATGGCATAATCCATTGCCTATTTCCATGGCCCTTCAAGCAAAAATACTAGAGCAGTTGCGCTCTAATTTGACGTCACGCTTGCAACTGATGTCATATCCAAAACCCAAAAGTTTCTCTTTGAAGAGGTATATTACTTCAGTACCTGCAAATAAATAAAACCATATGTTTATATCATAAACGATAGTCTCAATTCCAGAATTATCATGAATCTGCTTGCAGCAAGGGGTTTTAGGCGCAGACTTAATATTTATATCAGGTTGCTGTAGACTTAAGATATGTTAGGATCATGCCACTAAAAAAATCAGGATAAGGTGTGTTTGGATTAGGATACAATAGAAATTAAGAATAAGGTATGTTTGGATCAGATTATCACAAAAGTGTGTTTGAATTACACCATGTTACGAAAGTAACATGATGTATTTGGAGCTGACTGAAATGTACGTATATTAGGTACCACAGAATTAAGATGTGTTTGGATCAAATCATTACACAAGTGACGAGTGTTTGGATCAGGCAACTGCAGAAATAAAGTATGTCCGAATTAGGCTACACTAGCAGTAAGTTGTGTTTAGTTTACGCTGCTGCAGATACCATGTTGTTGCTGTGATGCAAAATTAGGCTCAAAGTTTCCTGAACATATTTTATGGTAACATGTTTGGATGTACGATAGCTCTGATAAACTACTTTCTTTTATGCGCCTAAAACCCCTTGGTGTGAAAGGGATACATCTTGATTTATAATAAACTATTTTCTATTATGCATTTTGATTTATGAACCCGAAATAATACATTCCCAACAGTTTATTTCATTATGCACTACTTAATAATTGTAGGTGCATGCCATGGTCTGTATCTAGAAATTATGATTAGTATTCTTACTGAATTTTTCACCGTTTGCATTGCTGCGCAGACCTTTGAATGCTGTAGTTTTTGTGTTTACTGTAACAAAATTGAATGCTATCGTTTTTGTGTTTAGTGTAACAAAATTAAACTCTTTTAGATCAAACCAAGATGAGCGACTCAATTTTATACCTTTGCTTTCAACACATAAATTGATTGTTAGTTAAATAAGCAACCAACACTATATATCATTATAATTGATGATCAGTTAATTTGTGCTTTCTGATGAGTCTTAAGAAATTATCTTAATTGTGTACTTCCAGATTGCAAGAAAATGCAAGTACTTTCCACTAACAGAGTATGCAAGAATTGCCAGAGCATTAACCTTATATCACGTCGAAAACAAAAATACAGCAATAACGGAAATGGAACATGTCTCCATGTGCAATAGCAATAATAAGTAAGAGTATCTTTCAGTTTTCTTAATTTTTATTATATCATTTTATTACATAGATGCATGCATAGATGCATATTACATTATATAGATAGATTCATACATAGACATTCAGAAGATAAAATGATACATTTTTAACAAAAGACAGTGGTGGGAATACTTCAGCTAAGAGTACTTTTCCCTTTCCCTTTAACTGTGATCTTTGCATAGCTCTCCTTGGTTGGAAGCCCTACGACTTGAATCCTTTTATCCTTGGTTGGAAGCCCTAGGACTTGAATCCTTTTTCCAGTCATTGAAAGACCTTGAGTGGTAACAGGAGGATTGACAGAAGTTGAAACCTTTTTGCAACACCTAGCAGTTGTACTCTTTTTTGAGACAGCTGATGAGGTTGAATACCAACTAGGAAAATAGCTAGACCACGGTGAAGAAATTTCATCAGAAGAAGTTGAATCATTTGAAAAAATTTCAATGATTTCTACCTTTGAACTCATTTTTTTTTTAATTTTGGAAAGATTTTAAATTTTTAATGGAAGTAAATTGTGCATTGATGGGTGTAGTCATGTGAATTTAAAGAAAATCCTACCCATGTATTAAAGTAAAAGTTAATACCATTAATTAGTAAGTTGGTGTACTCATTTATGTGCATGAAACAAGAGTTTGAGTTTTACAAATTCATCAAAAAAAACTTCTACCTTTTGCTTATAAAATTAACATCTATGTTAATATATAATAAAACTTTACAGATATTTGATACCAACAATTAGCAAATGCTTACCTGAGTTATACTAAAAAAGGGCTCACACCCGTTCTGACCTATTATCCAACCCGGCTGACCCGTTCATTTTTTCACCTTTAATTAGTCCATGTACGCCATGGTATGTTCACGATGTCTTCACATAGTTGACAGAGCACAATAACATATAAAGACATACTTTGTGTCCTATCATAAGCATGTGAAATCTAAAGCTAATTGCTATATGTGTCATGTACTATTGGTGCTCAACTGCTCATAAGATTGCATTTAGTTGATTTGTATGTACTGCAATAGTTGTGTGTCCATTCTTGGTACTCAAAGTGTTCATAAGTAAGATATATCAAATGAAATAATATGCAAATGACTATCAATGAAGACCTCAATATTTGTTAACGCATCTTAATCAATGACTGCATCAATAATAGTGGTGACTGATGAACACTCGCCACACATCGTCTAAATTGTGTTTTTGGGTGAGTGATAATAGAAAAGCACCATATGTTAGGGAACTGGCAATGTGAGAATACACAATTATGACTGTCACAACCTTTTTAGTGTAGTTTGGTTGAGGAATCAGTTAGGAGTTTCTCCCCATTACTCACCATCAACAATATAGATGATATAACGACTAAAACTTACTTTTGAATACAATATGTTGCATGACAGAAAGTGTTCTGGCAATCAATATATGGAGGTGTAGTCATGTCATATGAGGTCAAAAAGATTGGTTTCACCTGTTAGATTGAAAATTAATCAACCTTACTGGATTAAGATAGACCCTACTCTCCATACAGTTGAAATAACTTCAAATCTTACCATCCTTAACACTAGCTTGAAACATATCTAATCAAGTGACAGGCTGATATTTAAACCAAGTTTGTGATATGAGATGAAACAGAACCTTAATTTTTATTCAATAATGATTACACTAAAGGCGCTGAGTTGATTGATTCTGTTTTGGATGTTGTCAGGAAGGAAGCTAAGAACTGTGACTATTTGCAAGGTATAAGATCTGTCTCTTTCATAATTATTTTGTTAAATTTTGAAATTATGTTTTGATGTGAAGCAAAAATGATATATCTATTTTGAATAGTTTGTAATTGATTACGTGTCGATATAAACTGTGAATTATAATTGATATATCTGTTGATAATTTTCTAGATCTAACATTTTTTAGATGAGTTAATTTTACTTATTTGTGCAGTTTCTTTATTTGGCTGAGATAAAAAGTACCTATACTATTAGTTTTATGTAATGATTTAATTACTATGTATCAGTGTATTTGTGTCAATATGATATATACAAGTAGTTGTGTGGAATCATTTGAACATGTTGTATATGACTATACAAGCACATGTGTGATTCAGGATGTATACACGTAGTTTTTAAAAGATTTGAATATAATGTATACGAGTAATTGGTGTTTAGGGAATTGAACAATGTGTAGGAGCAATTGTGTGAATTTATTTGAATGCAGTCTATACGAGTACTTTTGAAATGATCTGAGTTTGATGTATACGATTAATTGTGCCACATGCTTCGAAATAAACTTATGTACTATTTTTGTGTATGTACGTTACAATCTGCTTCATATTTTGTTAAGTGTTTCAAACTGATTACCGTAATCTTATGACATGTAATATTTAAATATCTGATTCGCTATATATGAACAGATTTTGGATAAACTATTTTCATTTTAAACTTAAATTGAAGCCAAACATGTATCATTTGAGTCGTGCTGTCAACTTTGATTCAATCTCTTAGGTGTTTCAGATCTTCCAAAGTATTAGTTTCGAATTTTAATGATAGGTTTGACCATTTTTTTTAATTATGATTATAGTTTTTCGGTCTATAGAGGTGACACAAGTATGGAGGAATGAGTCATGACGATGGGATTAGGGAATTTGAAGTTAAATTTTCATCATATAAGAAGTGTTCAGTAGCCGCTAAAGAAAGCGAGTTTGTGACTGCATCGGTAGGAAGCGGACATAATGATGAGAAATGTCCACAGAGAATGCATTTGGAAGCAGGGACATCAACTTGGTCATAGGCACAAGAAGTATTTTTTACACAAATATATAAGTGTAAAAAGTTTCAATTTTACATTAATAACAAGTTAAGCCTAGGATCTGCAGAAATGTGTTTTGGGTTCGTACGTGTAATGTATTTGTATAACAAGATTGATAGAATACACGATTTACGAGTTTAAATAAAGGTTTATTGTAATTTATGTTTATATATTCCAAGTAAATTTGTTTGGTTTTCTTTTCAAGTTGTTCGGATGATTCATGCTATTGAAGCTCTTAAGATGCCGAATGACTTTCAAGTTGTTGTGACAAAACAACATTGCAAAATAAAACACAAATCGTACTACAGACAACCCATATCTAAATACTCCCGCAGCAACGCGCGAGTTTCCCAACTCGTTAACACTACAAGGGATTCCAACTTGTTGTCAATAATTGGATTCTTTACTGAAAGTATATAAAATGAACCCTAAAGTGATAGTAAATCCACTTTATTATTTTTTATTTTTTTTCTTTATTTTTATAACTTAGATTTTTATTATAAAACAGCGGAAAAAAAATATAAAGTTTGATAAACAAAAAGTAGTAAAACACAAAAAATACAGAGTAGAAAACCATAAAAAAAATTGTCTTATTCTGTTAATAAAGTGGGTAAAACTGCACAAACAAAACACGAAATATAATATATAAAGTTTGACAAGTCAAAAATAATAAAAAAAATACGAAACAAAAAATGATAAAAAGAAAAAAAAATTGTTTTAACCTGTCAATAAAACAGGTAAAAGTGAGGTATTAATGGTATAGGGGGTATGAATAGTACCACCGAAAATGAAATTATATAGCTTTCAAACCAACTTTTAAACGTATACGTTGTGTCTTTGTTTAAAGCAGTGTCACAAAAAAAGGGGCCTACAATGTTGATTAATCACCATATAGAATCGGCCACCAAACTTTTTAATTTGTGCAAATCGGTCAACGGTGGTTAATGGAGGTAAAAATGATTAGAAATATAATCTTACCGAAAATACCATAAACACTCCGAAAACTTGTTTTAATCACTTATATTCACTGTTTATATCGTTTACAAGTTGATCGTAAATAACAAAAACTCGCCGAAAATACTACAAGAGGGTCGACCGACCGACTAACTATTCGCGGTTTTTACAACCTTGATGTAAAAAGTAATGTAATATGTTTTGAGGACTACCGATTCATGATTTTTGCAACCTTGATATAAAGAGTAATGTGTTTTGATTAGATTTCATAATATAACATATCTTCGGTTTAGCGCATTATTGTGTCATTTTAAAATAGAGGTTGCAATTTGTGTCAAAAATAAAAAAAATTGGCTAATTTTGACTACTTTGTAAAAGAAATGGGCACACATTTAGCCCCCTAATTTTTTTTGCAATGGGCACATTTAGCCCATTGAAAAGTTAAATGGGCACAACGGGCACCTATTTTCTCTCAATTAGATAACATTATAATCGTTTTTTAAGAAAAACTTATATATATATTATATATTTAATTTTTTTAATATAAATGAGTTATTACATTTAAGGAATTTATTTCGTCATTTTCGGTATTCTATAAAGCGATTTGTATAATATGTGCCTGTTTAGCCCGTGCCCATTTAACCCGTGCCCGTTCTAGCCCGTGCCCGCCCGGCCCGCCCGTTTTGCCACCTCTATTTTTAAACATACACTCCACCATACTATACATATTGCTATCAATAGGAGCGATCATGGTTTGGTTCCGTTGCGACTGAATAGGGGTGTAAACGAGCCGAGACAACTCGCGAGCAACTCGAGATCGACTCAAAAAATACTCGATTCGACTCGATTTTAAACGAGCCGAGACAACTCGCGAGCTACTCGACTCGACTCGATTACACATTTACACCCCTAATATATATATATATATAATATATATATATATATATATATATATATATATATATATATATATATAGAGGTGTAATCGAGCCGAGACAACTCGCGAACAACTCGAGATCGACTCGAAAAATACTCGACTCGACTCGATTTTAAACGAGCCGAGCTCGAGCATGTCAATACTCGACTCGACTCGGCTCGATTACACCCCTAGTTGCGACTGAATTTGGATCAAAACCAAATATTTTGGCCTTTGCAAACTCAAATGAGATTTTAGCGAGTTCAGTCGATTATCAGTTCAGTCTTTCTGTCATTTTGTTTTTCGTTTTCTCTCCCTAACTAGTTCGGGTTCGTTCAGACCAAATTTGTATCGGAACACATACCATTCACATAAAACACATAACTAATCAACATTTACCTGTAAAATTTATGAACTCACAAAAGACAAAAGAGGTCAAAACCTAAAAAGTAAAAAATGATGGAAAACTTAACCTCATGCCAACGTGTCAAGTTACCACTTAACAACACATTCTTCCATCCCCTAAACACTTCCAATCTCCACGTGCTTTCCTTCCACTTTCACTTTCATCTTCAACAACAACGCCGTAACACCCTCAACTCACTTTTCTCTCTCACACACAACACCTTCACTGTGTGTACCAGAAAACCAAACACAACCCATCATTAAACACATCAAACCAAACAAAACCCATATCTTAGAATCTTGTAAAAATGGGTGGAGTGACTTCATCAATGGCAGCAAAGTTTGCATTCTTTCCACCAAGTCCACCATCATATAAAGTGATGATGGATGAAGGGAAGTTGAAAATGACAGATGTGAGTGAGAGAGGAAATGTTGATGTTTTGAAAGTCAAGACTAAAAAAGGGTCTGAAATAGTTGCTATTTATGTAAAGAATCCTTGTGCTAAGCTCACTATCTTGTATTCTCATGGAAATGCTGCTGATCTTGGTCAGATGTATGATTTGTTTTGTGAACTTAGTCTTCATCTCAGAGTCAACTTGATGGGGTAACTTTTTTTTTTAAGTTATATAATTGTGTTTTGGATCTAGGGTTTTTGTTGTTTTGATGTGATTTGGATTCTTAGTGTGTAAAGTTTTGATTTTTATGTGATTTGAAGATTAGTTTTGGTCCTTGTTTGGTTGGTAAAGGGTGGGCTTGTGGAGAAATAGGTCCTGAGTTAAATCCTGCAGGAAACAGCTGATTTAAACCTTTTGGAGTTTTGGTATTTGTTGAGTTATTTGAATTAGGGTAATTTGAAATGTAATGGAAGATTTGATGTTTTGGTTAATTTAGGAGTGAAAAAGTTTCAATTTTTGAGAATGTAAGGAATCAAAGTGATTACCTTGATTTCACTCCTAAATATGCGAGAATGGAACTTTTGGGATCTTTGGTTAGTTTGGCAATTTTGGGATATTTGTCAAATTGGGAATCTTGGGTCATCTTTCTAGGTATTTTTCCTTTTTGATAATTGTGGAATGGAATAATTAGTAAACATTGTTTAAGTTTGTTAGAAGGTCATTAGTTTGGTTTGTTGGTTTAACTATTTAGGTTTGGGGGATAATAGTGACAGCCCTGTAGATATTGTGCATTGTTGTAGATAATAGTGCGAGATTTGATTTAGGTACCTGAAGAACAAATTGCACAGGATCAGCTTGCGAATGGTGACCCTTTGTTCTGTATGTATGAGTATAAGATTCTCAGATGATAAAGGCTGCGAATCTGCTGTTCAAGTGGCATTTTTCTAGGGTGGTGAAAAGTTTATAAATTTAGGAAATAGAGTTGGTGATTTTTGTTTGATCTTGGCCGTTTGTTAGATTTTATGGAGTTCTATGTTTGGGAGTTTAAGATCCTTTGATAGTGATTTTGCAAGTTTTTTTTTTTTTTGGGGTAAAGCGTTTTAACCCTTACCCGGTAAGGGTTAAAACGCTTTACCCAAAAAAAAAAAAAAAAAAAAAAAAGTTTACTTGCAAAATCACTATCTAAGGATCTTAAACTCCCAAACATAGAACTCCATAAAATCTAACAAAATATTCATTATTAAGCGGCAAATAGGTGGGTTTGGCTTTTTTGAATGGTTATAGATAATTTGTATGTGCTGAAATCATTTTAATCTTTATCCTAGGGTTGTTTGGACTTTGGAAGATAACAAAAGATTCATTATTATGAGCAATAGCTTTAAATTTTGACAAATTTGGGAGTGAAAGTTCCAAGTTATTTTTATATTCAGGATTAATCTCTTTGTTTTTTTTTTTTTTTTGTTTTTTAATTATTATTATGGTTACATTTTTTTTTTGTTGCAATTTCACTTTTAAATTTATGAGAATTGAACTTCTGGATGTTTGGATGCCTTGTCGTTTTTTCCTTATTGTCCGATTAGAAATCTTTTCTTTGGTAATTTTCCTTTTTGACAATACTGTAAGGATTGTGCATCGCTGTCAGTTTTTGACGAAAGTGTAAAAGGTGCTACTTTTGATGTAATTGTGTTTTTATTGATGAATCTTGGTGATGCCTTAGTGTGAGATTTGCGATTTTGCGGTTGTTGGTTGTTACCTTAAGAACCAATCGGAGGTGCTCAGCCTGCGACTTGTGAACATTTCGTTTACGTATACAAGTACAGAATCTCAAGTGGTTAAGGGTTGCAAATGAGTTATTCGAGTGGATGATTTTCTTTGGGAGTTGAAAATTAGGAAAAAGAGTTGATGATTGGTGTTTGAAATGTGTTTTTTTGGCCTTTGATTCTAAGATGCTGTATCACTGTATGATTATGATTTTAATGTCCTTCTGCGGTGAAGTGTGCAAATGGTACAAGCGATGTTTCTCTTTAAGATTGAAAATTAGTAAAAGATTTGTTAAGTGTAGTTTGAAAAGTGCCTGTTGTGGTTGTTTGTTAGATTTCAAGAACTTGGTTTTTTGATTGTGAAATAATTTGATCCATCTGAAGTGAATTAGGAAAAGTTCAAAAAGATTATGTTTTGGAATGTGTAATTTGTGGCCGTTTGTAAGATATCAAGAACTTGTTCATCGACGTGAATCAATCCAGACACTTTTAATGGAGGTTTTTTTTTTTTTCCTAATGATTAAAAAGTATTTGTTTTTGCTTTTGGGCAGGTATGACTACACCGGCTACGGGCGGTCTTCTGGAAAGGTAGAAGTTTAAAGCATTGACAGAGAATTTGCATGATATTGGGACAATTTTATTAAACTATGTGTGTTTGATTATCTTTATAGCCAACTGAGCACCACACTTATGCTGACATAGAAGCTGCATATAGATGTCTAGTAGAGACATACGGTGCAAAAGAAGAAGATGTTATATTATATGGACAATCTGTTGGCAGTGGACCTACTCTAGATTTGGCATCACGTTTATCAAGATTAAGGGCCGTTGTTCTTCACAGCCCGATCGCATCTGGTCTTAGAGTCATGTATCCTGTGAAACGAACATATTGGTTTGATATATACAAGGTTTGTTCTCTTATCGATCTCATCATTGTTAAGTTCTTTTTTGATTATTTAGTCATTTGTAAATATAATGTTTATTTTATCGAAAAGTTGTAAGTTTTTTATTTATTTATGCAGAACGTTGACAAGATAATTTTAGTCAAGTGCCCAGTTTTGGTAATTCATGTAAGTATTTATATTCTGTTGTCGTTGTTATGTATTTTGATAGTCATTCAGAAAGAAAAAAAAAATGTGTATCGTGATGCAGGGAACTGCAGATGATGTTGTAGATTGCTCTCATGGTAAGCAGCTTTGGGAGCTCTGTGTAGAAAAGTACGAGCCATTATGGGTAAAAGGCGGTAATCACTGTGATTTGGAGCTTTTCCCAGAGTACATACGACATCTTAAGAAGTTCATATCCGCTGTCGAGAAGTCGGCCCGCTTGAAAACTTTATCTGGCCCCCTCTCAGATAATGGTGATAAACACCGTATTAGTACAGATTGTAGAGATAAGCCCAGACCCAGCACAGATCGACTAGAGCAGCAATCAAGGCCGAGCACAGACTGTAGAGATAAATCAAGATCTAGCGTTGACTGGAGAGAAAAGTCAAAGAAGAGCTTGGAAAATGTCGGGAAGTCAACCAATGCCATTGACCAACCTGAGAAAGCAAGAAATAGTATTGACCGGTAGGGTTATGTTTTGCTAGTTCATTTCTTGTTACTTATGAATGATGTGATTGAATATTGATTGTTGTAATGATTGATGGTAGGTTTGGAGGCATGGTACGGTCGGCTGTCTTGTGCAATATTGATTGTTTCAAGCCTAATGGAGCCACAGGGATAGGAAGATCATAATGTCGGGTTGTTTATAGCGGATACCAGTAATGAACACAAGAAATGTGAAATCTTTAAGACTCGCAGCAACTGGAATGGTATTGAAGTGACATTTTCCAGGCTTACAAGAACGGATAGAACGGATCGGATAAATGATGTATTTTATTAATTTAAGTGGTAGCTGATGTATCTTATTAAAATTTGGTTAAACCGAATATTTAGTCATATTCCCAGCTTTTTATGTCATGGATCGAAATATGAGTAGCATGATCATAGTGATGAACACATAATTTTTAACTTTGTAATTTGTTTTAAGGAAAGAAAGTGTTGCAATCTTCATAACAATACATGTATTAAATTCTACTTGCAACATCCAGATTATCCTTGGTTGACCTCATACATAACTAGTTATGGTATGGGTCACATGAGCCGCCTCTCAACCAGAAAAGGTTTTGGTTGGCGTGATGTGCAGAAGGTTTCATCTTGATCGGCGGTGTTCATCTTAATCGTTGGTAACTAGTATCTTCAGTGAGGTCCGGCCATCACCTGATTGACCTGATACAGCAAAAGAAAGATCACACACAATTAATAGATAGCCCACTAAAAAAACTAGAAACTAAAATCACGTAACAAATAAGCACAACACGCGTGCAACACATGTTATGGGGTCAAACAGGGAAATATAAATGTAAAACTTAGCAGAAAAGGATACTAGTCAAATAGGTTGAAACGATTCAGAAGTAGTATTTTCATGTATAAAATCTCCTAAACCATTTTATTGAATAGAAAGTTGAGTATGATTAATATAATATGATTTTTGTAATCCTGTTTGACGAATTAATGAATTTAGGACAAAAACAGTTCCAGATCAATCCTACCCATCTCAACCCATTTTGACCCGTTAGATTTGCCCATTTTGCCATCTCCTAAACTTCATACAGAAAACTGCCATTAAAATATGATTAGCTGAGATTTAACATTTACCTTCTGAAGGCACCCAAGACTCGTTTGCCATCCAAAAACGAAGGTCTCACATATCACTTCTTCATTAGCTGCTGGAATTCCCCTTGCGTGTTTCAACAAAAATGCTACATAGCATCTAGCATCTTCTTCTGCAGCAATGTTAAACTTCTACAGATGACTCAACAACCTGTTTTCTTCACTTGCAAAGATTCCCTCTTTCAGAAAGCGCTCTTGCTCTGCAGTCCATCCAATTACTTCTGGCATGAGTTTGCTTCTTGATGGACTGCAATACTTTTTTAAGTTAAATTACTAATATGCTTGAATCGTAATAGTCACAGTTTTAAGGATTATAAATTTGTTGACCGAAAGTTGCTCCCAAGGAAGGGAAATGGGTTTTGGACATGCTAAATACCTAGTTCGGATGAGAGTCCGGATATGAATGCAGCCAGCTCATCTCCATCTTTAGCCACGTCTACCTTTTCTTCAGTTTGTTTATTGATCGCATCTTCCTTAGCCAGAAGAGATATGTGCTGTTTCTGATTAACTGGCCATCTGCACCATTTTCTTTAGATGGTTTCTACTTGTTCACTCATCTTCATCATCAGCAATATTTACTATTCGATTCTTTATCTCCCTGAAGGATAAAAATGCATAAAAGCACGTTACAAGACTACTTTTTTTTTTTTTGCTTAAATGTCACTTTTATACGAAATTTTTTGAAGCAAATGGCTAGTGGAAGTGTTGCGCTGACTCACTTGCAACGAGGTATTCTACAATTTAGATCCGCACAAATTTGGGCGTGTTTCATCAGTACCCACCATGCTCGTTTACAAGTACCACAACCCCCAGCACACCTCACACTGCATCTAGAAGCATGCCGAAGTAGCCTCATGATGGTTTGACAATCTGGGTAGGAACAGTCGATGTTCCTGCATCGAGTGGCATGAACTAAAGCATCTAAAGCCCCGTTCAACTGCATCACAAACATAGGTATAATTAATAAACTATACCAAAACATAATTAGGGGTTTTTAGAAATCTTTCCAAATCTCTCACGTACCGTCATCACTTTTTGCTTCTGAGGTTCTTTATTTTTGGTAATTTCAGGTGTAACTTTTGTTGAAGGGGGAGTTAACTTGTGAGTATGACATGTGTCGCCTTTGGTATCATAGCATGATCCGCATACGTATAGATTCGGACAGGTGTCACAGTGCCAACATTGATCAATTAGGGCATGATTATTGCAAAGAGTGCAGAGTGGTTTGATAATGAGCTTATGTGTGAAATGATATAGTAGCATCAAGGAGGAATACTTGGCATGATTGAGTGTATTAAACTGGTATTGAGAATTTTCACACTTGTTTAAGAAATCATCTCGAGTCTCAAAGAAGCTATTCATAAGCAAACCATCTTTATCCTTGGTGTCATGAGGTACGTTGCTCAACGCGTCCTGAAAACAACAAAAAGTTATGTATGTTTAGTAACCAAGTTATTTAGAAAACTAAAAAGAAAAACAGGCAAACTTGTTTGGGTGGCTCACCTCAGAAAGTCGAGTCTTTTTACCAGATTGGCATGTGTGCTTTTTCGCGGAAAGATGTTTACCAGATTCAAAACATCTGGAACATAACTGAATCTTGTTGCATTGGTTGCAAAACCATCTGCTTCCAGATACCATTACTTCATGGCAAGATGTGCACATGTTCTGCAAACAAACAATCATAAGGTTTTTCTTCTTTGCCCGAACTTTATCACCGAGCTGCAGCAAAATTATAATTAAGGTAAAGCAAAAACTATAACATCAATAAAATTTATGCAAACTTAAGATAGAATTTACTTGTTGCATTACTAAAACATCCTTTGTTGGATTGTCTCGCCCCAGAGCCATCAAAGTTCGCTTATTGAGTGACTTTCTACACAATTTTTCCGAGCTGTCTTTTTCCTCAAGTTTCTTACTTAAAGCTTCAGCATTCCCCGACCAAAAAGCACCATCAAAATATGGCAAACGCGCTGCTGTTATCTTAATATTTTCTTCTCTTTTAGGAGCAAAAAACTGATTGTATAAATTATTGTGGCCCACAACAATGCCCTCGTTGGAAGCTTTCTTTAGCATTAACTCATACCTGCATAAAACAAGAAGAAAGTGAAGTTCAAACTACCTTACTAACACTATGCACATAGATAAAAAAACAGCAAATAACAAACCACTGCCGTAGCTTCTCCTCCTTTGGTGTTTTCTGAGTCTTGGGGTGATTGTAAAAGATATAATCTTGACCGTTTAAAAGAGGACATGACCATATATAACACGTTGCGAAACCTCGTTTCTTGCAATGTTCAAGGTATCCAATCTGCATTATTGGATAATTTTACGCTATGTCAAAATGAACACAAACTACAAAGAAGATTTACAGAAAACAAAAGAAAATATACCAAAATTTCGTGGTAAACAAATGTGCGAAGAGACTCGCCACTCGCGGTTTTTCTTTCTGGTTGAAAGTATTTGACGGAATCGAGGTATGAGATATAAACACATCGATTATTAGGTCCGTCACACTCTGATCCATACTCCTGGACATACATTCCAAATATGCACACATCTACACCTTCTAATCGCTGAAACAAAAGGATCAACTATTTACAAAAGAAGAAAAACTGGTTAGAAATCTTGTTTATAGTATAGACCAAAAACATTAAAAAGACAAGAAAAACAAATCTTACTTTTGATCTGTATTTAAGTTTTTCTGGATAATTTTTTCCACCAAATATATCTCTAAATTGCTGTTTCACTTCTAACTCTCTGTCAACAGATACCACTACTCTAACAACAAGATCTACTGCTTCCGATACCTGTCAAGAACCCGAGATTAATAAAACCTGAATATCGTTAACGATATGTGAAACCATGCATATTATTAAAGGAATTGAATTCTAACATTTTCCAATTCTGTTCCTTGAGATTTAGCGGTTTCTTTTCTCTCTTGCTTCATACGGGTGAAGAGTCGTTGTTCAATATGATCACTAAGATTGGTTCTTGGCAGATCTTTAGCTCTCAACAAAGTTTGTGGTACCCACTTCCCGTCCTCTATATCTGTTAAGCGACACTTAGGACAAATATAATCTGCTTCCTTCTTTTTATCTGTTTCGGTATTGAAGAGACCACAAATCCAATGTTGCCAGTTATGACATCTGTCACATGTCACCCACTGAAAGAAACAACACCAATATATGTTAAGTAAACCTTATGTAAATGAACGAAATGAAAAAGTTAACTTACTTCCTCTTTTTCTTCATCCATCGCCTTCTTTAAACTTCCTTTGGAAATAGAACCTCCACCTAGCATTGATAAAGTAGAACAAGATCCCACAAAACAGGGTTTACAAAAGCAGTGTCGCGTGTTTGTGTTCTCATCGTCTGTTGACTGATAATATACAACGTCTTTTTTGATCCGTTTATCACATGATGAGCAATACCTGGGTGGAGGCGCCAGATATACCGCATCATAACATAACTGACATGGGATTTGATCACTTGAATCTTCAGTGTTCTCTGACGACATCACCTTGTTATTTTGGTTAAAACTAGACAAATGTTGTTTTATTTGAGATTCAGTGAATAAATCAGCCATTGAGGCACTCGGTATCTTCATATTCTTGGATCCAGACCCTGAGCTATTAGTATCAGATGTGATATGTGTGTCTGCATTTTCTGATTCTGACACCATGACAATGTCAACTGAAGGAACACTCGGTGTCTTGATATTCTCAAATCCTGACCCTGAGTTTTTATTATCATAAGAAGTGATGTATGTCTCCTTATTCCCTGATTCCGACACCATTTCACAGTCAACTGAAGATACACTCATTGTCATGGTATTCCCTGAGCTGCTATTATCTAAAGATGTAATCTGCATTTTTGTCTTTTCTGATTCCAACACCATTTCACAATCAACTGAAGATACATGTTCAGGATTCAATAATGACGCATAATCATCTGAAACTGTATTAAACTCACAGATTACTTCTTGCACAACTTGACTCAATTCCTTATTTTCATGGTTGGTTTTTTCTTCAAAAGAAAACTCGGTTGGCTCTTTGAGTTCATCTTTTGCAGTAGTACTGATACTCGCTTCATACCCTTTTGTTATATGTTCATAACTTCCCGTAGGATCATCTGCAATCATATTTTTAACTTTGGTTCCTGAAACCATGGTTAAAGGTGCTCTCTTTACCACCGATATATCTTCACTTTTATAAGAACATTCTTTCAAATGTGGCAGACGTTGCGGACAATTTTGCAGCATATCCAAAAGACCACCACTTAGTAAATCCAATTTACCAAGTTTTCTTTTTCTACAACAATTTAAATCAGAACTTTCCTCAGCAACACGTGGCACTGGTTTCCCTGAACTAACATGTGGGATCTCGAAAACAAATGATTGATCCTTCAGTTGATTATCTAACTGCACTGGAAGCTGACGAGTCTGCTGATTAGGTTTTTGATGAGGAGCTGACATTTGTACTCGTGGTTGCATATATGTCCCACTATTTGTTTTTATTAATTGCGGGTTATATTTGCTAGACATAATGATACTATCCTCACAGTTGTGCTGTAAATTCGGTTGCAAACTATACTGACTTGCATTTAATATGTGCATATCATTCACTGATGTTGGAAAACCCGCGCTATATGCAATCTGTTTCTCCCTAACAGCGCTTCTGTATTGACCTATATTAAAGATTACAATATAAGATTTAGATTCAGTTTCAGTTAACATTATTCAAAATAGTAAGAAACTAATACTGGAAGAAACCATACCCTGATTAAATGATTGCTGCTGGTAAGAATTTCCAGTTGACGGGTGAAAAGCAGAGTTCCAACCACTGGCAGGTGACACTTTTCTACCATCAAACACTTCATATATCCCGGCACCATAAGCATATTCATTGACGAAGAACGATGCATTTTCATTATAAGTAACAAACTGCGGATCAGCCTGCTTTACATTCATTGGAGAAATAACGTTCATCCCGTTGCTATAAAGATTTGTGCTTGCAACATTCTGGCTATACTCATTAACTGTATATCCTGTAGAAATTAATGACACATTACTTATACTCACAACATATATCTATAAAAGAAAAGGAAGCTAATCGGCAACTTAGTATAAAAAGCATGACATATATATACCTCCGAAATACTGAGGATTGGATATGCTGTTGGAAGCAGAATTGTGTCCGTTGTAACCCATATTCATGGATGAAGCAGAATTGTAACTGTTGTATCCCATATTCACAAACTCATGTGGTACCGCTGGATATTGATTAGCATCCATTGTCTTCTGCTTCTTAAAGGTTTGTTTAACACCCTATACAAAAGTTGATAAACATGTTCAAACTACGAAAAATGCCAAAAATGTATGTAAACATATTCAAAGAATTTAATATGAAACTCGTAGAAATAGAAAGCAGTCATTCTCACCTTTGGAGGTTCAACTGAAGTTGAAAACTGGCTGTTTGGATATGAGTTGGGAATTAAAACTGGGACTTGGTTGTTAGTGTGTGAGTTGGGAATCGTTATTGGGAATCGTTTGTTCATGTCATTTACAAGTTTAGATTCCCATTGATCCACATCAATTATTTCCATATAATGTTCACTCCTCGCACTGCAAAAGAACTTTCAATTACTCTGAGTTGCACTAAACTAAAACATTACACAATAACATTAAAGACATCAAAAACAGTAAGAAAACATGTCGCATGAGATAAGTACTAACAACATACTTTCAATAATGCCGAGTGTTTGGCAAAGTTTGATCATCTAAAGACATATATTATTTGAAATACACTGCATGCAACTAAACAATCAAAATCACTAAGAAATAAAACAGCGAAAGTAATTTGTGCACTGCGTTAATATAAAGTGATTATAGTTGTATATATATCAATCAAAAAGATTTTTGAGATACGTACTGTTCACCAACCAAATGGTTGCGATTCAAGTCAATACAAGTAAGACGTGTGTGTTGATCACGTATATGGCGGATACCGCCCCAAACTAGTGCGCCAGCAGCGGTCGTGCAATAGCCGCGGTTAAGCAAATACATAACAACAGTTGATCGCTCCGACTCTAAACCCACCACGGAGGAATGCAAAGGAGTGAGCAATGAAATACACGCCTTCTATAAAGGAAACAAACGGAATGGATAAACAAATAGCGGCGTCCGGGAACTATGCGCGGCCCCTATAGAACCAACACTCCGTCCTCCAAACCTAAGTGGTTGGAGTGGAAGCCAAGTCACTGATCACGTGACCCGCCTAAACAGGTAGGGAATATCTGATGGGAAAGGAGTGTTGACCAAGCTTTGTCATAAAATGGTGCAACTTGGGGAGCACGCGGTGGCACAAATCCCCAGGACGGCGGAAGTCAACCAAAGAGACAAGAGAGCTCGGATATCGATGCCTAATGTCCTTTTCCCGACAGAAACATGCTATTATCCACTGGATATATAATAGAATAGATCACCACCCGTGATCCGGAGGTAACGACAAAGAACCTCACCTATAAATACCACACATTTGGTCATTGAGGGTTAGGTTCCAACACACATATAAACTCTCATATATTGCTCTCACTTTCACTTATCCCTCTATAAACGAATACTTATTCTTACACCCGAGGTTGATCGTGGGAGACCCCTCCCACGGTGAGACTAATGGAGCATTTTCTTAGCAGGTTCAAGTCATTGAATCTCCACACAATCAAGATTAGGAAACGAAGCCTCGTCAATTTAAGTGAACTAGCCTTATCCGCTAAATTTTGGTTCATCATGTGTCATGTCATAATATTATAATATTATTATTTATTTTTTTAAAAAAAGAGTGACTAAATCATATCGTTATTGATACTTGATAGTGTAAGCAGTTAAGCTCTATTGTTCGCAAAACCCTAAGTTAACGAGAGCATGCAAGTAACTTTCATAACTTCATCATGTAACATCCATAAACTACAACTAGTACAAGAAGTCTATACGATCAATGTAAATAAACTACAAATAATGAACTTAATTAAAAACGTAACACTTAATATTCAAGAACTCCAAAACTAGACGATATAAAAGCAAGAAAAGATTGAGAACTAACAAGTCGGTGATAAAGTGATTAACATTACTGTTGCCATCGTTGAAACCCCATTGTTGTTTGTGATGATCGTTATACATTATTTATAAGTACGATCAAAAAGATTTGGTATTAGGAAACAACATGAAGAAAAAGAGTAAAAACCCAAACCTAGTTTAATGACGAGTTAAAGTGGATGATATATAAGGAAGCTAATGTACGATTAGCTTGTTTTTAAACTATAAATTAGGGTATTTTACCCGACTTCACAGGGTTTGTGGGAAGTCAAGATATACTTGACTTTCATTGGACTTATCTTTGAATATATATCTGAATATGTTTAGTACTTACCAATGTCTTAGAAATCAATAAGTCGACTAATTTGATCAAAAAGAATATATATATATATATTTTTTTTAACTTTGGTATTCTATTCTAACATTAACATTAATTTAACAAGTTAAAATCTAATGTTCATCTATATTAGATTTTCAACAAGTTACAAAAAAGCTTTACTAAAATGACAATTTAACGCTTAAACCTATTAAAGTTTCGCGACAAACAACATCGAGTTTTAAAATATCAATTGCATGATAGCAACCATCTATGATATTTTTTATGATCATCACTTTTTAGCTATATTAATGTTACTTAAAATTAAATGAGAACAAAACTTAAAATTTGAGATGCATCAACTTGATTTATATGTGTCTCTAGTCTTTTAAATGCATTATAATATGTTTTCTAGCTCAAAATTAGATGCATTTCATCAATTTAGGTGAATCTTATGTATTTTTCTTTCTCTGCACGTCAAACGTGTTGCTAGTATCACTTTGCATCGTTTGCACTTCAAAATCACTTTTGAACTAATTGAGATGTATCCAAATGAATAAAGATACATCTACTTCAAGTCAATGCATCTCAAATATATAGTTATGATTATTTTTCATTTTTCTCATTTTCTTGTCACCGAATCTATACCCATATTAATATTTGAAAACTTCTATATTTAATTGATTGAGCATTGATTATTTGTCAGTCAACCTTCTGTTAATGTGGCTTATAAAAATATGATAACTCGTCTAAATCTAGTGCCTAATAATATGTCTAACTACAAGATTAAAAACGAAAGCCAAATTCAATGGTTGAGATCGATAAATTATGAGGCCGTTTGGTTTGTTGCTAGTAATTACAATGGGTATCGGATTTGGTATGAGGCCTATATTGGGGATGTATGTAATTCTCCCTTGTTTATATTTGGATGACAAAATATAGTATGAAAAAGTGTATAAATATTTGAATTTTGTAGTAGAAAATAGAGAGGCCCACAAAATATATTTCATAAACACCAAATTGGTGGGTAATGAGTCTATGATTATGATATACTCATTTCATAACCCACTAAACAAACACCTTTAATCACTATGAAACCCATAACCCCATTTCTATTCCCATATACCCATACCAAACGCACCCTAAAACATATGCCAAAATCAATGGTTGAGACACCAAAAAAAAATGACAATGACATATCTATACTACATACTTTCATTCAATAAAAGTTGCATTCAATAAAAGTATTAAGAAATTTGAATCTAAGATGTTGAATTACATCCTATCAGGAAAATCCATTCCTGTACCCCGTGCTCGCTTAACGCCGTCAATAATCACTCGTCAGAAATAAACACGTAACATCATATTGGTTTCAAGGCAATTCCGCAATTGCATGGCACTATACTAAAGATATAAACTTATCAAAAAAGCTACCCAACAAACTGAAGTTGAATTGAAATGATACAAGCCTTTATAAGCTACAGCAGCCCATTAGTTGCTCGACCTTAGGAACTTTATAAACATAGTGCGAAGCTTAAAAAGGGCTCACAAGAGCAGCCAACTTCAATAATGGTTCTGGACAAAGGCGTTTTCTTGGAGGTGCTGTTGCATCTTTAGCAAGTGCTTCCGTGTCACCATCATGTAAGTAACCCACTATAAAGTCGAATAGCTCCTCTTTTCCACCTCTTAGAGCATCCTGATTAAGTCCACCAAACACCCATCAAATGTGTGTGGATAAACAAGCCAAAACGGTTTTGCAAAATTGATACTCTTTTCTGATAAATTACTCAGTGCTATGAAAATTGCAATGTTGGATGGCCATAGCTTAAGAAGAATGTTCAATAATTAGTTAAAAAGGGTATGGATCGATGTTGCAACTTACTTGAATAAACAAGTCTGTATGAGTTTTTCCATCAAATAGTATTAGCTCAGTCCGTGCCCCAACTCTCTTGAGTGCGTCTACAAAAGCAATACTGCAAAACGAAAACTATTTACCAAAAACAATACTTTACAAGTTTCCTAATCATATTGTATTGTGACAAAGAACCCATATTTACTACCATCAGTTAGGGTTAAGGGTCAAACCTTGCATCTGGTGGTATAGAAAAATCTCCAGTTCCATGAAAAAGCACGATATGGGGCAGGAGAGAAATAGCATTCCTTGCACTTGGATCTTCGATAAGAATCTCAGGAGAAAACTGTTGCAGAGATTCATCCCCCTCCATTATACTGTCATGTTCGGAAGCAAACGGAAACCAAGTAAAAAACATATATTGAGCTAGACAACATTTGATCATGACATTTGAAGATATAACTTATTTGAAACCTTAAAAATATAGAGCGATAGAGTCCTCGACGATCAAAATGGTCAACCAAGTTGGTTAAGTTGTACCTATCATGAGTAACAAAAACTGTAACTACACAAACACAAACCAAATAATCTTTCATAAATTCCAAAGCTTCATTCATAATTAATATACATAACTAGTGAGATAGTGCTTACCCTCCGGATAAACCAAAATAAGCTTTTATCTGAGAGACACTCCAAGAAACGGTCTCCCCTTTGGATTCTTTAATGGCCTGATTCAAGAGTACACAAGAAGCTATATGTGCACCAGCAGATTGGCCCATTAAATATATCCTGCATTAAAAAGGTTTAAGTAAGCATAATGTCATTCAGTATCAAAAGGCACCATTCATATAGACTAGTTGGTTACCTATCGGGATCGCCTCCAAAATTAGTGATATTATTGCATACAAATGATAATCCTCTAGAAACATCGTCAACCATGTCGCTGATTGTACCCTGGGGAAAGTTCCTACAAAAATCAATTGTAAAAAAGCAGATGTAAGCCTCAATATTCATCTAATAGACTGACTTTTTGCATTCAGTCATAGATGTAAGTTTCTTCCCACCCAAACGGATAAGCCATAAGGCTATTATACCAACGGACTGGGCTCAATTCTGATGGCCATATTATTTAGTTGGTTTGAGAGGGAGGACTTCGCGAATAATACATGTAAAGAAATTTAAATATACATATATACTACAACAACCTTTGAACCTACTAGTTGAATTATAAGGATGAATATGGATATATAAAGTGCATATAAAAAATTCGACATAAGTAAAGTTATAAACAAGTTTTTTCATTTTCCTTTAGGCGACACTTTTATGCATGCAGATTTTAGAACAAATCTTGCATGCATCACATCAACTATCGAGTTTTCAAATTATTTAATGGGATAGCGTACATGGATAAAGTTGGTCACCTGTAATCAATGCAAGTAACGATGATATCTCTTTCTGCTAATTGAAATCCTAAGAGAGATCCCCATCCTTTATATCTACATCACCATATTAAAAAGAATCGAGTCAACAAAGGACAGTTATGTATAACGCCTTTTAACGACCCTCAGAAATGGACACACTGCAGAATTGAATTAAAAATGTAGCTGCAGTTCTTTAAAACTACATATCTACTAGAGGTGACAATATTGACCCATTCACCTAAATGGGTAAATTTTGATTATGCTTTATTTCTAGCAGGTCAAAATGGGTCAAGCTAATAATTTTATAAAAAAGGAAATGCCAAACCGGTTTTGACCCACATTAAAAAATGCCTATCTTAACACCCTTTTGCCACCCCTACTTATCCAAAATCTTATCTTTTTCCCATTGGCACCATAGACGTATGTGACATGTGCATGGATTATGTTGTTGCAACTTATTTAAGAGATTCACAGAGCAAAACTTTGCTCTTGTTTTCTGTTTGAGAATGGCACATGTTATAGAACACTATCGTTGTAAAAAGGACATGTCATATAGCTTTTCAGACACATATATATGCACCATGGTAAACCAGAGGCCCAAGATACAAATTTATAAAGAGGTTCTAACATAATTTTACTTTTTGATATCATAATCCACGACACATCATACTACAGGAAAATATTTGAATGAAGTACACACGCACGCATATAAAGCTGTGATTAAAATATAAGAGTTTAGCTGGAAGGGGTATAATTCAAACTTGGATGAATATAAACTATAAGGGTTATGTAGTCATTGCTTACCCTATGATCCATGCTCCACCCGTTACAAATACAATGACTGGCTTTGGAACATCTATGTTTTTGGGCAAGTATAGATCCAACCTGGAATTTTTTTTGCAGCCATAAAAAATGTGATCAAGCTAAACAGAAAAAGTATTGATGGTGTTACTGTTAGTATCTGGATCACAAGTTACATTACCTATTTCTAGGCTGATCTCCATAAACTATACTTCTCAAAATTTGGCTTGAAAAGAAATACTGATATAAAACTGCAAAAAAAGTACTAATTAGTTTCTCTTCCAAAACACGACAATCAGCACCAGACTTTCCAGACTGAAATGTCGCGTGTGAACTTTTCATTGCACCAAAACTCTGCCAAAATAAAAACACACCTTGGAGGAATCCAGGCATTAGGAACATTGCATAAAGAACCAGGGCAAGAAGCCTAGAGATCCACCGCCGGCCTACCCTGATTGAAAGCATATGATTAGCATCGAACTTACATATTATCACAGATGAGATAATCTTTTAGATTAAGGAAATATATAGCACACACAACAAAAAAAATAATTAAAAAATAAAAAATTGCAGTAATAATAGATGCCTGCTCTGGTTACATTAACATAACGATCTATTTTTAGTACGTAGTGTTTGACTGCTGTATGCCATTACAACCCTCTTCTTCAGAATATTGAGTATTAAGGTTGAAATGATAGATAAGCCATGTTACACTATCTCTGGGATTTGAGATTCAACAGAGCTACTAATTTCTATTCTGTATTTGGTAATATATTCAATAGGCAAAATCACTTGTTCCACATCCTAGTAAAAGTGAACACATGCTGACTGATTGCGATGGTTAATTCTAGCATGGTCCACATATCTTGCTATAATAGCAATCTCACTAAACGTGCACGACTATAGTAGTATAGCCAATTAGCCAATTTCTATGCATCTTTAGAAGAGTTGTTCTGTTTGGAAATACTTGTATTATGTTTAAAGTTTAAGAGTTCAACATAAAACTAAATGACACAATGAATTGATTTCTTATACTAGTAATTAATTGTTTAAAAAATGATCATCCCAATTAAAGACATGATGGAGAGTGAATAACCAAATGGTAAGGTCTTTGATTTCCTCGCTAGGTGTGTACATCTAGAGAAAATCTGTCTATCTGTTTAAATAAAAAGATGGTAGAAAAATAGTAGTACCCAAGGTAGCGAAGGAGAATAAAAGCAAGACGAGTAATCAAATAAGTTTCACTAGCAGCATGTCCTATCTCACGTCCCAACGACTTCGACCGGCATAAAGAAGCTGCCCTTTTCTCCGTTCTCCGTCTTGCCACGGTCGGAGGAGCGGACGAGCTTCTTGAAATTACGCTGTTCCTCATGTCTTCTTCTTCTTCGGTACATGTTTGTTTCACCGGAGAGTAGCCTATCGGTGGAGTCCCCATTAATATTCAGGATTTGGTCGGTCTTTGTTTTACACGGACAACCGAACACGTTTTCTTCTATCTATGTTTTTCTCCACAACTTGTTATAGTAGGTAGCGTAGATCTCGTGCACGAGAAAATGTGTGGTGCAATAGGATTTTTATTTTTTTTTAATTTATTTTTTTAACATAAAAAATAAAACATACACAATATTAATAAATTAAAATAAACTTTATTGAATTAAAAAAAACACATTACATTAATTAAAAAAAGTTACATAAAAATAGAAAAAATAATACATAAACAAGAAATAAAAAGAGAAAAGTCCAAAATACATCCCTATGGTTTGCCAAAAAACCGATTTACATCCTTTTACTTTTTTTTTGAACAAAATCATCCACCGTTAGTAAAGTTGGCACAAATACATCCCTCCGTTAGTCATATCAGTTAGTATGGACTAACGATGCAAATGATTTTCCGTTATCTCCTAACAAGAGTTAAAATAGTTGCATCGTTAGTCCTCCTTCAGTTAAAATTTTTGCATCGTTAGTCCTCATTGACTATAGAGTTAAAATATTTGCATCGTTAGTCCTCCTTAAGTTAAAATTTTTGCATCGTTAGTCCTTTGTTACGTTTTCGTCCGATTTTTTAAGTTTTCGTCTGTTTTTTAACGTTTTCGTCCGATTTTTTACGTTTTCGTCCGATTTTTTTCGTTTTTGTCCGATTTTTTACGTTTTCATCTGTTTTTTTCGTTTTCGTCTTTTTTTTTACATTTTCGTCCGATTTTTCGTTTTCGTCCGATTTTTTACGTTTTCATCTGTTTTTTTACGTTTTCGTCTGTTTTTTTTCGTTTTCGTCCGATTTTTTACGTTTTACCTCCCACTTCCACCCACCACCCCTACACCTTTCACCCACCACGTCCACCACACCACCCCCCACCCACCCACACCACCACCACCACCCCACACCCATCGCCACCACCACCCATCACCACCTACCACCGCCCATCACCATATTGTGTATGGTGGAGGTGGGTAGGTGAAAACGTAAAAAATAGGACGAAAACGTAAAAAAACAGACGAAAACGTAAAAAAACAGATGAAAACGTAAAAAATCAGACGAAAACGAAAAAAATCAGACGAAAACGTAAAAAAACAGACGAAAACGTAAAAAAACAGATGAAAACGTAAAAAATCGGACAAAAACGAAAAAAATCGGACGAAAACGTAAAAAATCGGACGAAAACGTAAAAAATCGGACGAAAACGTAAAAAAACAGACGAAAACGTAAAAAATCGGACGAAAACGTAACAAAGGACTAACGATGCAAAAATTTTAACTTAAGGAGGACTAACGATGCAAATATTTTAACTCTATAGTCAATGAGGACTAACGATGCAAAAATTTTAACTGAAGGAGGACTAACGATGCAACTATTTTAACTCTTGTTAGGAGATAACGGAAAATCATTTGCATCGTTAGTCCATACTAACTGATATGACTAACGGAGGGATGTATTTGTGCCAACTTTACTAACGGTGGATGATTTTGTTCCAAAAAAAAAGTAAAAGGATGTAAATCGGTTTTTTGGCAAACCACAGGGATGTATTTTGGACTTTTCTCAAATAAAAATTAAAACTATTAATTAAGGTTTCACAAGGTCTTGTCGAAGATCGTCATGCACTTTTCTATCTCGAAGTTCTTTGTTTTTTCTAACATGTAAATCACATCTTTCGATCCAAGTCTCTGGAATGTTCGCCAAAATAGTCGTCGATTAAACGTTGTTCCGCCTCTTCTCGTTCACGTGGTATGTATGCCCTCGTCCTCTTAGGACCTGATCCCGATCCCCCGGCTTCTTGATCACACAGAGCTACAAATTGTTCATACGCCACATAATCCCGAAGATATCGCTCCCGGTCGTCTTTAAAATAAATATCATAAGGGTTGTAAATGTAGGTGTCGTTGGGATTATTTGGATCCATAATTGAAAGAAAGTTAAGTATTATTGAAGTATAAATTAAATTGGAAGAGTCTGTGAAAAATGGTAGAATAAGAAGGTATTTTTAAGATTTTTAAGGGGTAAAAATTTGAAAAAAATGGGTTTTTTGGCAAACTAGCTGTTACCCAATGTTATAATTAAATAAATAAATAAATAAATAAATAAATAAACCGCATGGGCCGGCCACCACGGCGCGAGCAACTATGGCGCCACCCACGGTATGGTGCGCCGTCGGCTAATTTGGGCTGGTGGCCATGGCGCCACCATGGCACCACCGTACCAAGCTCTCTTAATACAAAATAGACACTCATAACAAATGTCAACTTAAAAATCACATCAACTGCACTTTCTATCAATTAAGTTCATTTTTTTCTCGCTAAAACTTAATACACTTTCTATCAATTAAGTTCATTTTTTTCTCGCTAAAACTTAATACTGAATCGACACTTATTTTAAAATATCTCAAAATAGCTATGTAAACACATATTACGCGACTGAATTTAAAATCAACTTGTCGTACTTTTTTTTTTTTTTTTTTTTTTTTTTTTTTTTTTTTTTTTAATTTTAATAATGAAAATGAAATCTACAGCATACAATATAAGCTACAATTTCAGTTTTTGTATTACTTAATTTCATCAAAAACTTTTAATGGTTTTCTCATCGACTCATGTCGTGTGCTTCTCCTTTTCAAATTTATATTATCCAAGACAGGGCTTATAAAATTGCTCTGCACTTGTTTTGCGGTTTTTGATATGGAAAAAAGGTTTCTGGTCAATTTGAAAAAGGTTTAGGCTAACAGTTTTCATGTTAAACATACTTCTCTATGGATTGAAAGAACAATATATCAAAAGGAACGAGTAAGTCAGAACCCGTACTACGCACAAGCTTGCTCTCAAGGTGTTTCGCATGAATTTGTTTATGTTTATGCAAATCTATATTTTTGGATTAGCTTATAATTTATTATGTATTGTAGTTGTTTTTTATTTTCTAAATTTTGTTTTAAATTGATATTGGTCATTTAATTGGAATGGACTTTTAATATTCCTTTATCTAGGCTATAAATTCTGAGCATAACATGGAAACTTACATTTTAAAAAAATAATACACATATGTCTTCTGCTCTTGTTTTGTTAGGCCGGTTAGCAGTTGAAGCTAAGTCGAGCTATGTTAAAGATATGATGCTCGTACATTATGGCCGAGAAGTTAAATCTACATTTGCTGATGAAGAATATTTATCGAAAAAGTGTCAGAAATTCTTGATCGTGTGAATCATAGGGACCGAATTATATAGGAGTTGAAGGTTGTTGGTACATATGATTCTTAGTTGCGGATCTTAGAAAAATGAAAGAGGAGGATTTGGAAGAAGTTGATAGGTTGATGTTTGTGGTAACACAAAAGCATGTTCGTCTTCGTGCACTGTTATCTTTTATTGAGAAGTTGGAGGCAGTGAAGTTTTGATATTTATTTTCAGTTTTTATGATTTTTATATATATTTAGTTAATAATTAAGATGTTTTGGTATGATAATTTTTTTTAGTGTTTTTTAGGCATCTTTTATCCTAGTTGGCAAACTTTGAGGGTTAGATATGTAATATTGCCAATTTTTTTTGTGACTTTTAGCAATCTTATATCATAAGTTGAAGGGTTGAATGTGGTACAACAAAATTTATGTCTAAAACTGATTTGATATTTCTGCATGAGAAAATAAACCAACTGGAGAAATTAGTACTTGAGTTAAGTTTTGTAATCATGAGGCATGTTCAGTTCCAATTCAGTTTCATTACTTATAAGGCATCAATACATGTTTTAGATTTAATAATCTATCTTAACATTTTTTAACCCAAAAAACCCTTTGTGACCTAACCAACTAATCAATGGCTGCTACTGATGAAACTCCGCTCATCAATGAGCTCAAAGAGGCTTCTGGGTCACAGGAGCTACACAAAGCATTCAAGTTTCTATTTATCCAAGACCATACAGAAGATGAAGCGTTCATCAGGTGGATGGGGGAACGATGCAATGAGCTGCAAACCAAGATTTAAAAAAGGACTGAGAGAAATGGCAGAGGTGTTTTCTCTCAACCATGATGAAGAAGAAGCTGGTGGTGACATTTATGAGTGCTTGCGTGAGGTTCAGATCAGGGAACGCAGGAGGTTGGAGGCACTTACCGCCATCTTGCTTGAGGTGCGTGATGGCTTGTCTGAGAAGGAGCATCACCTCTCCATCATGGATTTGTATGATTAGTTCTTGTTGGGTAGTGTTTGTGTAGGTTCTTTTGGGTTTCTGATCTTCTTGGTTGTAAGGTCTGTTCTTTTGATGGGTATATCTTGAATGGTTGTTGATGTTGACCTAAAAGGTCTTTATGTAAATGACTTTTATTAATGAAATGGTAGTAAAAATATTATACCTACTTTTCTTGTTGTGTTTTTATATATATATATATATTTTTTTTTCCTTTTATTTTTTTTAAATGTTTTTATTTATAATTTTAAATGGAGAGGGTATATACACATTATGTTTTGGTACTTTGACTTTTTATCAGACATACACATGAACCTAACACACACTTAAATTGGATCGATTATAATTGACCAAGCACACGAATCTAGGGTTTTGATCGTTTTAGGGTTTGGCTAAAATAAAAAATGATGAAGCAAATAGATTATAATCAAATCTATTTAAGTTTGAGATTCTTTAATCATTTTAGGGATTGGTTTGAAATTAAAAATGAAGATCCCACTACTAGAAAAACAACTATTCTTGACGGGCAATGCGCGTCATAAAGGGCTCAGATGACGCGCAAATGCCCGTCAAGGATGGACCAGTCATAAAACTTCATGACTCGCATATGTGCGTCATACCTCTATGACGTTCACTTATGACCCACGTTTTATGACTCTCTTTTTTGCGTGTCATAACCTAATTTTTTTTTTAAATAAAATTAATTTTTTTCAGTTCCTAATTTTCTATTAAATGACAATTATAAACCTGATAATACAAAATTAAAAACACAAATATCAAAATAACGCATTTCATATATTAAAAACCTGATAATACAAAATTAAAAACACAAATATCAAAGTCAATGAAATGTACAGATGCAATATTCGTTTAAACAACCTAACTTTGCCTATGTTAAAAACCCGTTGCAGTTGAACGGTGTCTATTTATCCGAGACGAACGTCGATGAATTCCACGTTGGTGAGTCGCTAAAGAAACGGGTGCTGCATACGAAAAAAAAAAGTAACATGAAAGGAACATTCAACAATAGCAAAGAAATGTGTGTTAAAGTGAAGCAACAGAAAACAAAAACGCCCCTGTTGGGTTCCTTTTTCACACCAAATAGACCAACAAACAAACAATTAGCTAGGCCTGTTGGATGGGGCGCTTATCTGTGTGACAGCAACCAAACCAAACGCACATTTTTGCGCAGAAAAATCAGCAACAAACGTACCCTTTTTAGTGCAGAAAATCTGCAGCAAACGCACCCTTTCGGGACTGAAATAAGCAGATATAACTGCCCCTGATGGGCTGGGAATATGCAGAACCAACACCACCTATTGGGGTTGCGTTTGCAGCAAACAAACGCCCACTGTTGGGGTTGTGACACGCAAAAATAAACACCCTATTTGGATGGTATTTCCAGCCGATAACCAAATAAACGAAACACCACCCTTGTGGTTTTATCATTATCGTAACATAACAAAGCCACATATGATAAATCCAAATCCAAATGAGCAAAAACAAATAAATAAACAATCCAAATCCGAACCATGTTTCACAGGGGGTACGACTCGAAACCCAAACCGGGTCTAACCCGACATGAAATAATATCAACCAAACCACAAGAAAAACGATGATACTAATTTTTTACAAAACAATTGTTAATTTGTTTCAATCAATTTAATCATTATACAAATTCTCAGTTTGTATTCGAATAATAAATAACTACACATCAAGAAAAACGGTGAGAGTATAGGTCTCGTAACAACTTAGGTGGAAAAGTAACTACACATCAAAGTAAGAAAATTATACAATTAATTCACAAAATGACTCTAAAATGCAATTAACTGTGAACCATATTCAGAGTGCAAAATAGCAGACCTTATTGTACATCCATTCGGTCAAGAAGGTGCCTTGTAGAAAGGCTATCACAGTAGGAAACTTGTAACTCTGTCTCTGTATCTCATCTGTCAAACAAACAGAACCTTTAAATACCCAAACCCTAATAAATGGTAACCAGTTTACATATATAGGAATATATCAAATATACCGCAAATAATGTAAGGATGTATGTAACACCCCAACCCGACAAGGGTAAAGATGTCACGCAAATGGTTTCATATCAAATATAACAAAGCATACATTCAAAAGTAATACAAATATTCTCAAAGGTTACAGAAGAAATACTGAAATTACAAGGTTACAAAAGCGAATACAAATTCTAACAATGTAGTAACTTCCAATCGTCTCTAGGCCAAAAATAATTATCAAGTCTTCTAAGTCCAAAAGTCTCTTCACTCTTACCCAGCTTCCAACTAAAACCTGCCGCGGGAAAAGAAACGCGGCTGAGCTACTAGAGCTCAGTGAACAGATATAACGTAACAAGCAGTAGTATAATGTATACTTTACATGAGTAAAGAGTGTGAAGCATGAATACATGGTATCAAGATGAAAGGTAAGAGTACATGGTATCATAAGGAAAGGTAAAAGGGTACATGGTAAAGGAAGTCAGAAATCCACTACGAGCCCATAACATAACATGAATCATAATCATAATCATAATCGTAAACATGTAGAGGGGAGACCTCTTAGTATCCGGTGAATATGAGGGGTGTCCTCAATCATGGGTATCCTGTAAATATGAGGGGTGTCCTCAATCATGGGTTGGAGTAGCTAGCTCCCGGAGTGTGAAAGACGTGTATCGCACACACCATCAGTCACCATGAATAACATAACATAACATGAACATGAACAAATCTAGGATGCATCCATACGCCCCAGGTGGCCATAATCTGCCTCTACGTAAACATGAATCATAAACATAACATGCAGGGACGGGACAGGTCATCACTCTCCTGCCCTAGAGTCATGCCATCGGTGCATCGACTGACATGGACATGAAACCCTCATGCCTAGTGAGTGGCTCGTAGTATCAAACTGAGGGTAAAGGTCAAGTATCATGAATCATGTTTTTAGTTTACTTGCATAGGTCAATATCATGTTTCATAAGTTCATAATCATAGGTTCATAATCATGGTTCATAAGCAAGGTTCATAAGCAAAGGTTCATAAGAAAGGTTCATAAGCAAAGGTTCATGGTCAAGGGTTCATAATTAAAGGTTCATGAATGAAAGGTTCATAATCATAAAAGGTTCAATATCATGATGGTTCAAAAGATCAGAGTTCATGAATGAAGGGAACATAGCAATGGTATAGGGAACCCTAATACGAATCATAATCAGAAAATGAAGGCCTCTTGTTAAAGAAGCAGAATATCTGTACCTTAACGAATACGCAAGCAAAAGAAATGAAAGTCAAATCAAATAGGAGATCACTCCTTCTTCAACCGATCTACAAATAATCATAAGTTCTCTTAAGTTTCATATCATCGAAAGGTTTCATGTTTGTTCTCATTTCATATTAGATAACCTTAAGTTATATCATTCTCATATGCCAATTCAAAGTATTACCAAATGATCATATTCATAGTTCAAGATTCATAATGTCTTTTACCAAATTTAGGGTTTTATGTAATTATCACAACTTTAGGGATTAATATGTAATTCTCATAAGTTAGGGTGAAAAATGTAATTACTATGAAGTTACGGTGTTCACAAGTTAGGTCCCTTAGTTTTAAAATAATGACGGTTTAAACCCTTACGTTTACAAAACAAACACAAAACACCTTTTCATTACCTTTTTAACCTTTTATAACTTCACACAGTTTTATATACGAAATTGTTAGGTTTTTAATAAATTGAAAATCGTACAAGAACTCAGTAATAAAATTCCCAAAAATTCCCAGAGATGCTCAAATGTCTTAAGTATTTTACCAAATTTTTCCAGATTTTATTAAGTAGCATAACTATGGATTAAAATTCACCTAAACCAACTCGTCCAGATTTCTGACTGATTTTACTATACGAAAAGTTATTAGTTAGAAACCTTTTAAGAAAAATTCACAAAAATCTACAAAAACTCCAGGAAGTAATAGACATCTTATATATTACCCAGTTCAAAGGAAACCTTCTAACTCGACACGATTTGAAAATTAAAAATGAAAAACCCGGACTGATTTTCCAGACTCACAAATCCGATCAGACACATAATTTTCTAAAAATCAAAAAGTAACCTTCTAGGCCTCTAAAAATTACAAACTAAATTTTTCCAGGTAGTTATTTCAATGAGCTTAGTTTTAGGCTTTTAAAACACTCAAAAACTCGATTCCATCATAAAGTTACAGCCGTTTAAAGTCGACCAAAAATTCAACTCAGAATCAGGCCTCACAGAAACATGTCCATCTTAGGGTTTTCGTCATTCAAATCATTAGTTCTTGGCACCAATCGATTTTGGGTGAGTCCATAACACATTTAGGTCGGTCTATAACAGATTTAACATGATCACAATGAATTATTTCAACACAAAAGTTCAGTCGATTCATTCATACGATTTTAGGGTTTTGTTAGTTTATGATTTTATGTGATTTCATGTGTACATATATTCGATTATAAAACACAACAAGAACATGGCATGAACAAAAGATACGATACCCTCGTAGACCATGAAGAACACGGACACAACGAGAATCAAAACACCACACGAAACTCTCTTTTCTCCTCTCTTCTTCTTTGATCGACCGAACAGCCAAGGGAAAAAAAAAGAACATGGTTTTTTGATTAGTTTTTGCTTCACAAATTGATATGGATTAACATTAGGATCATAGGGTTACCTTGTGATGATTAAACACGGATTAAAAACGAGATTGAAGCCTCCTTCTTGATGGTTCTTGGATCGAAAATGGCAGCACAAACAAAAGGGTCGACTGTTTTTTTTTTTTTTTTTTTTTTTTTTTTTTTTTTTTTAGAATGGATCGGTATAATTGAGATAAGGAGGAACCGAAAATTTTGTTTAGGGTATTTAGGAAAGTATCAAATCAAATATGGACTTACCATGTATTAGGAAATCAAGAACTTAGTCTTGTTTTTGGTCTAGGGGGGGGGGGGGGGGGGCGGCCAATGCTTAGTTTCTTTTCTCCTTTTTTTTTTTTTTTTTTTTTGTACAACTTATATAATGTAAAGTTTTCAAAATAAGTTGGAACTTAGGTTAGTGTCACTTAATTAATATTCGTACGTTCTCAAAATTTTAAATTCGAGGGTATTTTTGTCATTTCATATTATGTTAAGTTTCGGGGTTTTACAACTCTTCCCCTCTAAAAAAAAATTTTCGTACTCGAAAATTGAAGTGCGAAGTCGAAATGAAATGCGAAATCGAAAGCAATAACGAACTGAATACGTACCAAATCAAAAAGAGAAATGCGGATAATCGGATCGTATCGACTCTTCGGTTTCCCAAGTAGCCTCGCTCTCAGAATGGTTCTTCCAAAGAATCTTTACGAACGGAATGGTTTTAGTTCTCGTGACTCTTTCCTGATGCTCTAAAACAGCCTCAGGTTCTTTACTATACGAAAGATTTTCCCGAATCCAATCGAATGGGCAAAACACAACATGAGGCGGATACTACTCATACTCACGAAGAAGTGATACATGGAATACATCGCATACGAAGAATAAATGGGGAGGTAACGCCAAGCAAATGAGATACTTCGCCAACCTGATCAAAATCATAGAAAAGCCCTAGGCTTCCATAATTTACAACGAATTCGTTCCAAGGAATACGAAACAACATTGCAGCGGATAACGACTTAAATCTCACACGGAGATACATGAAACATTCATGCCTGAAAGCAATACGAAGGTAGTACTAAAGAGTAAAATCTCATCAATTCAGTCCAGATTCTTAACGAAAAGGGAACTAGTGCACCATTATAGAAGAACTCATCAATTCCAAGCAGATACTGATCGAACTAAGGAACGTACCATCGGTCAACGAAGCGCGTGACGAATCATCAAATGTATCAAATCGTATATCAAAGATAGCGGATCAATCATATAGGTAGAATGAATCTAAAGTCTCACTAAACGCGGATGATCTCAAACAGATATCAGAAATTCTAAGGCTTCTAAGGCACTTCTCGAAATATCCTATGCCCACAAAGAGTGCACGTTATATGATGTAAGTATTATCACGCTGGCCAGACGTCATAATACTTGCATCATATAAATATGTCCTCACGATGGTCATACTTTATCTCAAGTCGTGATTAACATAACTTATCTAAATCCACCTAGTCCACCTACCGTCTCAGAGGTCACTAAAATCAAACATCATAACTAAGAGAACGAAATTACTCGAAGAGTAACGAAATCCGAAAATGTCCATCAGAATTCAGGTACGTCGTTAATAGCGTCAATACTTCATAACTTACCGAAATCAACTCAGCCAATATCAGTGGTTACTTCAACATCCGTCCTTTCTGAAACATAAATCACAAAGTCCCTTCCATAATTCGTCAAAATTCCACATAACTCGTTACTCAACAAATGCAAAGTGACATAGGACGAAATTACTAATAGAGAAACCCAAATTATTCAAAGGACTTCATTATCAGGTAACGGAATTTAAGTAGGTTGAGGGAAAAAACGAATTACGTCATTGATGGCTTCATCATTCACAGAATCACCTCGTCTAAACGCAAATGTCCACTTCAAAATTCGTCAATTCAAATACTAAATTTCAAAATTTCTTCCAAGTTGGAGTGGTTCATCTATGTTTGTCCATCTTATCCCATGGTGAAAAGGAATTACAAACTTGAGTCTGATTCCTCAAGCCTTCAGCAACTCTTCTTGATATGGTGATGTCGTAGCGGCAGTCTCTGACACGATCATCGTGCAACCCTCCATCCGCAAGTCTGCTTCTGCTCTCAATTCATCTTAGTACAACTAAAATGAATAGAGAAGCAAGACTTCGCATCTTCGACAGGTCTTCCAGCATAGCTCCAGGTATGTGTTGAACGATTCGCCTCATAAGATCTGGTTGTCTTGATGCCCGAGTTGCAATCTTCACGTGTTGCATGATGTGTAGTCGAGTACTATCCAGTTCCTCTCTTCTTCTTAGGTGCTTCTTCTAAGGTACACTTGTCGCAACCATCTTCTACTATTCTCCCACCAGGTTTCTAATGCTGATAATTGTCTTCGATCTTGATCTTTTCTGTGTGAAACTCTGTCTTCACATTATATAGGGTAGTGTTGCCTACTAAGAGCTCTGAACGTCAACCGAATTTCTCTTCTAGAACAAAGGCTCATCCTGCCAATAATCTCTATGTTCTTCTTTCGTTCTCTGAACATAACACAATGTCATACTATGACAATATGTCCAAAACACACGAAGACATGATCATTTTTGCCAATACTATTGGCATCACTCAAACTCATAAGGTTATAACGAGCGCGAGGACCGTCTCTGAAATCGTTTAGGGGAAAAACTTTCACATACACCTCATGTCGCCTTCGTTCTTCTTCAAAGTAAGACTGAACTACTTCACAAAGGTTACTCTCGGTTAGTTAACCCCCTTCTTAGAAGTTCTTGTGGTTGCTGCTTCAGCCCTTCAAATTTAGCACGATGCAACGAGATACGAAGTTTCAAAAGAAAGACCAAATCAATCATTGATGTGCGAAAACGGGTAACGATTACTGATAGTGGTACGGTTAGGTGCACAATAGTCGATACGTCGTCACATACTTCATCTTCATAGACCAACAAGAGTACTTCAAGAGAATAACTGAGGTGAGCAAAATTCATATTACACCTGAAATACTGGAAAATCTTCGTACAACGGAATATTTCTAATGGCGGAACTTTCCAAGGGTGAATAGTAATGGTTGTCAGGAAAATTGATAATCATATGAGTTCAGGGTTGGTGCTTCCATAGTGGCAAAACTTTAGCAGATTCAGGTGTAGAGATTCATCATAACGAAATAGGGTAAGATAAATTGTTAAGATCACATTTCAGATACGGTAGTCTATGGTAGCTTTACAAATAGTCATCCAGTCCATACATAAGAGACCACACAATAAGACATGTCAAGATCAAAAGATTCATAGAACGAATACAGTCATCGAATTAGACGGATAGTTCATATATCGAAATCCAGCACATGTTTCAATAAAAGTGTTGAGATGGATAAACGAATGATTCAAGTGTGGGGATTTGTTCAGCTTATTAGCATAAGCAGTAAGTAGGATGTGTATTATCAGCAATACGAACATCGTATATTTGTCAAAAGTGAGATGTACAGAATATCCGTTATTAGCATCATCATGCTCAGTTAACAAATCCATACAGAGGTAACATAGCATCATATCCTTCCAAAGGAAATGGTTGGCAGAACAAGATTTGTCATTCAAAGGAAAGGAACATAACTTCCTATATCCATGGTTAATAATTACCAGAATTCTCATAGGAGTAGTAACGGATTTATGCAAAGTTAAGTAGTACCGGACGATACATTCACATTCAGCATAAGCAATGAATTCACAAAATGTGCCGAACACATTATGGTTGAATGGCTTACGACATGGTCGGAAAGGTGTTAAACAGCTTATCCAACAAATCGGAGGTGGATGTCAAAATCTGAAAATGAAACTTACATGGTGTAAGGTATCCAGGTGGGTTTTTCGAGGTATTCCAAACTTACTTGGTTACTAAGCTTAAGTTGTAAAACTTCTAACTCCTGAAAAGTTTCTGATGAGGTTTAACTAAGGGCAGAGGCACGAATCAGAGTGATGCGGAAGCAATTGATACTCACATATATGTCTTAGTCTACCCATTCCTCACTGGTCAAATTTAGGTTCCTATAGGGAGATCCTAAAGCAAATCTTACAGATTATCTTATGAGCGCTTACAGGGAAACTTAGTGGTCCTACTTACACAGGCCAAGGGTAAATGTATTACGAATCGCAGCCTGTCTCTCTGATACCATAATTGTAACACCCCAACCCGACAAGGGTAAAGATGTCACGCAAATGGTTTCATATCAAATATAACAAAGCATACATTCAAAAGTAATACAAATATTCTCAAAGGTTACAGAAGAAATACTGAAATTACAAGGTTACAAAAGCGAATACAAATTCTAACAATGTAGTAACTTCCAATCGTCTCTAGGCCAAAAATAATTATCAAGTCTTCTAAGTCCAAAAGTCTCTTCACTCTTACCCAGCTTCCAACTAAAACCTGCCGCGGGAAAAGAAACGCGGCTGAGCTACTAGAGCTCAGTGAACAGATATAACGTAACAAGCAGTAGTATAATGTATACTTTACATGAGTAAAGAGTGTGAAGCATGAATACATGGTATCAAGATGAAAGGTAAGAGTACATGGTATCATAAGGAAAGGTAAAAGGGTACATGGTAAAGGAAGTCAGAAATCCACTACGAGCCCATAACATAACATGAATCATAATCATAATCATAATCGTAAACATGTAGAGGGGAGACCTCTTAGTATCCGGTGAATATGAGGGGTGTCCTCAATCATGGGTATCCTGTAAATATGAGGGGTGTCCTCAATCATGGGTTGGAGTAGCTAGCTCCCGGAGTGTGAAAGACGTGTATCGCACACACCATCAGTCACCATGAATAACATAACATAACATGAACATGAACAAATCTAGGATGCATCCATACGCCCCAGGTGGCCATAATCTGCCTCTACGTAAACATGAATCATAAACATAACATGCAGGGACGGGACAGGTCATCACTCTCCTGCCCTAGAGTCATGCCATCGGTGCATCGACTGACATGGACATGAAACCCTCATGCCTAGTGAGTGGCTCGTAGTATCAAACTGAGGGTAAAGGTCAAGTATCATGAATCATGTTTTTAGTTTACTTGCATAGGTCAATATCATGTTTCATAAGTTCATAATCATAGGTTCATAATCATGGTTCATAAGCAAAGGTTCATAAGCAAAGGTTCATAAGCAAAGGTTCATAAGCAAAGGTTCATGGTCAAGGGTTCATAATTAAAGGTTCATGAATGAAAGGTTCATAATCATAAAAGGTTCAATATCATGATGGTTCAAAAGATCAGAGTTCATGAATGAAGGGAACATAGCAATGGTATAGGGAACCCTAATACGAATCATAATCAGAAAATGAAGGCCTCTTGTTAGAGAAGCAGAATATCTGTACCTTAACGAATACGCAAGCAAAAGAAATGAAAGTCAAATCAAATAGGAGATCACTCCTTCTTCAACCGATCTACAAATAATCATAAGTTCTCTTAAGTTTCATATCATCGAAAGGTTTCATGTTTGTTCTCATTTCATATTAGATAACCTTAAGTTATATCATTCTCATATGCCAATTCAAAGTATTACCAAATGATCATATTCATAGTTCAAGATTCATAATGTCTTTTACCAAATTTAGGGTTTTATGTAATTATCACAACTTTAGGGATTAATATGTAATTCTCATAAGTTAGGGTGAAAAATGTAATTACTATGAAGTTACGGTGTTCACAAGTTAGGTCCCTTAGTTTTAAAATAATGACGGTTTAAACCCTTACGTTTACAAAACAAACACAAAACACCTTTTCATTACCTTTTTAACCTTTTATAACTTCACACAGTTTTATATAACGAAATTGTTAGGTTTTTAATAAATTGAAAATCGTACAAGAACTCAGTAATAAAATTCCCAAAAATTCCCAGAGATGCTCAAATGTCTTAAGTATTTTACCAAATTTTTCCAGATTTTATTAAGTAGCATAACTATGGATTAAAATTCACCTAAACCAACTCGTCCAGATTTCTGACTGATTTTACTATACGAAAAGTTATTAGTTAGAAACCTTTTAAGAAAAATTCACAAAAATATACAAAAACTCCAGGAAGTAATAGACATCTTATATATTACCCAGTTCAAAGGAAACCTTCTAACTCGACACGATTTGAAAATTAAAAATGAAAAACCCGGACTGATTTTCCAGACTCACAAATCCGATCAGACACATAATTTTCTAAAAATCAAAAAGTAACCTTCTAGGCCTCTAAAAATTACAAACTAAATTTTTCCAGTAGTTATTTCAATGAGCTTAGTTTTAGGCTTTTAAAACACTCAAAAACTCGATTCCATCATAAAGTTACAGCCGTTTAAAGTCGACCAAAAATTCAACTCAGAATCAGGCCTCACAGAAACATGTCCATCTTAGGGTTTTCGTCATTCAAATCATTAGTTCTTGGCACCAATCGATTTTGGGTGAGTCCATAACACATTTAGGTCGGTCTATAACAGATTTAACATGATCACAATGAATTATTTCAACACAAAAGTTCAGTCGATTCATTCATACGATTTTAGGGTTTTGTTAGTTTATGATTTTATGTGATTTCATGTGTACATATATTCGATTATAAAACACAACAAGAACATGGCATGAACAAAAGATACGATACCCTCGTAGACCATGAAGAACACGGACACAACGAGAATCAAAACACCACACGAAACTCTCTTTTCTCCTCTCTTCTTCTTTGATCGACCGAACAGCCAAGGGAAAAAAAAAGAACATGGTTTTTTGATTAGTTTTTGCTTCACAAATTGATATGGATTAACATTAGGATCATAGGGTTACCTTGTGATGATTAAACACGGATTAAAAACGAGATTGAAGCCTCCTTCTTGTGGTTCTTGGATCGAAAATGGCAGCACAAACAAAAGGGTCGACTGTTTTTTTTTTTTTTTTTTTTTTTTTTTTTTTTTTTTTTTTTTTTTTTTTTTTTTAGAATGGATCGGTATAATTGAGATAAGGAGGAACCGAAAATTTTGTTTAGGGTATTTAGGAAAGTATCAAATCAAATATGGACTTACCATGTATTAGGAAATCAAGAACTTAGTCTTGTTTTTGGTCTAGGGGGGGGGGGGGGGGGCGGCCAATGCTTAGTTTCTTTTCTCCTTTTTTTTTTTTTTTTTTGTACAACTTATATAATGTAAAGTTTTCAAAATAAGTTGGAACTTAGGTTAGTGTCACTTAATTAATATTCGTACGTTCTCAAAATTTTAAATTCGAGGGTATTTTTGTCATTTCATATTATGTTAAGTTTCGGGGTTTTACAACTCTTCCCCTCTAAAAAAAAATTTTCGTACTCGAAAATTGAAGTGCGAATTTGAAATGAAATGCGAAATCGAAAGCAATAACGAACTGAATACGTACCAAATCAAAAAGAGAAATGCGGATAATCGGATCGTATCGACTCTTCGGTTTCCCAAGTAGCCTCGCTCTCAGAATGGTTCTTCCAAAGAATCTTTACGAACGGAATGGTTTTAGTTCTCGTGACTCTTTCCTGATGCTCTAAAACAGCCTCAGGTTCTTTACTATACGAAAGATTTTCCCGAATCCAATCGAATGGGCAAAACACAACATGAGGCGGATACTACTCATACTCACGAAGAAGTGATACATGGAATACATCGCATACGAAGAATAAATGGGGAGGTAACGCCAAGCAAATGAGATACTTCGCCAACCTGATCAAAATCATAGAAAAGCCCTAGGCTTCCATAATTTACAACGAATTCGTTCCAAGGAATACGAAACAACATTGCAGCGGATAACGACTTAAATCTCACACGGAGATACATGAAACATTCATGCCTGAAAGCAATACGAAGGTAGTACTAAAGAGTAAAATCTCATCAATTCAGTCCAGATTCTTAACGAAAAGGGAACTAGTGCACCATTATAGAAGAACTCATCAATTCCAAGCAGATACTGATCGAACTAAGGAACGTACCATCGGTCAACGAAGCGCGTGACGAATCATCAAATGTATCAAATCGTATATCAAAGATAGCGGATCAATCATATAGGTAGAATGAATCTAAAGTCTCACTAAACGCGGATGATCTCAAACAGATATCAGAAATTCTAAGGCTTCTAAGGCACTTCTCGAAATATCCTATGCCCACAAAGAGTGCACGTTATATGATGTAAGTATTATCACGCTGGCCAGACGTCATAATACTTGCATCATATAAATATGTCCTCACGATGGTCATACTTTATCTCAAGTCGTGATTAACATAACTTATCTAAATCCACCTAGTCCACCTACCGTCTCAGAGGTCACTAAAATCAAACATCATAACTAAGAGAACGAAATTACTCGAAGAGTAACGGAAATCCGAAAATGTCCATCAGAATTCAGGTACGTCGTTAATAGCGTCAATACTTCATAACTTACCGAAATCAACTCAGCCAATATCAGTGGTTACTTCAACATCCGTCCTTTCTGAACATAAATCACAAAGTCCCTTCCATAATTCGTCAAAATTCCACATAACTCGTTACTCAACAAATGCAGAGTGACATAGGACGAAATTACTAACAGAGAAACCCAAATTATTCAAAGGACTTCATTATCAGGTAACGGAATTTAAGTAGGTTGAGGGAAAAACGAATTACGTCATTGATGGCTTCATCATTCACAGAATCACCTCGTCTAAACGCAAATGTCCACTTCAAAATTCGTCAATTCAAATACTAAATTTCAAAATTTCTTCCAAGTTGGAGTGGTTCATCTATGTTTGTCCATCTTATCCCATGGTGAAAAGGAATTACAAACTTGAGTCTGATTCCTCAAGCCTTCAGCAACTCTTCTTGATATGGTGATGTCGTAGCGGCAGTCTCTGACACGATCATCGTGCAACCCTCCATCCGCAAGTCTTCTTCTGCTCTCAATTCATCTTAGTACAACTAAAATGAATAGAGAAGCAAGACTTCGCATCTTCGACAGGTCTTCCAGCATAGCTCCAGGTATGTGTTGAACGATTCGCCTCATAAGATCTGGTTGTCTTGATGCCCGAGTTGCAATCTTCACGTGTTGCATGATGTGTAGTCGAGTACTATCCAGTTCCTCTCTTCTTCTTAGGTGCTTCTTCTAAGGTACACTTGTCGCAACCATCTTCTACTATTCTCCCACCAGGTTTCTAACGCTGATAATTGTCTTCGATCTTGATCCTTTCTGTGTGAAACTCTGTCTTCACATTATATAGGGTAGTGTTGCCTACTAAGAGCTCTGAACGTCAACCGAATTTCTCTTCTAGAACAAAGGCTCATCCTGCCAATAATCTCTATGTTCTTCTTTCGTTCTCTGAACATAACACAATGTCATACTATGACAATATGTCCAAAACACACGAAGACATGATCATTTTTGCCAATACTATTGGCATCACTCAAACTCATAAGGTTATAACGAGCGCGAGGACCGTCTCTGAAATCGTTTAGGGGAAAAACTTTCACATACACCTCATGTCGCCTTCGTTCTTCTTCAAAGTAAGACTGAACTACTTCACAAAGGTTACTCTCGGTTAGTTAACCCCCTTCTTAGAAGTTCTTGTGGTTGCTGCTTCAGCCCTTCAAATTTAGCACGATGCAACGAGATACGAAGTTTCAAAAGAAAGACCAAATCAATCATTGATGTGCGAAAACGGGTAACGATTACTGATAGTGGTACGGTTAGGTGCACAATAGTCGATACGTCGTCACATACTTCATCTTCATAGACCAACAAGAGTACTTCAAGAGAATCACTGAGGTGAGCAAAATTCATATTACACCTGAAATACCGGAAAATCTTCGTACAACGGAATATTTCTAATGGCGGAACTTTCCAAGGGTGAATTGTAATGGTTGTCAGGAAAATTGATAATCATATGAGTTCAGGGTTGGTGCTTCCATAGTGGCAAAACTTTAGCAGATTCAGGTGTAGAGATTCATCATAACGAAATAGGGTAAGATAAATTGTTAAGATCACATTTCAGATACGGTAGTCTATGGTAGCTTTACAAATAGTCATCCAATCCATACATAAGAGACCACACAATAAGACATGTCAAGATCAAAAGATTCATAGAACGAATACAGTCATCGAATTAGACGGATAGTTCATATATCGAAATCCAGCACATGTTTCAATAAAAGTGTTGAGATGGATAAACGAATGATTCAAGTGTGGGGATTTGTTCAGCTTATTAGCATAAGCAGTAAGTAGGATGTGTATTATCAGCAATACGAACATCGTATATTTGTCAAAAGTGAGATGTACAGAATATCCGTTATTAGCATCATCATGCTCAGTTAACAAATCCATACAGAGGTAACATAGCATCATATCCTTCCAAAGGAAATGGTTGGCAGAACAAGATTTGTCATTCAAAGGAAAGGAACATAACTTCCTATATCCATGGTTAATAATTACCAGAATTCTCATAGGAGTAGTAACGGATTTATGCAAAGTTAAGTAGTACCGGACGATACATTCACATTCAGCATAAGCAATGAATTCACAAAATGTGCCGAACACATTATGGTTGAATGGCTTACGACATGGTCGGAAAGGTGTTAAACAGCTTATCCAACAAATCGGAGGTGGATGTCAAAATCTGAAAATGAAACTTACATGGTGTAAGGTATCCAGGTGGGTTTTTCGAGGTATTCCAAACTTACTTGGTTACTAAGCTTAAGTTGTAAAACTTCTAACTCCTGAAAAGTTTCTGATGAGGTTTAACTAAGGGCAGAGGCACGAATCAGAGTGATGCGGAAGCAATTGATACTCACATATATGTCTTAGTCTACCCATTCCTCACTGGTCAAATTTAGGTTCCTATAGGGAGATCCTAAAGCAAATCTTACAGATTATCTTATGAGCGCTTACAGGGAAACTTAGTGGTCCTACTTACACAGGCCAAGGGTAAATGTATTACGAATCGCAGCCTGTCTCTCTGATACCATAATTGTAACACCCCAACCCGACAAGGGTAAAGATGTCACGCAAATGGTTTCATATCAAATATAACAAAGCATACATTCAAAAGTAATACAAATATTCTCAAAGGTTACAGAAGAAATACTGAAATTACAAGGTTACAAAAGCGAATACAAATTCTAACAATGTAGTAACTTCCAATCGTCTCTAGGCCAAAAATAATTATCAAGTCTTCTAAGTCCAAAAGTCTCTTCACTCTTACCCAGCTTCCAACTAAAACCTGCCGCGGGAAAAGAAACGCGGCTGAGCTACTAGAGCTTAGTGAACAGATATAACGTAACAAGCAGTAGTATAATGTATACTTTACATGAGTAAAGAGTGTGAAGCATGAATACATGGTATCAAGATGAAAGGTAAGAGTACATGGTATCATAAGGAAAGGTAAAAGGGTACATGGTAAAGGAAGTCAGAAATCCACTACGAGCCCATAACATAACATGAATCATAATCATAATCATAATCGTAAACATGTAGAGGGGAGACCTCTTAGTATCCGGTGAATATGAGGGGTGTCCTCAATCATGGGTATCCTGTAAATATGAGGGGTGTCCTCAATCATGGGTTGGAGTAGCTAGCTCCCGGAGTGTGAAAGACGTGTATCGCACACACCATCAGTCACCATGAATAACATAACATAACATGAACATGAACAAATCTAGGATGCATCCATACGCCCCAGGTGGCCATAATCTGCCTCTACGTAAACATGAATCATAAACATAACATGCAGGGACGGGACAGGTCATCACTCTCCTGCCCTAGAGTCATGCCATCGGTGCATCGACTGACATGGACATGAAACCCTCATGCCTAGTGAGTGGCTCGTAGTATCAAACTGAGGGTAAAGGTCAAGTATCATGAATCATGTTTTTAGTTTACTTGCATAGGTCAATATCATGTTTCATAAGTTCATAATCATAGGTTCATAATCATGGTTCATAAGCAAAGGTTCATAAGCAAAGGTTCATAAGCAAAGGTTCATAAGCAAAGGTTCATGGTCAAGGGTTCATAATTAAAGGTTCATGAATGAAAGGTTCATAATCATAAAAGGTTCAATATCATGATGGTTCAAAAGATCAGAGTTCATGAATGAAGGGAACATAGCAATGGTATAGGGAACCCTAATACGAATCATAATCAGAAAATGAAGGCCTCTTGTTAGAGAAGCAGAATATCTGTACCTTAACGAATACGCAAGCAAAAGAAATGAAAGTCAAATCAAATAGGAGATCACTCCTTCTTCAACCGATCTACAAATAATCATAAGTTCTCTTAAGTTTCATATCATCGAAAGGTTTCATGTTTGTTCTCATTTCATATTAGATAACCTTAAGTTATATCATTCTCATATGCCAATTCAAAGTATTACCAAATGATCATATTCATAGTTCAAGATTCATAATGTCTTTTACCAAATTTAGGGTTTTATGTAATTATCACAACTTTAGGGATTAATATGTAATTCTCATAAGTTAGGGTGAAAAATGTAATTACCATGAAGTTACGGTGTTCACAAGTTAGGTCCCTTAGTTTTAAAATAATGACGGTTTAAACCCTTACGTTTACAAAACAAACACAAAACACCTTTTCATTACCTTTTTAACCTTTTATAACTTCACACAGTTTTATATACGAAATTGTTAGGTTTTTAATAAATTGAAAATCGTACAAGAACTCAGTAATAAAATTCCCAAAAATTCCCAGAGATGCTCAAATGTCTTAAGTATTTTACCAAATTTTTCCAGATTTTATTAAGTAGCATAACTATGGATTAAAATTCACCTAAACCAACTCGTCCAGATTTCTGACTGATTTTACTATACGAAAAGTTATTAGTTAGAAACCTTTTAAGAAAAATTCACAAAAATCTACAAAAATTCCAGGAAGTAATAGACATCTTATATATTACCCAGTTCAAAGGAAACCTTCTAACTCGACACGATTTGAAAATTAAAAATCAAAAACCCGGACTGATTTTCCAGACTCACAAATCCGATCAGACACATAATTTTCTAAAAATCAAAAAGTAACCTTCTAGGCCTCTAAAAATTACAAACTAAATTTTTCCAAGTAGTTATTTCAATGATCTTAGTTTTAGGCTTTTAAAACACTCAAAAACTCGATTCCATCATAAAGTTACAGCCGTTTAAAGTCGACCAAAAATTCAACTCAGAATCAGGCCTCACAGAAACATGTCCATCTTAGGGTTTTCGTCATTCAAATCATTAGTTCTTGGCACCAATCGATTTTGGGTGAGTCCATAACACATTTAGGTCGGTCTATAACAGATTTAACATGATCACAATGAATTATTTCAACACAAAAGTTCAGTCGATTCATTCATACGATTTTAGGGTTTTGTTAGTTTATGATTTTATGTGATTTCATGTGTACATATATTCGATTATAAAACACAACAAGAACATGGCATGAACAAAAGATACGATACCCTCGTAGACCATGAAGAACACGGACACAACGAGAATCAAAACACCACACGAAACTCTCTTTTCTCCTCTCTTCTTCTTTGATCGACCGAACAGCCAAGGGAAAAAAAAAGAACATGGTTTTTTGATTAGTTTTTGCTTCACAAATTGATATGGATTAACATTAGGATCATAGGGTTACCTTGTGATGATTAAACACGGATTAAAAACGAGATTGAAGCCTCCTTCTTGATGGTTCTTGGATCGAAAATGGCAGCACAAACAAAAGGGTCGACTGTTTTTTTTTTTTTTTTTTTTTTTTTTTTTTTTTTTTTTGTTTAGAATTTATCGGTATAATTGAGATAAGGAGGAACCGAAAATTTTGTTTAGGGTATTTAGGAAAGTATCAAATCAAATATGGACTTACCATGTATTAGGAAATCAAGAACTTAGTCTTGTTTTTGGTCTAGGGGGGGGGGGGCGGCCAATGCTTAGTTTCTTTTCTCCTTTTTTTTTTTGTACAACTTATATAATGTAAAGTTTTCAAAATAAGTTGGAACTTAGGTTAGTGTCACTTAATTAATATTCGTACGTTCTCAAAATTTTAAATTCGAGGGTATTTTGTCATTTCATATTATGTTAAGTTTCGGGGTTTTACAATGTATATGCACCAGCCATTGCCCCCATACACACTACTGCACCGAGCCTGAAATGATTAAGGACCTCTAGAATTTGATCACAAAGATCATCAACAGAAGGGACGGGATCAGCATAGCGAATGGATTTTTTCCTAACTGCAACAGCTTTTATGCAAAGCCTAGAATCTGTTTTATGCGAAACACATCTCACGATTAGATCAAACTATACAGGTTACATTACATTAAAACGATGACTAGAAGCAACTTAACATACAACCATTGTCGAGACCATACGGTCTCATCTTAATTTCTTTCCACCATTCGAACCGAATGGACCCTATGGGTCTTCGGCCTCGACATTTCATCAACAACCAAACAATAACAACAACATAATATTAACAAGAGTAGTAAAAAAATGGTTTCAAATCAAGAATCATAAGTTTTGCCGAGACTATGAGGGTCTCGGCTTAGCTTTCTCGACGCCTCAACAAGCAAAAGTATAAACATTGCCGAGACCATACGGGACTCGGCTTAGTTTTTCTCGACACAACTCAAACAACTACAACCTCAGCAGCAGTTATGATCAAAGACCAACAAGGAAAGATCTAAAATAGCAAAAAGTATACTAAGTAACACCACAAGACCATTGCCGAGACCTCCATGGTCTCGGCTTACCTTTCTCTCGCCAGTAATCAATCGAAAGGGACTCTTGGTCCACCACTTTCACGACAACAAAATCATAATAATAACCGAATAAAAACAAAAACGGAACAACATCAAGAACATCAAGATCAAATAAGCCCATACCGACAACAAAATCATAATATTTCCTACCTTCTTTCTTACCTTCTTTCTTAGATCTACAACAAAGACAATAACAACAAAAACAAAAATGGAACAACATCGACAACAAAATCATAATATTTCCTACCTTCTTTCTTACCTTCTTTCTTAGATCTACAACAAAAACAATAACAACAAAAACAAAAACGGAACAACATCGACAACAAAATCATAATATTTCCTACCTTCTTTCTTAGATCTACACGAGTGGTGATGATACAAGGTGATGAGCAAGGTTTTTAGTGGCGCGTTGTGGTGCTAGAGTGACGGTGAGGTGGTGTTTGAGCACGTGAGTCACGTCAAATGGAAGGGGAGATGGTGGTGGTGGTGTGCTTGTTCGGGTGGCGGTGATGGTGTCTTGGGTGGTGGCAGTTGGCGGCGCAGAGAAGAGAGAAAGAGAGTATGTGAGTTTTTAGGGTTAAGTGATTATGAAGAAGATAAGATGATAGGTAGGGTTTTATTAGTTGTAGGGAGTTGAGAGCGGGAAGTGTTTTGGGCAAAAAAAAAAAACAATCAGATGGTAAAAAAAAAACATAGATGACCCCTATTTATGACGAAGCAAAACGAGCGTCATCTAGCAGGCTAAATTTTAACTGATTATGACCCATATGTTATGACGCTTCTGAAAACGAGTCATCCCCAATAGAAAATTTACTCGTTATGACTCTTATTTTATGACTTTGCTCTTTGCGCGTCATCTTGTAGCGTGGGTCATAAAAAGCCAGTCAAGGATAGCCCTTTTTCTAGTAGTGTCCTATACTAAATCCCCAAATGAAGATCCTATTTATTCTCAGGTGTGTATTTTAATGATACTCCATTATATATTTATATTGATTTGTTGTATTTTGGATTAGTTTGATGAATTTAGTCGTTTTGTTTTGGATTTGTTTAAAACTTGTTACTTTATGCATCAAATTTAAGCTGCCTTTTTATTGAGAGAATAAGTAAAGAAAAGTGGCGGATGTATGTGCGAATAATTAGGGTAAAAGAGGTATTAAGGGGTGTTTGTACTAGTTTATTTTGTGGGGTTACCGGCTTATTGAGATTTAGGAAAGCCAATAAGCTCACTGTTTTTTATGTCCAAAATCAGCTGATAAGCTTATTATGCTATAATTAGCTTATGTTATCTATTAGCTTATAATTTCTTATATAAGCCCACTATTCAAATGACAAATTTTTGGGTGTTAATTAAGTGCTTGGTAGATAATCTCAAGTGCTTAATGGCTTATTGTATCCTGGAAAAGCAACTAAGCAATTTGAAGGTGTTGGTTTATGCTTACGTGCCCTTTGTTGTGATAAGAGTAGAAAAGTTTAATTGTTGAAGGATTTTATGTAAAGTAATGGCTACATATAATCAGATAATAGGCGATAAACTCAATTTTAAATGCCCTTAAGTTGGTTAAAGTTGGTACCTTGGGGGATATGTAGTTATGTTTGGTGTTTGTATCAATATTAAGTAATTTAATAACAATTTTTTTTTACTTCGCTTCTACATCTGTTAAAATGAACACCCAAACACCCACACTTGGTCCATGTGCTTAATGGCTTATTGTATCCTGGAAAAGCAACGAAGCAATTTGAAGGAGTTGGTTTATGCTTACGTAAAAAGGATTGTATCATTTTTGGGAAGGAAATATGCTACTAAGTAAAATCCCTTGGATTGGGGATTTTTGAAAACACAAAAGCAAATTAGCATATGGTTACACAAACACCCTCATATAATCAATTATTATATGTGCAGGCTACCATGACTACATTTCAGTTGCATTGTTACTTAAACCTTAAAAAGGAAGCATTGCATTCATACTTAAACCATAAGCATAGGGGTTACAATAGATTTATTCTATTTAAACCATACATAAACCACCAACATTCATGAGGAAAAGTCCTAAACATACAACTAAACCATACTTTTTTCCCCTTCTCTTTTGTACCATCACTGGTACAGAAAGTGGCTTTCGTCACACCAAAAATGTGTGACTATATGCATATAGTCACACACTTTTTTTTGGGTGTGTGTGACGAAAAGTCGCGCCACCGTTGGTAGCATATGGTCACATTGTTTAGTTTGTGGCTGTTTTAATTGAAAAAGAGTTACCAAAGCCCGAATATGTGTGACGAATTAGGCATAAGTTTTGTAGGATTTATCAGTATGTGTGACTATTTCTCATCCTATGGCCACATGAATATATAATAAATGTGACGTTTGTGATGATTTAATCATCCAACGTGTGTTGTTTTTTTCGAGTTAGTCACATACAATTTAAAAAACAGTGGCCAAAAGTGTTAATAAGTGTGACCATATGCTGTTTAAAGTGAAGAAATGTGTATTTTGTGTGACTATTGATCATCCAATGGTCACATGAATTTTTAGTTTGTGTGGCCTTTTGTAATATTTAGTCACACAAAGCATGTTTGTTTTGGGTATTTAGTCACATACAATTAAGCATAAAGTGGCCAAAAGTGTTAATAAGTGTGACCATATGCTGTTTAAAGTGAAGAAATGTGTATTTTGTGTGACTATTGATCATCCAATGGTCACATGAATTTTTAGTTTGTGTGGCCTTTTGTAATATTTAGACACACAAAGCATGTTTGTTTTGGGTATTCAGTCACATACAATTAAGCATAAAATGGCCAAAAGTGTTAATAAGTGTGACCATATGCTGTTTAAAGTGAAGAAATGTGTATTTTGTGTGACTATTGATCATCCAATGGTCACATGAATTTTTAGTTTGTGTGGCCTTTTGTAATATTTAGTCACACAAAGCATGTTTGTTTTGGGTATTTAGTCACATACAATTAAGCATAAAGTGGCCAAAAGTGTTAATAAGTGTGACCATATGCTGTTTAAAGTGAAGAAATGTGTATTTTGCGTGACTATTGTTCATCCAATGATCACATGAATTTTTAGTTTGTGTGGCCTTTTGTAATATTTAGTCACACATCGAATTAAACTAAGAGTGACCAATAATGTTGATAAGCGTGACCATATAATGTGACTGCATCTTTTAGTCACAGGGTTACTACTGGTATTACTAAGTTAGTACTGTTGGAGCAGAGTTGCTACTGCTAGTACTAAGTTAGTCCTGCTGAAGCAGAGTTACTACTGCTAAAACATTATTAAAAACCACAAGAAATTTCAAATTGAATTAAACTCGAATGTATATAACTAAACAGAATATACAATTGTAAATTTGTAATGTCGTACTTAATTAATCAAATTCTCAAGTACCATAATCTAAAGACTTTTGAATCTTCACCGGCTTAGCAGCTTGTTGCCTTAAGTCGTTAACAGATATATATTGTTTCTTCGATGGTACCGGTGGTACACATTTAGTTACAGGGTTTGTTGGTGTAACTTGTAGTAAACAAAAGATGCTTCTATCAAACAATGAATTAAATATGAAGAATTATATATATGTAGGTTGAAAAAACACATGTATGTACCTCCTTTTCATGAATAACTTGATCCTTTGGCCATGCAACGAAACCACTTACGCACTCCTTAACTGTTTTTAACCCATTATTTGCTACGTCCGGTATGCATGTTGCATCAACTAACGATGAATCAATTGACACTCTGTAGCAATCATTTGGGAGTGGTCGGTGATGCAGCATTTGCTTTCCATTAGCCTGGTATACGGTACCCAAAGCAACGATATTTGTTTTCTTTACGTGCCACAGTTTGCACTTAAATGTCTACAAAAAAAGAATTTTTGCATGTATATATCAGAAATTATTTAAACAAAAGAATAACAAGAAACATGTTGAAATACATACTGTTAGCAGTGCTTGTGTTGGATACACATTTTGTTGCGATTGGGAATCCGGAGACCCGTTTTGTTGCTTCTTAGGCTTTGTCTTGGGTCCAACAGTTTTAGCAAGTTCCTATATGTATATATAAAACACGTTACATTATTTAAACAAAAGAGTAACAAGAAACATGTTGAAATACATATTGTTGGCAGTGCTTGTGTTAGAGACGACACATTTTGTTGCGATTGGGAATCTGGAGACCCGTTTCTTCGTGACTTAGGCTTATGCTTAGGCCTGACAGTTTTAGCAGGTTTCTATACGTATATATAAAACACGGTACATTAGTCGATCATGTATGTAATATTCAAAAATCAAAGGCGGATGTTTTATTACTTACCATTGTTTCTATTACCTTTTCAGAAGTTTCAAGGCCATTGGACTTCTCCTGAATTCCCGCATCTTTAGCACTTACAACATCACTTGTCTGAGTGCCATCCACCTCATTAGCGCTGCTCTCTATATTGTCAATGGCCATTGGAGTCACCTGCAATATAAATTAAGAAATACATTGACTCATCAGTTTATGTTCAATGCCTGGTATCATTAGCATCAGTGGTGTTAGCATTAGAAAATGAAATTGTTAACAACATAAAAAATGGGTTACAACTGAGGCTATTGGTAATGGATCAAATGGCAAAGTTATATTGATCCCTTGTTTATTCAACTGTGTCATCAGTAGAGCAAGCATTTTATTTGTCTGTTCCACCTCACCGGATAATTTCTTGACCTGCACATCTTTTTCGGTCATCTCTGTGGACAATTTCTTGACCAATTTATCTTTTTCTTCACGCTCGCGTCTCTCATTATCCAGTTGAGTTTGAAGTAACGCAAGTTTTTAATCGGCATCTTGTTTTCTTCGAGGAAGGCCAAAATACTTTTTGTATGTTACTCCACCTCCCACTCCTCTGGCATAACCGCCCTTTTCCTTACCAAATACAACTGTCATGGCATCAGTGCCATCATCAACACTCAATGTTCCTTCCTTGATCTTGTCATTAGCTTATTTCTGCACAAAAAATATAGGAAATGTTGGGATTAAAAGTCTTCTTGATGCTGTTAGAAAAAATGCTGCTCATATTTGTGTCAATGCTGCTCAGCTGGAGTTAGTGCTGCTCATGAACTTCAATGAAAAATATACTACTGCTAGTACACAGTTACTCCTGTTAGTACGCAGTTAATACTGCTGGTATACAAGTTACTACTGCTAGTACACAGTTAATGCTGCTGCTATATAAGCATAATAATAGAATTTGCAGTCAAACTTACAAGTTGATCTCCCTTTGATCTAATATCATCATCTGGGTATTCGCCGTCTTTGTTTACCCTTCCTTTCAACCACATTACATCACGCGGGGGTTCTTCATCCGCTTCAATCTTTTTATTTTGGATCTAATAAACATCAAATGCATACACATGTAAAGTTAAACCAACATAAATGAAAATATAAGGATGCTTACACATGTACAGTTAAACCAAGATAATCGAAAATATGAGGGTATTAATGCAAATGTGCAAATTGGGCAATGTAAACAGATTCATTTCTCATACTGATCGTCTCTCAATTTGTAAAACAAACATTATGTAATCTTACCATTTTCTCTTTGACATAAACATATCCACCTCGTCCCATTTTATGCTGATAAATATTTTGGGAACGCGCCATTTTAGCTTTATCAGATTTCTCCTAAAAACACAAAATCATAAGGCGTTTAGATGCGGTAATGCTGCAAACTGAAAATTATAAAATGACATATAGACTTAAATAAAGATGACTAATTAAAACCTTGTATGCATCGGTGGTCATGTAGTTTACATACTCGACCCAGTCTGCTGATTCCATAATTGTACTATACAAGCCCGAGACTTCAGTCAGTTTGGAAGGTGTGTTTAGGTTGGGCATGTAGGATCGTGCACCTTGATAGATCTTATGAGCTTGGTAGACCGTCTATGTAAACACAAACAACCTAAGAGAATCTCTATGAATTAAACTTGTATTCAGGCGGAAACTAAACACAAGAGTTAAAGAAGAATGAATAACTATAATACTTTGATCCTCTATGGATCGTTTATTTCACTAATGATAATGTTTTTGATAAGCATACATAAACCCTAGCTGCAAGTTTCTTTTATAGACTAAGAAACCCTAAAATAGCTCATAACAAACCATGTAAAGAGATATACACTATCTCTTCTAAAAATAACTCTAACAAACATTCTAAACATACGGGATAACCCGCAGCAATGACTAACTAAACAGCAGAAACAAAATGAACTACCAGCAGGAACCATAACTACCAGCAGGAATGAAAAATAAATATATTCTAATAATTCCTAACAGGGCAAAATGTAGTTGCGTTTGAGCTTCATTCTGTAATTCCTTAGCAGTTGACCAGGACGAGTCATTATCAATTTTCTGTATGTCACGTTAACATAAAAAAATTTCTGCAAAGATTAACACAATGTTGTTAATTAGTTGCACATAATGTAACTGCATATATAAACTTATGTAGTACTGGGTTACAAAATAGTATATATGTACCGTGATTTCATCCCATAGTTTATCTCTTGATTCTTTATTCACCTTCTTCCAGGAAAGAATCTTCACACCTATCTGCTCACGAACCACATCTCCTAAAAAACTCACAAACACTGATCTGTGTTCCCCTGATACCCTACCGAATGCATCGAAGGTTACCTTGAGCTTTATTCCACCAGGTCTGTCATACTTCGCGCGAAACTTTATTAGCCTGGTTGAGCCCCTCTTAGCTAGTATCGTCAATGGTTGGTTGGTTCCAGTCGCATCTATATCTTCATTATCAAAATATTGTTCGAATTCATATTCTAAGATGTTATCATCAAGTACAACATCATCAGAAGGAAGCAAAGTTTGATTATCAACAATGGGTTCAATATCCATGACTCTTGAGCAACAAAGGGTAAAAGAAATTGATTATGGCTTAGCTTGGAGAGTAATGGTGATAGAAGATTTGATTTTTGTGTTTTCTTTGCAGTCTTTTTTTTAAAGAGAGAAAAGAAGGTATACCAAGAATATGAATCGTTATTCTTGGTAACTGCACTTGTAATTAGGTGATTCAAAAAATTTCGATCCAAAAATTTGGCTCCAAGTTTTAATTTGAAATTAACAATTGAATTATTTGAAAATTTTGCCTTTGAACATGTTAATTAAAGCATAAACTTGAATAAATCAAAATTTTGGCTCCAAATATATGATTATCTTAATACTCGCAAATGTACCACACTGTGCAACCATCACATCAACAGTACAAACTGCTACCCATTTAACATACCAAAATACTTACATAATTACTAGTTATTGTACCCTTACTAATTACATTTACAAAACACAAATTGCTACAATTTTTTTTTGAACATTGAAGACTTTTTATTAAGTAAGTAATATATTGAAAACAAAAACTAGCAAGTTGCTGGGGAATACAGAAAGGAGAATATTTAAAATATAATACAATACATACATAAGGGAAAATCAGTATCCAAATTAAATGTCAGAATTGAACCAAATACCATTTACAAAACACAAAAGCTGTTAATGTATATCCTAAACCCCTAAACCATCTTAGTTTTGCCTTTCCCATGGCTGCTAGAAGGTGCTCCAAAACCTATAAGATTCTTCTTACACGGCATTCCCAAGACAATATCCTGAGTAAATTTCTTTTTGTGTGCCTTTTCAACTGGTATTTGAACTTGAATAGGGAGAGCCAGGATAGGAGCATGAGATGGGAGTTCATCTAGAGGTTCAATGGCTTGGATAGGTTCCACTTCCCAAGTATCAGTACTTGCATCAGAATGTTGCTCTGGATAATACCAAGCAAGGAGGCCAGGAAGGATGTTGAGAGCACCGTCATTTGATTTTGAACTGCTTGAATCAGAAATTTTTTTTATGACATCTACAAATAACAATTGTTAGATCAGTTTTATTGATTCAAATGTTAAACTATATCACAATCAAAGAAAAAACTTTTGATGGTTTACCATTGCAGAAGAATCCATTGTGTTCTCATATTTTGGTCCTCTTTTGTGGTATCTCAAACAATGAAGCAATGTTGCACAAACTAGGCTGCATTTCAAGTCTCATTGGTGGCCAACTAGGCTGCAATTGAAGTCTCAATTGGACCTCTCAGTGTACTCACAAACATTGGACCTCTCAGGGTACTCACAAACAGTTCAAAAGACTGTATTTGTAGTCTCAATGGGCATCTCAGTGTACTCTAATAGGCTGCATTTGGACCTCTCATTGGTGGCTAAGCACAAACAAGTCTGCTAGGTACTCTCATTGCTGGCCAATCACAAACTAGGAACATTCCAATGCTCTCATTGATTTAGACCTCTCAATGTACTCACAAACAGGCAACAAAAAATACTCAGACACAAAACACTTAATTAGACATAGCATAACAACCATTATGTATACGGAAATCAGAGTAAGGAAAACAAAAAAAACAGAGCATACGTTAGACATAGCATAACAACCATTATAAAATACAAAACAACCCCATTTTACAATAGAATCGATCGGTAACAACCACTAACATCACCATTTATAGATCAAAAGCCTGATACTAATTATTTTACAATCAATCATCAACTGATATGTGAAAATAGTAAAAAACATACCTTTGTTGTTATTTGGATTCATTATTTGCGTGCTTGTGTTTGCCAGAAGAATGTGTGTGTTGATTAGGGTCTATTGATTATTGTGTGTGTTTACAAATGATCGGGTAAAGGGATTAATTGCCGGTTGAATATTAAATTTGTGGTTTGGTAAGGTTTAACTGTAGCTGATGTGGCAAGATTTGTAAAAGAAGAAGAAGAAGAAGAAGAAAAAAAAAAAAAAAAAAAAAAAAAACTAATGGTGCTGACTTGGCGGTGAAATCCGGCTATAGCCGGTAACTAGGGTACCCGTACCCGAACTCGTTTATAATATACCCGTACCAGCCCCATATCCCACTGGCACTGGTACAGATTCTGCCTATCGTCACACTGGAAATGCGTGACTATATGCATATAGTCACACACGTTTTTTTGGGTGTGTGTGACAAAAAGTCGCACCACCGTAGGTATCATATGGTCACATTGTTTAGTTTGTGGCCATTTTCATCGAAAAAGAGTGACCAAAACCCGAATATGTGTGACTAATTAGGCACAAGTTTTGTTGGATTCATCAGTATGTGTGACTATTTCCCATCCTATGGCCACACGAAAATATAATAAATGTAACGTTTGTGATGATTTAGTCACACATCGTGTGTTATTTTTTTCAAGTTAGTCACATACAATTTAAAAAAAAGTGGCCAAAAGTGTTAATACGTGTGACCATATGCTGTTTAAAGTGAAGAAATGTGTACTATTGATCATCCAATGGTCACATGAATTCTTAGTTTGTGTGGCCTTTTGTAATATTTAGTCACACAAATCATGTTTGCTTTGGGTATTTAGTCACATACAATTAAGTATAAAGTGGCCAAAAGTGTTAATAAGTGTGACCATATGCTGTTTTAAGTGAAGAAATGTGTATTTTGTGTGACTATTGATCATCCAATGGTCACATGAATTCTTAGTTTGTGTGGCCTTTTGTAATATTTAGTCACACAAAGCATCTTTGTTTTGGTATTTAGTCACATACAATTAAGCATAAAGTGGCCAAAAGTGTTAATAAGTGTGACCATATGTTGTTTTAAGTGAAGAAATGTGTATTTTGTGTGACTATTGATCATCGAATGGCCACATGAATTTTATGTTTTTGTGGCCTTTTGTAATATTTAGTCACACAAAGCATGTTTGTTTTGGTTATTTAGTCACATACAATTAAGCATTAAGTGGCTAAAAGTGTTGATAAGTGTGACCATATGCTGTTTAAAGTGAAGAAATTTGTATTTTGTGTGACTATTGATCATCCAATGGCCACTTGAATTTTATGTTTGTGTGGCCTTTTATAATATTTAGTCACACAAAGCATGCTTTTTTGGGTATTTAGTCACATACAATTAAGCATAAAGTGGCCAAAGTTGTTAATAAGTGTGACCATATGCTGTGTAAAGTGAAGAATTGTGTATTTTGCGTGACTATTGTTCATCCAATGGTCACATGAATTTTTATTTTGTGTGGCCTTTGGTACTATTTAGTCACACATCGAATTAAACAAAGAGTGACCAATAATGTTGGAGCAGAGTTGCTACTGCTAGCAGTACTAAGGTAGTCCTGCTGAAGCAGAGTTACTGCTGCTAGTACTATGCTAGTGCTGCTGGAATGAGTATATATATTATATATAAAACAATATTAAAAAACACAAGAAATTTCAAATTGAATTAAACTCGAATGTATAAAATTGGACAGAATATACAATTGTAATGTCGTACTTAATTAATCAAATATCTAAAGACTTTTGAACCTTCACCCCCTTAGCAGTTTGCCTTAACTCGTTAGCAGATATATATTGTTTCTTCGGTGGTGCCTGTGGTACACATTTAGTCACATGGTTTGTTGGTGTAACCTGTAGTAAACAAAAGACGCTTCTATCAAACATTGAATTACATATGAATAATTATATATGTAGGTTGAAAAAACACATGTACGTACCACCTCTTCAAAAATAACTTGATCCTTTGGCCATGCAACGAAACTACCTTCAACATTCTTAACTACTTTTAACCCATTATTTGCTACGTCCGGTACGCATGCTGCATCAACTAACGATTCATCAATCGACACTTTGTAGCAATCACTTGGGAGTGGTCGGTTATGCAGCACTTGCTTTCCATGAGACTGGTATACAGTACCCAAAGCAACAATATTTGTTTGCTTTATAATCCACAGTTTGCACTTAAGTGTCTACAAAAAAAGAATTTTTATGTATATATCAGAAATTATATAAACAAAAGAATAACAAGAAACATGTTGAAATACATACTGTTGGCAGTGCTTGTGTTAGAGACACATCTTGTTGCGATTGGGAATCTGGAGACCCGTTTCGTCGCTTCTTTTGCTTTGGCTTATTGGGTCCGACAGTTTTAGCAAGTTCCTATATGTATATATAAAACACGTTACATTATTTAAACAAAAGAGTAACAAGAAACATGTTGAAATACATACTGTTGGCAGTGGTTGTGTTGGAGACGACACATTTTGTAGCGATTGGGAATCTGGAGACCCGTTTCGTCGTGACTTAAGGTTATGCTTAGGACTGACAGTTTTAGCAGCAGGTTCCTATACGTATATATAAAACACGGTACATTAGTCGATCATGTATGTAAAATTCAAAAATCAAAGGGCGATCTTTTATTACTATACTTACCATTGTTTCCGTTACCTTTTTAGAAGTTTCAAGGCCATTGGATTTCTCCTCAATTCCCGCATCTTTAGGACTTACAACACCACTTGTCTGAGTGCCATTGGAGTCACCTGCAATATTGTCAATGGCCATTGGAGTCACCTGCAATATAACTTAAGAAATACAGTCACTCATCAGTTTATGTTCAATGCCTAGTATCATTAGCATTAGTGGTGTTAGCATTAGAAAATGAAATTGTTAACAACATAAAAAATGGCTTACAACTGAGGCTATTGGCGATGGTTCAGTTGGCAGAGTTATATTCATCCCTTTATTATTCAACTGTTGCAGAATTTGAGAAAGCATTATATTTGTGTTTTCCACCTCACCGGATAATTTATTGACCTGTACATCTTTTTCGGTCATCTCGGCGGACAATTTCTTGATCAATTTATCTTTTTCTTCACGCTCGCGTCTCTCATTATCCAGTTGAGTTTGAAGTAAGGAAATTTTTTCATTGGCTTATTGTTTTCTTCGAGGAAGGCCAAAATACTCTTTGTATGTTACTGCACCTCCCACTCCTCTGGCATAACCGCCCTTTTCCTTACCAAATACAAATGTCATGGCATCAGTGCCATCATCAAAACCCGATGTTCCTTCCTTGATCTTGTCATCAGCTTCTTTCTGCAAAAAAAATATAGGAAATGTTGGGATTAAAAGTCTTCTTGATGATGTTAGAGTAACTGCTGATATACAAGCTACTACTGCTAGTACACAGTTAAATGTTGCTGCTATATAAGCATAATAATAGAATTAGCAGTCAAACTTACAAGTTCATCTCCCTTTGATTTAATATCATCATTTGGGTATTCGCCGTCTTTGTTTACCCTTCCTTTCACCCACATTACATCACCGGGGGGGGGGGGGTTCTTCATCCGCTTCAATCTCTTTATTTTGGATCTAATAAACATCAAATGCATACCCATGTAAAGTTAGACCAAGATAAAAGAAAATATGAGGATGCTTACACATGTACAGTTAAACCAAGATAATCGAAAATATGAGGGTATTAATGCAAATGTGCAAATTGGGCAATGTAAACAGATTCATTTCTCATACTGATTGTCTCTTAATTGGTAAAACAAACATTGTGTAATCTTACCATTTTCTCTTTGACATAAGCATATCCACCTCGTCCCATTTTATGCTGATAAATATTTTGGGAACGCGCCATTTTACCTTTCTCAGATTTCTCCTAAAAACACAAAATCATAAGGCGTTTAGATGCGGTAATGCTGCAAACTGAAAATAATAAAATGACATATACACTTAATTAAAGATGACTAATTAAAACCTTGTATGCTTTGGTGGTCGTGTATTTAACATACTCGACCCAGTCTTCTGATTTCATTATTGTATTATACAAGTTCGGGACTTCATTCAGTTTGGAAGGTGTATTTAGGTTGGGCAAAATGTAGTTGAATATGAGCTTCCTTCTGTAATTCCTTAGCATTTTACCAAGACGAATCATTATCAATTTTCTGTATTTGACGTCAATAATAAAAAATTTCTGAAAAGATTAACACAATGTTGTTAATTAGTTGCACATAATGTAACTGCATACATAAACTTATGTAGTACTGGGTTACAAAATAGTATATATGTACCAAGATTTCATCCCATAGTTTATCTCTTGCTTCTTTATTCACCTTCTTCCAGTGTAGAATCTTCACACCTATCTGCTCACGAGCCACATCTCCTAAAAAACTCACAAACACTGCTCTGTTTTCCCCTGTTACCCTACCGAATGCATCGAAGGTTACCTTGAGCTTTATTGCACCAGGTTTGTCATGCTTCGCGCGAAACTTTACTAGCCTGGTTGAGCCCCTCTTAGCTACTATCTCAGGTGTTTGGTTGGTTACAGGCTCATCTATATCTTCTTCATCAGAAGACTTTTCGGATTCATATTCTAAGGCGTTATCATCATGTACAATATGATCAAGAGGAAGCAAAGTATGGTTATCAACAATGGGTTCAGTTTCCATGACTCTTGAGCAACAAAGGGTAAAAGAAAATGATTATGGCTTAGCTTGGAGAGTAATGGTGAGAGAAGATTTGATTTTTGTTTTTTATTTGCAGTCTTTTTTTTAAGGAGAGAAAAGAGGCTATACACCAAGAATATGAATCGTTTGTGATTCAAAAAATTTCGATCCAAAAATTTGCCTCCAAGTTGTAATTTGAAATTAACAATTGAATTATTTGAAAATTTTCCCTTTGAACCTGTTAATTAAAGCATAAACTTGAATAAATCAAATTTTTGGCTCCAAATTTTATAGAGTACTATCTTAATAATCGCAAATAATGTATCATACTGTGCAACCATCACATCAACAGTACAAACTACTACCCATTTTGGTTTCATTGTTTGCGTGCTTGTGTTTGCCATAAGAATGTGTGTGTTGATTAGGGTTTATTGATTTTTGTGTGTGTTTACAAATGACCGGGTAAAGGGATTAATTGCTGGTTGAATATTGAATTTGTGGTTTGGTTTAACTATAGCTGACGTGGCAAGATTTGTTTAAAAAAAAAAAAAAAAAAAAAAAAAAAAACTAATGGTGATGATGTGGCGGTGAAATCCGGCTATAGCCGATAAATAGGGATGGCAACGGTTCGGGTTCGGGGCGGGTTTTAGTATACCCATAACCGAACCCGTTTATAATATACCCGTACCCGCCCCATATCCCACCGGATACCCGATTAATATTATCCATCGGTTTTTCGGGTTTCCCCGCGGGTATCAGTTATCCGTACGTAGTTGAATATTATATGGACAAAATTGGCGGTATTAAGATTAAGTCACGCTAAAATCCACCGAAAAAACAAAAGAAAATACTCTAACCACTCCCAACAATAACTCAGCTTTAAACTTTAACACAATGCCACGTCAGCTTTAACATACTCACCCTTAATTAACTGAGCTTTAGTTATACACAAGATGTTTAACGAATGAGCCGAGATGATATGGTTGTATACAAGATGTTTAACGAATGAGCCGAGATGATATGGTTGTATATATACGAGATGTTTAACGAATGAGCCGAGATAATATGGTTGTATACGAGATGTTTAACGAATGAGCCGAGATGATATGATTATACACGAGATGTTTAACGAATGAGCCGAGATGATATGGTTGTATACGAGATGTTTAACGAATGAGCCGAGATGATATGGTTGTATACGAGATGTTTAACGAATGAGCCGAGATGATATGGTTATACACGAGATGTTTAACGAATTGAATGAGCCGAGATGATATGGTTGTATACGAGATGTTTAACGAATGAGCCGAGATTATATGTTTGTACATGAGCAACACACCCAACAATAACTCACGCAACCTTTCGACCCTGTTTCATCATTTCTTAAAAGAGTTTAATTTCTAGACCAACCCTGATAGCTGGATGGTCTTGAGGCAACTCACGCAACCTTTCGACCTCTGGATCAGCACGATTATGCATCTGTAGCATAATACGAGTTATCTCACCTAGCAAATTGTTAATCAATTTGAGTTCTTTTTCTTGTTCATTGTGTAATCGGGTGAGGATAGCCTTTTGCACCTCTGCTAGTTAATTTGTTAGCCACAGTGTTTGTGTTAAAATTAGTGATACTTGCGAGAGAGTTTTATAAGAAGTTGTGTGAGAAAACGAAGTGTTGTGAAAGTGGCTTTGATAGTGGAAAGCCGTTAAACTAGCCGTTGGAGGCTATTTTAAAAATCAGATTGAAAGTAAAAGTAACCGTACGAGTATTATTCAAATTCAAACGTAAAGTAACAGTACAACATATTAATAACGAGCGGGATATTTAAAATTTAAAATTTCAAATTCAAATTAAACAAAAGGGCGGGATATATTTAAAATTTATCAATTCAATTCAAATTCAATTCAATTTATAAATTGAAAATAAAGTATCAAATACAAATACATTAAACATGAAATAGAAATACATTAAATGTCAAATAAAAACTACGTTAACATAAACAACGATTGATTAACATAAACAACATACGATTAACATAAACAACGGACGATTAATAAAAACTATCATCTGAATCTGGGTAACCATCTTCAGAGGATTCGGAAGGTGTGAAAAAACCAGACTCCCACCTTTGCCTACGTTCTTCATCCTCCCTGGCTTGCCGCTCCAAACGATCAGCTTCCTCTTCTCTTTCAAGTGCTTCCATTTCCAGGAGGACTTGCATATCTGCTTCCTCTTGCCTAAGTTGTTCCTCAGTTAACCTAAACGAATTTGGGTCTTGGTTGGGAACCGGTTCATTTTCAGGTTGATTATTCACCGGAAAATTTTCCGGTTGGAAAACCGGAAAGATATGCCCGGGTGGAGTATGGAATTTTTCATTTTCGCTAGGTGGGCTTGGAAACTGTTGGCCAAAATCCTTTTGGCGAGGTGGGCTTGGAAATTGTTGGCCAAAATCCTTTTGGCGAGGTGGGCTTGGAAATTGTTGCCCGAAATCTTTTCTGGAAGACATCTTGAATTTGAGATGCTTGGATCTTGAGTATTTGAGAAGTTTGGAATGTGTTTCTGTGTGACTTGTGCGCTTCCGAAGCATTGGTATTTATAGGGTACAAATGCACATTTTTTATTAACGTGACTTTGAATTTTAATTGTTGGGGCTAACCTGCGTTAACGCAGCGTTAATATGTTGTACTTTATCTTACGTTTGAATTTGAATTTGAATTTGTTAAGGCTGAGTTATTGTTGGAAGTGGCCTAAATATACCCATACTTCTCAAACACATTCAGACTGCGATAGATATTAAAGCATGTATTTACATTAAACATGTACTAGAAAATATCAATTACCCTAATGAAAAAGTCAATTAGTCATTAAAGTTAGCACACAAATTACATTAAACATCATTAATATAGAAAATATCAATTACCCTAATGAAAAAGTCAATTAGTCAATCCAACACCAAACACACTTCTAGATCAACTACACTAGTCAAATCCAAACCAAACACAAACCAAATCCGATCAATATTATCCATCTGTTTACTTTTGGCGCCTCTCGATGGTCCCTCTTCCCGCCTAAAGTATTGGGAACCGTTCGTATACCTCTCTAGCCTATTTGTACAACTCGACAATTTAAAACCGTTCATAATCAACCGTACCATATACAACTCCTTTGATATTTTCATTAGAAAATAAATTTCAAATTTCAATGGCTGACTCCTCTTCAACTCCTTCTTCCAACAAAAACAAACGCCCAAGGGATGATTCTCCTCCACCAATGCCTGAAAAATATAAAAAAATTGGCATATCCCAACGTATTTGGGAGAAATGTAGTGAAGGCCAGTATGGTGTTGAAAACGCATTGTTAGAAATTCACAACAAGCGTATAAAGATGTATGAAGAAAGGAACAAGAAAGATTTAGAGGTCATTGAGGAGCATCAGAAGAAAATTGAGGAGAGAAACAAAAAAATAGAAGAAGAAAGAGAGAAAATAGTTGATGTTTACAGAAGTATTGAAGCTAATAAATATGTGTCTTAATGTATCTTTTCTTTATATATTTTGCCTATGTAAATGTAAACTTATTTTGACTTGGTTTAATATATGAATGCAGTTATTATTACAAGTTTATGATATTTGAATGTAGTTATTATTATTGTACTGCTAGGTAAACAATTGTACTGCTAGCGAAATGTTGTACTGCTGGGTATCCTTTTAGCAGTGGTTGGGAGTGCAGGGTAGTTTGTATCACTTTTTACTTAAAGGGTATAAACCCCCAATTGCTGCACACAATCACATTCACGCACACATTACTCTCTCTCTTCCACTCCCTAATCGAATTTTAATCGTCAAATTGCAAAACCCCCAAATCAAATCATAATGTCGAACCTAACTTTTACCGAACCTCATAATAATGTTGATTTTTTAGAAAAATCCAATGAGTCTGTAGATTTTACTGAGATCATTGATTTCCTTAATGCAAGCTATATTAAGTTTGCATTAACAGTAAAACCTACTATATATACTTCCAACATTATCCAGTTTTAGTCGTCTGCTAAGGTCAATACTATTAATGGGGAAGCACAAATCCATGCCCTTGTAGATGGGCAGATGATTATCATTACAGAGGCGTCTATTCGAAGAGATCTTCTCCTAGATGATGCTAACGGAGTTGAGAATCTTCCAAATACTACAATCTTTGAAAAACTTGCACTGATGGGCTATGAGAGATATACAGATGCTTTAAAGTTCCAAAAAGGTAATTTTTCTCCTCAGTTGAAATTCTTAATTCATATTGTCTTAGTGTGTCTAAGTCCAAAGACCACTGCATGGAATGAATTTAGCAGTAATTTAGCTTCTGCTATAATTTGTTTGGCTGAAAATACTCAAAGATTTAATTTCTCAAAATTAATTTTTGATAATATGGTTTGGAACTTGGATAGTTCTTTGGCTAAATATTTTCTATATCCAAGGTTTTTGCAACTCTTTTTGGACAACCAATTTAAAAAAAAGAAAAGTCACAAAAATGTTTCTCCCACTCCCTGCCTTACCAAAAAGGTTTTTGCTAATATGAGGAGGGTTGGAAAAGATTTTTCAGGGAGAGTGACACCTTTGTTTCCAACAATGTTGGCACTAGCCCAAACCCAAATGGGTGAAGGTTCAGCAATCCCAGCTGGTACCCATCACACACCCACAAAACAACAACAACAGACCTATAAACGTAGGACTAACACCAAGAACACTGAGCTACCTCAGGCTAGTGGTTCTATACCAACTGTTGCAGATGAGGATGTCACTGGGGGGAGAGTGACATATTGGCAAGGGCTGCCACTACTGTGTCTAGCTTAGCAGCAGCACAGGACAGTGGTAACATCATTAAGACCCGAACCAAGACAACTTCTAATGAAGAAAGTTCCTCTGGAACTGATTCAGGTGAAGGTCCCAGTCACATGGAAACAATGGGGGGTTCGGATGTTCATCCTAGGGGTGAGGCTGAACTTAACTTTTCCAGTGATCCACCTCTCGGGCTAGGTAACACAAGCCGAAGTGGTGAGGATAGTCTGCAACTTTTGAATGAATTGAATGATACCTGTGCCAAGCTGTCTGCACAAATTGGTGATCTGCGAGCAATAGCTTCTTCCCAAGATGGAGTCATCAAAGCTCAAGGTGGGGAGATAAAGGCTTTGAAGAGAAGGGTTAGGTATTTAGAAGGAGTCAAAGGATCAAGAATTCCCAAATAAAAGGTTAAATCTTCTGAAGCTTCTAAGGATGCTCCCAAACAGGGGGGGAATGAAGGCAAAGTTTTAGGGGAGGATAAAGAGGGTGAAAGTATTTGTGAAGAGAGTGATCCAATGGAATTTCTAGTTACTGATAACCAAGGGAATGAAGCGGTGATGGATAGGCGTTTGGGCAAGGTTACAACTGTTGATAGTGAGCCACCTATTCCTGCTAGTGACCCAGTTATTCCTGCTAGTGGTCCAGTTATTCCTGATAGTGAGCCAGTTATTCCTGCTATTCCTGCTATTGATAAGGTTAGTTCTCTATACTGAGACTGAAGTTAGTATTGCTGCTATTGATGTTAGTGCTACTGAGACTAAATTTATTCCTGCTATTGATAAGGTTACTGCTACTCAAGGTGATGATGATATGACTATGGCTCAAATATTAACAAAGATTAGGAGTGCAAAACCTAAGAAGAAATTTAAGTTTCAGTCACCTAGTCAACAACAACAACAACCAATGATTACAGATGAAGAATTGAAAAGACAAGTGGCTGATCTTGATGCTCAAGAAGCTGCTCAGATTCTTTCAGACAAGGAGTATGCAGAAAAATTACAAGCGCAAAAAAATGCAGAGTTAATAGCTTCATGGTTTGAGGAAAGGGCTCAGGTTGAAGCTGATTGTGAGTTTGCTAAAATAGTACATAAAGAAGAGCAAGATAAGTACTCAGTAGATGAAAAAGCCAGGATGCTGAAAGAAATTTTTGATGCAAAAAAGAAGTTGTTTGCAGCACAAAGATATGCAGCTAAGAAGAACAAGCCACCCACTCAAAAACAAAGAAGAGATCTCATGTGCAGGTATTTATTTATTTATTTATTTATTTATTTTTTTGTTGCAAAGGTAAATTTATATTAATATCAACAACACCCAATATGTACATCATAAACATCTACTCATGTGCAGATATTTGAAAAATGTGGCCAGTTAGAAACTAAAGGATTTGAAATTCTTGGATGATAAAAGCATTGAAGAATTGTATACAATTGCCAAGAGAAACAATGAACTCTTCTTGAATGACAGTTCAAAGAGAGCAGGTGAACAGTTGGAAATAGAAAGCAGTAAAAAGAGAAAACAAGAACAAACTGAGCAAGCTGTTGCTAAAGAACAAATGCAAGCTCACACTAAACTTGCAGTTGACTCTGTAGGAGAAGCCATGGATGCACAACCTTTAACTGTCAAACATCCCATTGTTGATTATAAGTCTGGATCTCATGGGGAAACAATTTATTACGATATTAAGAGGCATGATGGTTCTTCTAGAAGGTTTGTAAGCTTTCTTCACATGGTTCATGATTTTGATAGACGAGATATGATAGCTCTATGGAAATTACTCAAACAAAGATTTGGTAATAAGACACCAGAACAAGCTTATGATAGAGAAGTCTGGAATTATTTGAAGGTAATGTTTGAACCAAATCATGAAGATGAATGTTGGAGAAGACTAACGCACAATACTGTTAAAGAATGGAAAAATTTTCAACGATGTGGAGTACATGCTTTAACTGTGAATGAGTTGGTGATCTACATGCTTGTAGAAAAGGATTACCCTTTAAAGTTTCACAAAGACATTCTACATCAGATGTTGCGTGGGAAGAAAATACTCAAGCTTCAGCTTAATTATGATAACATGGCATATGAACTGCTCAAGAAGATGGAAGAGTATCTAGGACCCAAGAACAAGAAATAGAATGTATAGTTATTACTACTAGAATGTATAGTTTGACTTAAACATGTATAGTTATTACTGCTTATGAGATAAACATGTGTAGTTATTACTGCTAGAATGTATAGTTATTACTGCTAGAATGTATAGTCTGACAAAATATGCTTACATAAATGCTTACAATCGAGCCAAAACATTGATATTTTTAAATTTTTGACTATTGCATAAGTTATCAGAAATGTGTGACCATATGTATCGAATTGTGACTACACTTAAATAATGTGTGACAAAATTTGACTATTGCCTATAGTCACATGATTGTGCTACAATTAAATGTGTGACCATACACATTAGGAATTGGCAGGCAAACACACACTTAACTTTAGACACACATATTAACTTACGTGACTATTTGTATCGAATTTTGGTCACACTTAATCATGTATGCCTATGGTTTAGTGTGACCATATATGACATTTGGTCACACATCTCAAGTGTGTGACATATATTTGTCACTTTTAAATGCATATCGTGACTATGCTTCAAACTTACTTTTCAGTTGTCACACATTTCAAATTCATATGTGGCTAAATTTTCAACAAAAACTAGCAGTCACGCTTAAATAATGTGTGACAAACTTGAGCATATGATTTAGCCACATACACAATTACTTCGTGTGACCATATATGGATTTTGGTCACACTTTTCAATTGCGTGACATATATTTGTCACATATGTATATATATAGTGTGACTAATGTTTCAACCTTATTTGTATCCGTCACATGTCCAAAATTATAAGTGACTAAAAAATCAAATTTTTTTTACCAGATACGTATAGTCACGAAAATATTCAAATGTGTGTCTGTAGCCTCGGATGTAATTCCGAAATGGTCACACAAGTCGGATCAAGTGTGGCTGTTTATTTTATTCTGGTACATTTAGTCACATAAAAAGGCGACTATGTGGCTGTTCGAAAAACTGCATGTGTGACTAAATCTCATTTTTGTACTAGTGTGGGTACCCGATTAGTATTATCCATTGGTTTTTCGGGTTTCCCCGCGGGTATCAGTTATCCGTAGTTGAATATTATATGGACAAAATTGGCGGTATTAAGATTAAGTCATGCTAAAATCCACCGACAAAACAAAAGAAAATACTCTAACCACTCCCAACAATAACTCAGCTTTAATAAATGAATTAAAAAATACAACAAAATTAAAAAAACATAACATTACATACAAATCACAATAGGATACGAAATTTTATATAGATTTGTAATTGTCGATAAGATCCGACTTCTCCTCCCCACACTTGTAACACCTGTTCCCTAACCATCTTCAAGGCGACATGAAGTTGCAGATCTGTTTCATCATTTCTTAATAGAGTTTCTAGACCGACCCTGATAGCTGGATGGTCTTGAGGCAACTCACGCAAGCTTTCGACCTCTGGAGCACGATTATGCATCTGTAGCATAATACGAGTTATCTCACCTAGCAAATTGTTAATCAATTTGAGTTCTTTTTCTTGTTCATTGCGTAATCGGGTGAGGATAGCCTTTTGCACCTCTGCTGGTTAATTCGTTAGCCACAGTGTTTGCGTTAAAATTAGTGATACTTGCGAGAGAGTTTTATTAGAAGTTGTGTGAGAAAACGAAGTGTTGTGAAAGTGGCTTTGATAGTGGAAACTAGCCGTTGGAGGCTATTTTAAAAATCAGATTGAAAGTAAAAGTAACCGTACGAGTATTATTCAAATTCAAACGTAAAGTAACAGTACAACATATTAATAACGAGCGAGATATTTAAAATTTAAAATTTCAAATTCAAATTAAACAAAGGGCGGGATATATTTAAAATTTATCAATTCAATTTATAAATTGAAAATAAAAGAATCTTGGGCGGGATATATTTATATCCGTTTCAAATTCAAACTCATTTTAAAAAATGTGTGGATTTCTAGCCTATAAATACCCATACTTATCAAACACATCTCACACACAAACACATTCAGACTGCTATAGATATTCAAGATCCAAATTTATCATTCCCCAAACTGCAAATGTCTTTCAAAAAAGATTTCTCACAACAATTTCCAAGTCCACCTCGCCAAGATTTTTCGCAACAATTTCCAAGTCCACCACATGAAGAATTCCATACTCCACCTGAACATATCTTTCCGGTTTTCCAACCGGAAAATGAACCGGTGAACAATCCACAGGAAAATGAACCGGTGCACAATCCACCGGTTGTCGACCAAGACCCAAATCCGTTTGGTTTAACAGAGGAACAACTCAGACAAATGGAGCAAGATATGGAAGTCTTCCTAGAAATGGAACAACGTGAACGAGAATAGGAAGTTGCTCATTTGGAGCAGCAAGCCAGAGACGAAGAACAACGTAGGAAAAACTGGGAAATGGGTTGGTTCTCACCTGATTCCTCTTCGACTGAAGATGGTTACCCAGACTTGGATGATACCTTCGATTAATTTGTATTGTAGTTTCTTTTTAATTTCCTTATCGTATTTTCATTTGTAGTTTGGTTTTAATTTCCGTATCATAGTTTAATGTAATTTCTATTTGACGTTTAATGTATTATTTCTATTTGATGTTTAATGTATTTCTATTTAATACTTTAGAAAATGTTACAATTTTTTATAAAACATTACATAACATATCAAAGAGGCAAAAAAACAAAAAAAAAAACAAAAAAAAAAGACAAGGGGCAAAAAAACAAAAAAAAAAAAAAAAAAAACATTGCGTATAATATAACGAATATTTATACAAACCCTAAACCCTAAACCCTTAAAGCTAAACCAATCCGTAACTCAAACAATAACCAAACGAATACTCCAATAAATCCAAATATGTTAGTCTACGGGTAACATGTCTCAAATAGTCTACGGGTAGCATGTCTCGAATAAATTAATATATATCATAAACACAAATTATGTAAATATTTCATAGAAATGTTGTCTTAAATTATGATTATGAAATTTTAAAGAGTATAAACATGTTTTTTTTATAAATTCTACAAAATACATTCCATACTTTTTTAGTTTGTGGTTCGAGAAAAGTAAGATCGTATCGTATTAGTTCTTAAGATCCTATGGTAAAGATCGGGATCCTATAAGATCTAAAGCTTTCAAAGATCCTTTGTAAGATCCGGATCATTTTTGCTTTGCAGTATCGTAAAATCGTAAATCCTAAGATCAGGATCGGGATCCTGACAACCATGGTCTCACGTACACTTCTAATTTCCTTACTTCGTAGTTAACCAAATTTAAGAGCATTACCAATGGTCACTCAGTGTTAAAGTTTAACACACTGCCACGTCAGCTTTAACCTTTTCACCTTTAATAGAAACATTAAACTTAAAACACAATACATAGTACGATTAATAGAAACTAAAACTACAAATTAAGAAAAGGAATCATCTGAAACCCAACCGTCCTCACTCGAAGAGGACCTAAACTCCCCATCATAATACTTTCCTTCCATAATATCAAACCAATTTCTCTCCTCACTTCCTCATCTTGCTCCCCAGAAGTCGGAGTTCATCCTCACTCAGTCCACAGGGATTTGTCGGTTGTTCCACAATCGGAGAGTTGTGTGTGACTTGTGTGTGTGATAATAATACTCTGTTGGTGTTGCATATATATAGGTACCCTGAAATTTGAATTTGAAATTATATTATCCCGCTTGTAGTTGAATTTTGAATTTTTGAATTTGAATTTGATTATCCCGCTTAAGAACCAAGGGGGTGTTTTGTAATTTTTTTTATTTTTTTTAAACACAACGGATACATAGTACTCTAGAGGGGGTAGAAATGATTATTTTTATTTATTTATTTATTATAGCTCACCATAACGTGGCGTTAAGGGGTTAACGCAGGTGCGTTAATGCAGCCTTAACGCACACACTTTCCTCGGGTTAATAATAATGAACCTGATCCTGAATCATTCCAAACATTCCCTCGGTTTCATTTTGTCGAGTCAAACCCTAATCAGATTTAATATCATTAATATCGAAAATATCATTAATATAGAAAATATCAATTACCCTAATCAAAAAGTCAATTAGTCAATCCAACACCAAACACACTTCCAAATCAACTACACTAGTCAATCCAAACCAAACACAAACCAAATCAGACCAATATTATCCATCTGTTTACTTTTGGCGCATTTCCATGGTCCCTCTTCCCGCCTAAAGTATTGGGAACCGTTCGTATACCTCTCCAGCCTATTTATACCTATCGACATGGAAAACCGTTCATAATCAACCGTTCATATACAACTCCTTTGATATTTTCATTAGATATTATATTTCAAATTTCAATGGCTGAATCCTCTTCAACTCCTGTTTCAAACAAAAACAAAGGCCCAAGGGATGATTCTCCTCCTCCAATCCCTGATAAATATAAAAATTTTGGCATATCCTATGAAATTTGGGAGAAATGTAATAAAGGCCAGTATGGTACTGAAAACACATTAATAGAATATTACAACAAGCGTATAAAGATGCTGGAAGAAAGGAACAAGAAAGATTTAGAGATCATTGAGGAGCATCAGAAGAAAGTTGATGATAGGAACAAAGTAATAGAAGAAACAAGGGAGAAAATAGTTGATGTTTACAAAACTATTCAAGATAGTTTATTTATTTCTTAATGTATCTTTTGTTTATATATTTTGCCTATGTAAATGTAAACTTATTTTGACTTGGTTTAATATATTACTTAACTTTTCCAATTCATACAAGTTTATGATATTTGAATGCAGTTATTATTATTAGTTTATGATACCTGTGTTTCCCCTGATGTTAAAGGGGTGTTTGGTTAGTACTGGTTGGGAGTGCAGGGTACGTTTGTACTGCTAGGCAAAAAATTGTACTGGTAGCAAAAACTTTGTACTGCTGGGTATCCGTTAGTACTGGTTGGGAGTGCAGGGTACGTTTGTGTCACTTTTTACTTAAAGGGTATAAATCCCCAATTGCGGCACACAATCGTATTCACGCACACATTACTCTCTCTCTTCCATGGCCTAAACGAATTTTAATCGTTATATTGCAAAACCCCCAAATCAAATCATAATGTCGAACCTAACTTTTACCGAACCTCATAATAATGTTGCCTTTTTAGAAAAATCCAATGAGTCTGTAGATTTTACTGAGATCATTGATTTCCTTAATGCAAGCTATATTAAGTTTGCATTAACAGTAAAACCTACTACATATACTTCTAACATTATCCAGTTTTGGTTGTCTGCTAAGGTCAAAACTATTAATGGGGAAGCACAAATCCATGCCCTTGTAGATGGGAAGAGGATTATCATTACAGAGGCGTCTATTCGAAGAGATCTTCTCCTAGATGATGCTAACGGCGTTGAGAATCTTCCAAATACTACAATATTTGAAAAACTTTCACTGATGGGCTATGAGAGAAAATCAGATGGTTTAAAGTTTTATAAAGGTAATTTTTCTCCTCAGTGGAAATTCTTAATTCATACTGTCTTAGTATGTCTAAGTCCAAAGACCACTGCATGGAATGAATTTAGCAGTAATTTAGCTTCTGCTATAATTTGTTTGGCTGAAAATACTCAAAGATTTAATTTTTCAAAATTAATTTTTGCTAGTATGGTTAAGAACTTGGATAGTTCTTCGGCTAAATGTTTTCTATATCCAAGGTTTTTGCAACTATTTTTGGACAACCAATTTAAAAATAAGAAAAGTTACAAAAATGTTTATTCCACTCCCTGCCTTACCAAAAAGGTTTTTGCTAATATGAGGAGGGTTGGAAAAGGTTTTTCAGGGACAATGACACCTTTGTTTCCAACAATGGTGGCACTAGCCCAAACCCAAATGGGTGAAGGTTCAGCAATCCCAGCTGGTACCCATCACACACCCACACTTTTGGTTACATCATCTAAACAACAACAAAAGACCTATAAACGTAGGACTAACACCAAGAACACTGAGCTACCTCAGGCTAGTGGTTCTATACCAACTGTTGCAGATGAGGCTGTCACTGGGGGGGGGGGAGAGTGACATGTTGGCAAGGGCTGCCACTACTATGTCTAGCTTAGCAGTAGCACAGGACAGTGGTAACATCATTAAGACCCGAACCAAGACAACTTCTAATGAGTTTGGTCCACGTAGAACTGATTCAGGTGAAGGACCCAATCACATGGAAACAATGGGGGGTTCAGATGTTCATCCTAGGGGTAAGACTGAACTTAACTTTTCCTATGATCCACCTCTCGAGCTAGGTAACACAAGCCGAAGTGGTGAGGATAGTATGCAACTTTTGAATGAATTGAAGGATACCTGTGCTAAGCTGTCTGCACAAATTGTTGATCTGCAAACAACAGCTGCTTCTCAAGATGGAGTCATCAAAGCTCAAGATGGAGTCATCAAAGCTCAAGGTGGGGAGATAAAGGCTTTGAAGAGAAGGGTTAGGTATTTAGAAGGAGTCAAAGGATCAAGAATTCCCAAACACAAGGTTAAATCTTCTGAAGCTTCTAAGGATGCTCCCAAACAGGGGGGGAATGAAGGCAGAGTTTCAGGGGAGGATAAAGAGGGTGAAAGTATTGGTGAAGAGAGTGATCCAATGGAATTTTTAGTTGCTGATAACCAAGGGAATCAAGTGGTGATTGATCATCGTCTGGGCAAGGTTACAACTGTTGATAGTGCTAGTGAGCCAGTTACAGCTGGTACTACAAAAGCTAGTACTGCTACACCAGAGGTTTTTGCAACTGCTGTTAGTGTACTTGCTGAGCTGAAGACAGCAAAACCAATAACCAAAGGTGTTGTGATACAAGAGCCATCATCCTCTCCAAAAGCTAAATAATCAACTCCACAGGTACAAGGCAAAGGTAAAGGGATTCTTACTGAAGAGCCTGTGGAGAAACCATTATCAAAAGAAGAGTAATTAAAAGTTGATGCTGAAGTTGCTAAGAAATTAGCACAAAAGTATGAAGCAGAACATCAGAGAATTTTAGAACAAAAGAGAATACAAGAAGAAAAAGATGCAGAGTTAATAGCTTCATGGGATGAGGAAAGGGCTCAGGTTGAAGCTGATTCTAAGCTTGCTAAGAAACTACATAAAGAAGAGCAAGATAAGTACTCAGTAGATGAAAAAGCAAAGATGCTGAAAGAATTTTTTGATGCAAAAAAGAAGTTGTATGCAGCACAAAGATATGCAGCTAAGAAGAACAAGCCACCCACTCCAAAACAAAGAAGAGATCTCATGTGCAGGTATTTGAAGAATGTGTCCAGTTGGAAACTAAAGGATTTGAAATTCTTGGATGATAAAAGAATTGAAGAATTATATGCAATTGCCAAGAGAAACAATGAACGCTTCTTGAATGCTGAGGTGGTGAAGGGCAGTGAAGAAAAGAAAGAAGAGAAAACAAATTCAAAGAGAGCAGGTGAACAGTTGGAAAGAGAAAGCAGTAAAAAGAGAAACCAAGAACAAACTAAGCAAGTTGTTTCTAAATAACAAATGCAAGCTCATACTGAACTTGCAGTTGTCTCTGTAGGAGAAGCCATGGATGCACAACCTTTAAGTTTCAAACAACCCATTGTTGATTATAAGTCTGGATCTCATGGGGAAACAATTTATTACGATATTAAGAGGCATGATGGTTCTTCTAGAAGGTTTGTAAGCTTTCTTCACATGGTTCATAATTTTGATAGACGAGATATGATAGCTCTATGGAAATTACTCAAACAAAGATTTGGTAATAAGACACTAGAACAAGCTTATGATAGAGAAGTCTGGAATTACTTGAAGGTAATGTTTGAACCAAATCATGAGGATGAATGTTGGAGAAGACTAACGCACAATACTGTTAAAGAATGGAAAATTTTTCAACGATGTGGAGTACATGCTTTAACTGTAAATGAGTTGGTGATCTACATGCTTGTAGAAAAGGATTACCCTTTAAAGTTTCACAAAGACATTCTACATCAGATGTTGCGTGGGAAGAAAATACTCAAGCTTCAGCTTACTTATGATGACATGGCATATGAACTGCTCAGGAAGATAGGAGAGTATCTAGGACCCAAGGACAAGAAATAGAATTAAGATTGCTATAGTTAGAGTTAAGACTGCTAGAATGTATAGTTATTACTGCTTATGAGATAAACATGTATAGTTGAAAAACACATTGTGGAGTGTTTGGAATAACCCAGTTTGACTTATAAACATGTATAGTTATTACTGCTTATGAGATAAACATGTATAGTTATTACTGCTAGAATATATAGTTATTACTGCTAGAATGTATAGTTATTACTTCATCATCAATAATCACATCTTGAATACTTCATGTGACAATATGTAATATCTTGAATTTAGTCACACAAACACTCAATGTGACTAATATCAAGGTTAATGATAACTAAGTTCACATTTTGCTATACATAATAGTCACATGAATATTTCACAGTGTGACTATTTTGAATGTATTGGCCACATATAATACCCTTATAATGTGGCCATAAACATAATTTAGATGCACATTTGTGGTATGGTGTGACTATTGTATAGCCTATAGTCACACGATTGTGCTACAATTAAATGTGACCATACACATTAGGAATTGGCAGGCAAACACACACTTAACTTTAGACACACATATTAACTTATGTTGGGTCTAAAAGATGCTGCTGATTCGAGAAACATAACTCTGCTGAATAGTTATGTGACTCTGCTGATTAGTATAATGACTCTGCTGTTTGTGACTCTGCTGGTTGGAAGAATAAGCAAAGTGTAACTCTGCTGCTAGCTCACGAAGACTCTGCTGCTAGAAGATTTACTCTGCTGCTTATTAGATATGTATAGTATGTTAAGGATAATTATAGAAAAGATACGTAAGATATTTTTCTTGTATAGGAAGTCTTGTAAACCGACTAGGACTTCTTACGCTATAAAAGGAGATTCTAGGGTTAGGGTTAGATATCAATTATCTTAGCATACGTATTATTGTTTACACTTCAAGGTTTCTGTAACCCTATTGCTATTGAGCAATCGTATTAATATATTGAAGTGTTGTTTGAGAATTCGTTTGTGTTTTAATTCTTCTTAAGATCAAGTATTAGTTTCCGCATAATATTTGATATACAACTCAAGATCAGTTTCTATACCGATTGTCTTAGATTTATCTAAAGCAATTAATAAGATCGTGAAGCTCAACTGGGATCAACAAGTGGTATCAGAGCTTGTGATCTAGAAACTGGTACCAAGAAGAATTACTTCTTACAAGATCTGTTAATTCAACCAGTAAGCAATGGAAGCCGATTCTACTCACATGGTTACTGCATCAAGGGTCCCCATGCTCAAGACTGGAGAGTATGAGATCTGGAAGATGAGGATTCAACAATACATGAGAATGGTTGATTACTCACTTTGGGAAGTTGTTCTAAATGGCGACAGTGTGCAAACCAAGACTGCTACTGGATCAGTTATGACTCTCAAGACAAGTGAGGAGAAAGCACAGAGAAGATTGGAGGTTAAGGCTCACAGTATTCTCATGATGGGAATACCTAATGATTATCAATTGAGCTTTAATCATATTGAGTCTGCTAAGGAGTTATGGGAAGCAATCGAACTTCGATTTGGTGGGAATGAAGCTACCAAGAAATCAAGAAAGAATCTACTGAAGCATCAGTTTGAAACTTTCACTGCTTTAAGTTCTGAGAACATTGAGGGAACTTATGATCGACTTCATCAGCTATCCAGTCAGATGGCTCTTTTGAAGATTGAGACATCTCAAGAAGATGTCAATCTTAAGTTTCTGAGAAGTCTATCTTCTGAATGGAACACTCATACAGTGGTTTGGAGGCACAAGGAAGATTTTGATACTATGACATTGGATGATCTGTATAACAACTTGAAGGTGTATGAATCAGAAGTTAAAGGATTGTCAAGCTCATCTTCTACCACAAATAATCTTGCTTTTGTTTCCTCAAGCAACAAGAATTCTGGCAGTCATCAAGAACAACACTCTGCTGTTGGTACTTTTGCTCCTGCTGTTGGTTCACATGTCTCTGCTGCTGACTCCACCAACACCAACACCATCAGTGATGCTGCTATTTGTGCTTATTTGGCTGAACTTACTACAAGTACTTCAGTCATGCCTCAAGATCTGGATGAACTTGATCCTGATGATGTTGAAGAGATTGATATGCAATGGCAGTTTGCAATGTTAACTATGAGGGCAAGAAGGTTTCTTAAAAGAACTGGTAAAGAGATGAAGTTCAGAAGGAACAAGAATGTGGGATTTGACAAATCAAAGGCTGAATGTTTTAACTGTAGAAAGAAGGGACACTTTGCAAGAGAATGTAGAGCACCAAAAAGAAGCAATGAGAATTTCAAGAAGTCTGCTGATGAAGAGCCAAATCCTACTACTGCTATGGTATCATGTGATGGGTTAGGAGATTATGACTGGAGTGATCATGCTGAAGATGGTCCAAATTGTGCATTGATAGCTGAAGAGGAACCTCAAGTACAACATTTTGCTCTCATGGCCTATTCTTCTTCTGGATCAGACTCTGAGGTATCAAATGAATCATCCTGTTCTTTTAAATCATGTTCTGATAAAATTGATGAACTTAAGTCTAGTAATGGAAATCTTAAGATGGAAAATGAAACACTTAAGTTAGACAATCTTAGTTATGCATATGGTTTAAAGAACTTAGAAGAGAAGCTAGAATTTTATAAAAAGGCTGAAATTGAATACCTTGATCAGATCACTATCCTGAAAAATGAGCTTATCAAGAAAGATGATGAGATTAAGGTTCTTATGGAAAAAGTAGAAGAGGCTGAACAGGCTAGAGATTTAGCTAAAAGTGAAACTGAAAAACATGTTGTTAGGGTGGAAAAACAACAATTTGCCACTGATATTCTCAGTAAACCAATAGGAAGACACTTTGCAGACTCAGGAAGTGGTCTAGGATATAATGCTGTTGCTCACCCTAAGAAACTTAGTGCTAATGCCCCTCCTACTAGGACATTGACTTTCATATCTGAGTCTGAGGTCAAACCTGTAGGTGAAACTGGTAAATCTGTAGTTGAAACTAGTGAAAAAGAAATAGAGTCACCTAAGGTTGAGGTAAAGAAGTATGAACAAGCACCCCTGATTGAAGATTGGGTGTCTGACAGTGATGATGATGTAGTGGAATCTGATTCAACCCCTAAGAACAAAAAGGAAGAAATTCCTACTGTTGTTGAATCAAAAGTACCTTGGGCTAAAAAGGTTGAGTTTGTTAAGCCTAGGTTTGGTAAAGGTATCTCTAGGAAGATGGCTGAGTTTGACAACACACCTAGAGTATATCCTAAGAGAACTAATAACTTGTCTAGAAGAAACCAGAGAAATTGGAACAACCTAGTTTCACAAAAATTAGGTACTGATTTTCAATTACTTAAAAAGGCATGTTATAGTTGTGGTAGTTTTGAACATTTGCAAGATGAGTGTTACTACTATCAAAAACCAGTTAGGAACCTGTACACAAGGGTGAACCATAGAAACTCTGCTAGAAAGACTCACCCTCACCCCAAAAGAAACATGGTTCCCAAGGAAGTTTTGATGAGAGATGGTACTTCTAGAGTTATCTGTCCTATTGCACCAACAGGGCCCATAAAGAAGGATATAGTTGATTCTGCTGTTAAAGCAAATTCTGCTGTTAAGGCAGACTCTGCTGTTTTGCCTAAAGTTGTTACTGATACTGTTGTGGGCAATCATTTTTATGCTGTTAAATCCTCAGCTTGCTGGGTCTGGAAACCTAAAGTTAAAGTTTTGGATCATGTTCTCAGACACAGCAGTGCACCAATGCAGTTGAAGAAATTTGACTACTTTGATGCACAAGGTAGATCCAAGTCAGTAATGGCTTGGGTCCCAAAGAGAAACTAATTCTCTTACTTTTTGTGCAGGGCAATCTACAAAAGGAGCTAAAGGACAAATGCATTTTTGATAGTGGATGCTCTTCACACATGACAGGAGACCAAAGCAATTTGGAGAACTTTGAAGCTTTGGATGGGGATATGTTGCCTTTGGGAATGACCCTAAAGGAGGAAAAATTGTTGGAAAAGGCATGATCAGAACTGGAAAATTGGATTTTGAAAAAGTGTATTTGGTGAATGGTTTAAAGTTCAATCTTTTTAGTATCTCACAAATGTGTGACAGAAAGAATTTTGTTCTTTTTACAGACACTGAATGTCTTGTCTTATCTCCCGACTATAAGATACCTGATGATAAATTAGTACTTCTTAAAGTCCCTAGAAATGACAACATATACAGTGTGGACATAAAGAACATTATTCCCAAAAGAGATTTAACTTGTCTGTTTGCCAAAGCCACTATTGATGAATCCAAACTATGGCACAGAAGGCTTGGACATTTGAACTACAAAGCTATCAACAAGTTGGTGAAAGGGAACTTGGTCAGAGGATTACCTTCAAAGGTTTTTGAGAATCCTGAAGTATTTGTTGCTTGCCAAATGGGAAAGCAACATAGAGCATCTTGTAAGTCCAAATTGGTGAATTCTATAACTGAACCTTTGTTTATGTTACACATGGACCTATTTGGACCCACTTATGTGAATAGTTTGAACAAAAAGATGTATGGCTTAGTGGTCACTGATGATTTTAGTAGATTTACTTGGGTATTCTTTTTAGCAACTAAGAATGAGACACCTGGCATTCTTAAGGCTTTTATAACAAGGATAGAAAACCTATTTAATCACAAGGTTAAGATCATCAGATGTGACAATGGAACTGAATTTAAGAATCAAGTGATGAATCAGTTCTGTGAGGAAAAAGGGATAACTAGACAATTTAGTGTGGCTAGAACTCCTCAGCAAAATGGTGTGGCTGAGAGGAGGAATAGAACATTGATTGAAGCTGCTAGGACAATGTTGTCAGAGTCTAAGTTACCCACTATTTTTTGGGCTGAAGCAGTCAACACTGCTTGTTATGTGCAAAATAGAACTAAGATAGTTAAACCTCACAATAAGACCCCTTATGAGTTATTGCATGGTAGGAAACCACTGATTGATTTCTTTAGACCATTTGGGTGTCCTGTCACTATCTTAAACACCATTGACCACTTAAGCAAGTTTAGTGAGAAAGCAGACATAGGTTACTTTGTTGGATACTCTACTGAAAGTAAGGCTTTTAGGGTTTTCAATCAAAGGACTGGGCATGTGGTGGAAAATTTGCATGTTAGAATTAGAGAAACCACACCTAATGTTGATGGAAAAGGTCCTGAGTGGATGTTTGATATTGATTCTTTAACCAAGAGTATGAATTATCAACCAGTCATTGCAGGTACTACTAACATGTCTGCAGGTACACAAACTAACCCTAATGCAGGTACACAAGCAAAGAAGGATGGATCTGCAGAAGAGTTTGTTTTGATTGAAAAGTGGAAGTTTGATCAGTACTTCTCTCCAACAAATAAAGAGAGAAAGAGTTCAGATGGTGATGCTGTTCCTAAGGAAGTTCCAAAGGTTAATGTAGAAGGTGTTGATGAACCTTCTCATGTTGATAAGGAAAGGAATAAAGAGTCAGAAGTTGATGGGCAACAAGGGAATATACATAGCAGCAGTTCTCTCAACTCTGTTGCCAGGCCAAAACACTCTGCTGTTAAGCCTAAACACTCTGCTGTTAGGCCCAAACACTCTGTTGATAGGTTTGGTAACTCTGCTGCTATGCCAAAGGACTCTACTGATAAAGATGGTGATTCTGATGATGATTCTTTTGATGAGATGCCCGAATTAGAAGAAGTGTATGTGGATACTGATGATGAAGTTGTTGATGTTTTTGGAGCTGAAGCTGATTTATCAAATTTGGAGACTGATATACCTGTTAGTCCTACTCCAACAACCAGAATCCACAGGAATCATCCAAAGGAGCAGATAATTGGTGATGTTCACTCTGCTATTCAGACTAGAAGTAAATCAAAAGGGTTGAGTGATTTGCTTGATCAGGGATTGTTTGCTCAAACACTTAAGAAGAGAAATAGCCACAAAGATTTACAGAATTGTATGTTTGCCTGTTTCTTATCTCAAGAAGAACCCAAAACCATTCACAAGGCTATGAAAGATGAAAGTTGGGTTGAAGCTATGCAAGAGGAGTTGCTGCAGTTCAAGCTTCAAGAGGTCTGGACATTAGTTGATTTGCCTAATGGAAAAAGGGCAATTGGTACAAAATGGGTGTTCAGATGTAAAAGAGATGAAAGAGGTATTGTTATCAGAAACAAGGCTAGATTGGTGGCTCAGGGATACACTCAGGAAGAAGGAATAGATTATGATGAGGTATTTGCCCCAGTTGCAAGACTGGAGGCTATCAGACTTTTCTTGGCATATGCATCGTACAAAAATTTTCCTATGTATCAAATGGATGTGAAAAGTGCTTTCTTGTATGGAAAGATACCTGAAGAGGTTTATGTGATGCAACCACCTGGATTTGAAGATCCTAAGTATCCTGATAGGGTCTACAAGGTGAAGAAAGCACTGTATGGACTACATCAAGCTCCTAGAGCTTGGTATGACACCTTATCCCAGTATTTGTTGAACAATGGTTTTTGCAGAGGAACCATTGATAAAACATTGTTCATTAAGAAAGACAAAAAGGATATCCTACTTGTTCAAGTTTATGTAGATGATATCATTTTTGGGTCTACAAATAAGGTGTTATGTGAAGGATTTGAGAAGCTTATGCACAGCAGGTTTGAGATGAGCTCTATGGGAGAACTGACTTTCTTTTTAGGGCTTCAAGTTAAGCAGAAGTCAGATGGGATTTTTATTAGCCAAGACAAGTATGTGGCTGATATGTTAAAGAAATTTGGTTTCAAAGATGTAAAGGCAGCTAAGACACCAATGGATAAAAACAAACCTTTGCTCAAGGATGAAGATGGGGTAGAGGTTGATGTACATCTTTATAGATCAATGATTGGTTCATTGATGTATCTGACTGCTTCAAGGCCAGATATCATGTTTTCTGTGTGTGCTTGTGCTAGATTTCAAGTGTCCCCAAAAGTTTCACACTTGGAAGTAGTCAAAAGAATTTTTAGGTACCTAAAGGGTCAACCAAAATTGGGTCTTTGGTATCCTAATAATTCACCATTTGACTTGATAGCATACTCAGATAGTGACTATGCTGGGGCTACTATGGATAGAAAGTCAACCACTGGAGGCTGTCAGTACCTTGGACATAGGCTGATCTCTTGGCAATGTAAGAAACAAACAGTGGTGGCTAATTCGACAACTGAAGCAGAATATGTTGCTGCTTCTAGCTGCTGTGGACAAGTGCTCTGGATTCAGAACCAATTGCTGGATTATGGGTACAATTTCATGTACACAAAAATTTTCATTGACAACAACAGCACAATGTGTATTATTAAAAATCCTGTTTTTCATTCTAAAACAAAACACATAGAGATAAGACATCATTTTATTAGAGATTGTTATGAGAAAAAGCTAATTCAAGTGGTTAAAATACATACTGACAACAACGTTGCTGATTTACTTACAAAAAGTTTTGATATAAGTAGATTTCAATTTTTAGTTGCTAGTATTGGCATGATAAATCTTTAATCTTTAACCATCTTATCTCTGTATGTTTTTGTAAACTTTTGTAAGGATTTGTGCTGTTGTTAAGTCAAAATTGCTGTTTGTTAAGTTGTTTGCTGTTTAGTTGTTGTGCTATGCTACTCTGCTGTTATTTTTGGTTATTTTGCTTGTGTGTTTGTGTTTTTTATAACCTTTTGCAGATTTTTTACATACTAAATCAGTAAATGCAAGAAATTAATCAAGTTCATTGATAACTAAAAGCAAAGTACAAGATGAAGTTTTCTTACAACCATTGATCAAAAGAGTTCAAAAGACAACAAGAACCATGGATTCACAACCTAAATTCTAGCAAAGTCAGGCATAACCTTGCTGCGAGGTCCTCGAGTACCCATGGCTTCAAATACTCTTGGACAGGGAAGAGCAAGTACCACTGGTCGTGGTGGTGGACTCTGCTGCTGGCTTGTTGAGGGAGCTTGTTTCTTCTGCTGTTTCTTCTTGGAAACAGGGGGTTTCTGCTATGCCACACTTGGCTTTGGACGAGGAGGATCAACACTCTTACCAAAAGCAGCAACCGCCTTCTCCATTTGCTTCTGAAGCTCAGCGGTCAAAGGATGTTGCGGAGGATCGATTTCCCAGACACCTTGATAGAAAGTCATGGATTTTGGCCATGCTTTTGTTTCTTCATCATCGCTTGAATCTACAAAGGACGATGGTGTTGATGGCAGTGGGTCAGAGTATTCTTCTTCCACAACTGCTTTACCTTTCTGTTGTGATGATGATGCTCTTGACGTTGGTGGAAAATAGTTTGACCATCCTTGTGAGCTATCAGACGAGGAATCTGAGGATATGTTGATGATTGGTGCTTTGGAAGAGCTCTTGGTTGGTTATTATTGGAGTTAGGGTTTATGAATTGGGGATTTGCTAAAGAGATTAAGGGATTAATGGACTTCAATGCGGGGTTGGTATGGTATTTAAGGGAGTGATTTTGAAGATATTGGGAAAGTTGACTTTTGGTCAACAATTTCTTAACTCTGCTGATGAGTTTGAAAGTTGAAGGGTCAAATTGAAACTTTTGGCGCGTTCTTAAACCTAATTAGATCAAAACGGTCTCATACACCAATTCGATCTCATTACCTTTTGATTGCTCAAAACTACATTTGATTCTCACCCAAGAACACTAATTTATTTCATTACACCCAAAACCCCCAAATCATAATGGCTCGACGAACGTTTCCTGATGAGCATAATCAAATTGCATTTCTTAGTAAAGTTACTGCTGCTGACGGATTTCATGAGGTTATGGATTTTCTGAGTGCGTCTCGATTAAGGTATGCTTTAACAGTTGATCCTACCATTTATAAATCTCATATGCACCAATTTTGGTCAACTGTTAAGCTGGATATACTTGACGGGGAGGAACGGTTGATAGGTAGTGTGGATGGTGAAAGTATTGTAGTTAGTGAAACAACCATTAAGAGAAGTCTTCGTTTATCAGGAGTACCTACACCTCCTACCCTTACCCCAGAAATTGTTTTGACTGAGCTTGAGAACATAGGATATGAGAGACCTGAGGCTGGTGGAACATTTTTGAAAGGTCATCTTTGTTCCCATTGGAAGTTCTTGTTGCATACTCTACAACACTGCTTGTTTCCCAAAGTAGGTGGATGGAGTGAGTTTAGTGCTTCTCAAGCTATGGCTTTAATTTGTTTGGCAACAGGGCAACCATTTGATTTTTCTTCTATGATTTTTGAGGGTATGAAGAAGTTTATTAAGAAGAAGTTCTATTTGTATCCAAGGTTTCTACAACTTGTTATCAACTCTCAGCTAAGAGAACCATTGAGGCATACAAATGTTGAGCCCTGTAGTAGAATGGCAATCAAGATGTTTGCTTTTCTAAAGAAGAATGGAAAAGGTTTTTCTGGTGCTATAACTCCCTTGACTGAACACATCTTGAATGTTGTGGCTGCAATGAATGAGGATGAAGAGGCTGGAACTCCCACAACTTCCCATCACACATCCTCATCTACAAGTTTGAATATATCAGTATCACATACCCAATCACCTAGGACTTCACCACATGAAGACATTGTGCAACCTCAGGCCAATGTCAGTATGGATGCAGATGAGGCTGGTACAGGTGATGGAGGTACCATGATGGAAAAGGCTGGCACTACTGTTTTCAACTTAGTAGTTGAACAGGACAGTGCTAACATAACTAAGACCTTGACCATGGCAACATCTATTGTAGAGGGTTCTAAGGAACCTGATACAACAGATGGTAACCCTAGCCAAATGGCTTCTATGGGGGGCTCAGCTGTTCAACCTAGGGTTGAGACTGAGTTTGTGTCCAAAGATTCACCTCTCGGAGAAGGTAACACATCTCGAAGTGATGAGGACAGAGATGAAACTATTGAATTGATGGACACTGATGTACATATTGACATTGCCCATGATACACCTCTCGGACCAGGTCACACAGGTCGAAGTGTTGAGGCTAGCATGGAACTTGAAAAAGAGAATTTGACGGTTAAAACCCCTGTACAAAATGCCAATTCCAGTGATCAACCTCTCGGGTCAGGTAACACAGACCGAAGTTGTGAGGATATCATGAAACAATTTAAGGAATTGACGGATAAATGTACAAAATTGTCACAGGAGGTTCTTGGTTTAAGAAAGGAGTTATCAACAGTCAAAGCTTCTCAAGGTGCTGAGATAAGAAGGCTTAAGCTCAGGGTTACTCATCTTGAGGGGAGGTTGAAGAAAGGTTCCAAACCATGTTTGGAAGAGGATGCTTCCAAACAGGGGAGGAATAATCAGGAGGCTGTAGTGAATGCTCAGGATCAGGAAGTTGCAATAGGTTCAGGGGAGGTTGTCAAGAAATCAGGTGAAAATGTTGGTGATAAGAGTGAAAAAGTTGTTGACTCTGCTGGAGCAGAACACTCTGTGATGGGCTAAAGGTTTCTGCTGTTGATACTGAGAAGAGTGCAGCAGAAAAGGACTCTGCTGAATCAGATGATGAAAAGATGACTTTAGCTCAAGTACTTTTGAACATGAACAAAGGAACTAAAACTCCTACACCATCACAACAACAACCTACACCACATCATGATAAAGAAGCTGCTGAAGAACTTGAAAGGCAACTTCAAGAAAAGGCCTTAGCTGATGAAAAAGCTCAGATTGCTCAGGATGAGGAATATGCAAGAAGTATTGCAGCTGATGAGGAAAGAAATATGTTTGAATTTAAGGAAAGCTCTACATCTAAAGAAGTTAGTCAAGAAGAGTTCAATGAACAATTGCAGTATTTCTTAGACTCTGATATGATTGTAAGAGGTGAAGCTTTCTTGATAACAAATGATGAGCAGTTGGAAGGAAGTGAAAAGACAGAAGAGCTTGTTGAGTTTATACTCAGAAAGAATGGAGTAATTAAGTGGGAAGAGCTGATTATGAGGATTAAAGAAGCACAGAAGCATGGTTACAAACCAAAGTCATCTTCAAGGAAAGCATTGGTTAATGATATGAAGTATTATTTGAAGAATGCTAGAAATTATCAGATGAAGGATTTCAAGGGAAAGTCAGATGCTATAATTGAAAAGGAATTTTATGAAACCTATGCTAAGCTAAATCCAAGAAAAGTTTTTGAAAAGAAGAGAAAGTCAGAGGTTATGGGATCTGACCATATGAAAGCATCTGGAAGTGTTTCAAAGAAGCAAGATGACAAGGAAACCATGGAGGTTGAGAAGGAAGTTATTGTTGAAGCTGAAGTAGTGACTGAATCCTATGTTGGTATGAAAAGATATAGAAGGAGAGTGAAGCAGGTTGCTAGGAAGAAGAGAAAAACTCAGTCAGTATTAATGAGTGATTCAGAGAAAGAGGATAGTGTATCTGAGAAAGAAGAAGTGACTGATGAGCATAATTTTAAAGAAGTGACTGCAGATGATATGAAAGAGATTATGGATCTCATAGTTCATAAACCTTAAGAAGAACCTGAGTTAGTTAATGCAGTTCCTTTGTCAACAAAATACCCAATTATTTCATACTCACATGATGTTCTAGATGGTAGTCAACCATGCTGGGTTATTAGGAGATCAAATGGTTCAAGTGTGGGATATGTCAGTTTTTCTCAGATGGTGCACTACATGGATAGGGATGATATTGTACAACTCTGGAATCTTTACAAGATGAATTATGGTGATATTAGACCAGAGGTGGTGCATGAAAGACTCAATTATTACTATTTGAAGAATATGTTTGAACCTGATGAAAGAAGTCTTGATTGGAAGAATGTGATTAGTTCAAGCAGATTTACCAGATGGTATCTATATCAATCATGTGGAGTACATGCATTGACTGGAAGTGATGGTTTGTGTTTGTACATGTTAACAGAGAAAGATTATCCTATTTTCAAGAATACTGCTCTTCTGGCTAACATGTTACAACCTGGAAAGCTGAGTTTGCAAAGACCATTCTTATCAGATCATCAAGCTTTTGAGTTAGTAGAAAGATATAGAAAAGTGCTGGAATCAAAGAGCTCAAAACAGTAAAGTATTTGGAAGCATCCTCCTGGTGATTGGCTGGATTTAAAAGAAACTTGATGATTTTTGAAGAAAAATATCAAGTTTAGGGGAGGATTGTTGGGTCTAAAAGATGCTGCTGATTCGAGAAACATAACTCTGCTGAATAGTTATGTGACTCTGCTGATTAGTATAATGACTCTGCTGTTTGTGACTCTGCTGGTTGGAAGAATAAGCAAAGTGTAACTCTGCTGCTAGCTCACGAAGACTCTGCTGCTAGAAGATTTACTCTGCTGCTTATTAGATATGTATAGTATGTTAAGGATAATTATAGAAAAGATACGTAAGATATTTTTCTTGTATAGGAAGTCTTGTAAACCAACTAGGACTTCTTACGCTATAAAAGGAGATTCTAGGGTTAGGGTTAGATATCAATTATCTTAGCATACGTATTATTGTTTACACTTCAAGGTTTCTGTAACCCTATTGCTATTGAGCAATCGTATTAATATATTGAAGTGTTGTTTGAGAATTCGTTTGTGTTTTAATTCTTCTTAAGATCAAGTATTAGTTTCCGCATAATATTTGATATACAACTCAAGATCAGTTTCTATACCGATCGTCTTAGATTTGTCTAAAGCAATTAATAAGATCGTGAAGCTCAACTGGGATCAACAACTTACGTGACCATTTGTATTGAATTTTGGTCACACTTAATCATGTATTCCTATGGTTTAGTGTGACCATATATGACATTTGGTCACACTGTTCAAGTGTGTGACATATATTTGTCACTTTTAAATGCATATCGTGACTAATGCTTCAAACTTACTTTTCAGTTGTCACACATTTCAAATTCATATGTGGCTAAATTTTCAACAAAAACTAGCAGTCACGTTTAAATAATGTGTGACAAACTTGAGTATATGATTTAGCCACATACACAATTACTTCGTGTGACCATATATGGATTTTGGTCACACTTTTCAATTGCGTGACATATATTTGTCACATATGTATATATATATATATATATATAGTGTGACTAATGTTTCAACCTTATTTGTATCCGTCATACGTCCCAAATTATAAGTGACTAAAAAATAAATTTTTTTTTACCAGATACGTATAGTCACGAAAATATTCAAATGTGTGGCTGTAGCCTCAGATGTAATTCCGAAATGGTCACACAAGTCGGATCAAGTGTGGCTGTTTATTTTATTCTGGTACATTTAGTCACACAAATAAGTTATTGTGTGGCCGTTCAAAATACCACATGTGTGACCGTAGGCCAAATCTGTACTAGTGCATCTCTTGCATCTTTTGGATTTTTGACATCAAATGGCTTGATACCAAATGCATCACAACTTTCCTTATTTGGCAGCCCTAGAACCTTAATCCTATTAGCAAACGCAAGCTTTGCATTCTGTTTTGAGGATAGACTCTTGCTAGCTTCAACCTTGTTTGAGCTTGAACCCATTTTTGGTTGGTAAAACTGCATTTCATCATAGCCAGAATCAGAGCTTGAATCTTCAACCTTTGAAAAATAGTCAGCCCATGGCATTGGATATGATGCATCAGAACTTTCACTGCTGGAAATGGTTATGATTTCTGCACCAAAAAAAAAATAAAAATAATAATAAATTAAAAAAAAATAAGAATGGTGTGTTACAGATATGAGAAATGACATGAAAAGGATTATGTTGAATACATGGTTTCTTGTTGGAACTCATTTTTGCAATTGTAGTTTTTGTTACAGATGTGTAAAGGGTTGTTTGATGCTTATGCCTTTATATAGTGGATATGTGAAGGGTTGTTTGATGTTTCAATTATACTGAAAGCAGTCAATGTGCATGGATGAGGAGAAAAAAACAGTGTTTGCTAGCAAAGATTCTCTTATTTACTTTAGTCCATAATGCAGTCACTTCCTAAAGAAAAAAAAGTGTTTGCCAGCAAAGATTCTCATCTTTTGGCATGCAAATCCTTGCTCTGCATACACAAAGCTTCCTAAAGGTCAAGGGTTTCTTTTATAAGCTCATGTCTTTCTTTCTTTCTTTCTTTCTTTATTTTTACCGTTTTTACAATTTTTTGTATATCCAATATAAAAGTCCACTTACCTCTTGAAAGTCTCATGGAAACTAAGAGCAGCCTGTTATTATATTATAACCGAGAAAGGATTTGGAGACCTAAACTCATGATTAATTGTATGCCTAAACTTGGTGTGAGTTTTTAATTAGTTGCAACAAAGGAACATACTTAATCATAAACCAATTAGCTGAGCTTCAAGCCCGAAAATAGGCATGAGTTTAGGCCTCCCAATCATTTGTCATACGAACCGGGTGTATTAGATTTTTTATAAACAAAGCGTAAGATTAAGTTTAAGCCTATTTGTCCCAATATGTATGTATTGTCTTGTTACAGATATACTTGTATTTGTAAAGTAGGTCCACTATGTAGCATAATATAATGCATGGTGTATTTTTTAGGATTGCAATACTTTGGCTTTAGTATGTTCCAGGAAAAATATACACAATGTATTGTAATGGTGGGTTCAAACCTCGTAAATTAGTCAACCAAAATTTCAGAAACCATTGTTACCAAAAAGAAAAGAAAACTGTTAACTATATGTGTTTGTATCTATATTTACTTGCTTAGTCCAGCTCATTTGCGATAGTATAGTAAAATCTCAAATAACATACTATTTGATTGTTGGGTGTTTGGTAACGGGGTTGAGATTGGTTAGTTTTTTATTGTTGGGTGAATTTCCAGTATTATAAGTTATCTGATATTGAGTTTATGATTGATTCTGGTGTGCAGGATTGGTTATAGCATGATATCAAATGCTGAGGAAAAGGTGCTTATCACACCTGGAGAGGTTAGCTGCCATCCTTGATGGATCATTACAAATGTATATTTATATATCTGATTATTAGTTTTCTTTAAAAGTGTTGATTGGTACTATTGGGTTGACATGGGTAGGGTGTGAGAAAAGTGTTTACTTAGGAATATTAGTTAGAATGATTTTTTTATGTTTTCTTGAAAAGACGCTACACCGTTAAGCTGATACACAGGGTATTGATAAACAATTTTACATATGGAGCAGGATAAGATTCGATTTGCTAAACTTGTTTCGTTCTTGAAAAAGTAGTATTAGGTTATTTGGGGTATGAAAACACCATGAGTTTGGTACTATTGGGTTGATATCGATAGGGTGTAAGAAGGCGTACAAGTATTTACTTAGGAATATTAGTTAGAACAATTTTTAAAGTTTTCTTGAAAAGACGCTACATGATTAAGCTGACACACAGGGTATTGATAAACAGTTTTTATATATGGATCAGGATCCTAACAACGCTTGTGATTCATCTTTTTTTTCCCTAACTCTCTATTTGTGGAGCTCTTCAATCATCATGTTCTTTAGCATGGTTGAGTGATCCACCTTGAGTTTTATTGATGAGCTTTGTATGGAGCTCTTCAATCATCATGTTCTTTAGCATGGTTGAGTGATCCACCTTGAGTTTTATTGATGAGCTTTGTATCACATCTTTTTATGGGAAATTGTCTGCAGTTCATTTTGAATGGCCATCTAGATATAGTTGATGATATAGTTGATGTGAACGTAATTCTTGGTATTAGAATTGTGTCTCCTATATTTGAACCGGTGATGATTTCTACTTGAATAACCAATCTTCCTAGATGCTTGATAATAAGGTGGGTGCCATTGCACAAACCTTGGCTTAGATTAACATTTCTTATGAGCACAACTCGTACCTCTTTTTTGAGCTTTAGGACGTGAGATGGTATTTGCTGAATGTCTATATGTTGTGACATAGTGTTGGAATATTTTGGTGTGTAGATAGCAGTCTGTTATTTATACTATGCCATAGAAGAGTTAATAAACTGAAGCATTTATTGGTAAGCAAATGAAAAGCATTGGTGAGTTGGTGATGACTATTGAGAGGCCTAATTTAATAATGCTAAAACTTGGAAAGGTTTGGTGACTTTAGTGTAATTAACAACATCATTTACAACCTGATTGATATGGTCTCAAATTTGTAGTAATGAAGACCATGTTTAAATTTAAAATAGCAAATTAATATGTTGTCTAGTCAAGTATTTTTAACCAACGAATAATTGTGGTGGTGAATGCACTATTAAATTATGTTAAAGATATAAAACTGCTAATTGGCAAAAAAATGTCTGTTTCACAGTCTTTGAATACATTTATGTGGCATTTGGTTTTGAGAGTGATTTGATTAATAGCTGTGTATAAGAATGTATTTATTTGCTTAAAGTTGGTTACTTTATGATAGAGATTGCATGCTAAATTCCACACTTTGCACACTTTGCAGACTATATATCACACATTTCAGACCACATACCACATAGCCCCCATATTGGATATCATAAACTGCAAACCACATATTTGCACATAGTGAAGAATAGGTTGGAATCAAAGGTTAAAGTTAACCATTCATAATTTAGTTTTCAACATTTTATTTAAACTGTTACATTTCAAGATCAATATTAATCTACGCCTGCTCATCACAGTCACTACATTTATGTAGCATTTGGTTTTGAGAGTGATTTGATTAATGGTTGTGTATAAGAATGTATTTATTTGCTTAAAGTTGGTTACTTTATGGTAGAGATTGCATGCTAAAGTCCACACTTTGCACACTTTGCAGACTATATATCACACTTTTCAGACCGTATACCACATAATCCCGATATTGGATATCATAAACTGTAGACCACATATTTGCACATAGTGAAGAATAGGTTGGAATCAAAGGTTAAAGTTAACCATTCATAATTTAGTTTTCAACATTTTATTTAAACTGTTACATTTCAAGATAAATATTAATCTACGCCTACTCATCACAGTCACTACCATAACTATCATCCATCTCTTTATAATCTGACTCACTGGTAGGATATATAGTCTGCAACGGTGTAGGTTGATTTTCTTCCATTGGTTCTATTAACGCCAGTTCCAAACTCATGGCTTTCCTTCTGTTGTACTTAGCTTTGAAATACCTTTGTCTCAACTTTTTGATGCTTTTGGGAAGCTGATAATCAGGGTTTTCTTCTACCTTCCTCTTTTGTTCTTTCAGCGTTCTAATTATTTCTTCCGTGCTCCCTTCAGCTTTTGCACCTCCATTCTCAGCCTATAATGCAAACTAATTTTGTGAGTATCATGGCAGTCAACAATCTTATAATTCATCAAACATATCCATTCATAATTTAGTTTACTAACACAGTTATCGGATGTCAATATTGACAAACAAAGAATGTTGTGAACTTCATAGTGGAAAGATTCCAGCTTAAAGTCTACCACATTCTTCATTTGTTAATATTGACAAACGATGTTCACCATAGATGGGAATTCCGATCTCCCTCTCAAATCCCTTTTGCTATTTAAACAGGCTTTGTGCAAAGGTATGCACCATAGCTATTGCTAGACTGTTGAGATAACAAAAGGAATCATTGACGAAGATCTGAATGCGCAACTATGTTGATCATCGTTTGTCAATATTAAGAAATGAAGAACGTGGTGGACTTTAGGCTAGAATCTTTTGACTATAAAGTTCAAAACATTCTTTGTTTCTCAATATTGACATCCGATGTTTCACGTCTGTCACATAAAATACGCTCTGTGTAACACCCCCAAAATATCGCAGCGGAATGTAATATCATTGGGGTGCTACTTATTAGTACAACAGTCATAATCATAGAAAACGACTCTAAATGAGACATTTTTAAAAGTTTATCATTCGATCATAATAAAACATCAGAGTTACAAGAGGTCCCAAATAGTTTTAATTTGCATAACATGTAAACATAAAAGTTTATAAAGGTTTATCGAATGATAATATTATGCAAGCCATCAAAACATTCTCCATGCGACTTCGTGCTTGCCAAATACCTTAAAACCTGAGATAAAACATGCTAAAAAGTAAACACAAAGGTTGAGTGAAATTCATAGGTTTATAAAGAAATAATGGACCACAAGATTTCAGAGTTAAAATAATAATTGCAACGAATACAATTATGGGTAAATAATTATTATTGCTTTAAGTTCATGACACGCAAATTGACTGAAGGTTCATAAAATGAACCAATGCCCTGAAAGGTAAATTGTCATTTTACCTAAAATTCAAATACAATGCGTTTGTGGCATCTTAACAGACCGCACAAATGGGATTCGTCAATCCCAATAGGCCTATTCAAAATATTCGCGTTCACATGGAAGTGATTAATGGTTCATGATTCGTTAGGGACTTATTTTGGCAATATCGGTACTTTAGCAATAATATGTTCTGATAAGCATACAATTTAAAGCACTTATGTCCAAATTGTAAAATAGCATGTATCTCCTCCAATGGGTTTATAAACAGTTTAAAGAGTTTAAGTGGGGCAACACCAACGATGAAGTAGTAGTAAAAACGGAAGTGTGCACGTCGAGTAAAGTTGCAAAAGTCACAAACGGCCTAAATAAAATATAACACGACTTAGGCTCGGAGAAATAATATACGACGCTTATACTTAAATGTTTATATAGTAAATAAACTTATAATACCTTATGGTAATTTAGTTAGGAGTTTTATAACAACTCGCGGTTCGAAAAGATATTTATTTATGTTTATATGGGTTAAAATTACAAGGCTGTTAGAATTTTAATAAAATTTCCACACAAATCGGACCGCCATTTCTAAACCGTAAAGGATAAAATTATGAACTTTATATGCTTAGAAAGGTATGAATCTGTAAAATTCAAAAATCAAGGCCTCACCTGACTGAGAACTTCATAAAAAATGTGAAATTACTAATTTACCCCTGTGTCTCTATAAAGGAAAATCCGGCCTGCAGTTAGGCTTACCAAAATGAGCAAATCTTTTTATCTACAGATCCTATGGACCTAAAAACAATGGAAAAAGTTTTTCTACATGTCTTAGCTCAAACTTTCATGTTTTGACCAACATAAGGTTCTGGGTAAAATTTTAGAGCAATTGGCCTTTCAAAACTGATATACATTTCTGGATAACTTTTAGTGTAGATTTTATCAAAAAATCATCGGAATGAGTTAGGATGTAAGGTTTTTGGGGAAATGACCCTGAGATATGTGGCTAACTCACCATATTTTTATTTAAAGTCCAATGTCTACTGATTATATCATTTAATTCCATTTTTTCCCTTGGTCCAAAACATTTTTTACAAATCAAGTCCTAATCATGTTTCCTAGTGTTACAAACCATGTACAATGCATAATCAAGTCCAATAATTGTATAAAACATATAATATATAAAATATAAGAAATCACAGAAGTGAAAAAAAATAAATGTGGTTTCCTTACAAAGATCTAGTGGTGAAATGATGAGATCAAGAACAAAAACAAGAACTATGGACCAAGAATATAACTAGCAACTCATGATCTCCAACATAAGATTAGAAGAACAAGTGAAAAAACAATATTGAGGGTGTTTGTGGGCTGAGTTAGCACAGCAAGAAGAGAGGACACAAGAGGTTGTGGTGTATTATTGTTAGATCTAGTTTAGTATATTATAAGAGAACATGCAAATCAATTGTACATGTGTCATAGTAATGTTTAAGAAAAATTCTTACAAAGACATGTGTATACTGTTGTTAGACGTGGAACAAGGAGAAAAAAAGGAGGAATATGTAGCTTATCTTGTGTAGTATATAGTGATATAGTGTATAGTTTGCTCTCGGTAATTACTAACGTTAAGCCCTTAAGTCACGAAACTTAAAACCGGGCAACATGAAAATACATGTGGAAAACTAGAAGGGGGGTTGAATAGTTTTACCGGTTTTTAATTTGTTTCAAAACTTTACTTGTGAAAAGCTTTGATTCGATTCTTTTGTGAAATCAATCAACACCAATATGAATGTGAAAAACTTTGATTCGATTCTTTTGTGAAATCAATCAACACCAATATGAACACTAAACAATACTAACTAATATAAACTATAATTATAAAGAAAAGAGATGGAAAGATCAAACCGGGACAAAGAGATTTGTAGTGGTTCGGTCACAAAACTCTTCTTCGCCCTACTCCACTCCCCGAGTACCACACTCGAGAGTTTCAAGCACTATGTCAACAAAGCTCCCTTCAGGCGGAGAAAATCGTACAACGTCGCTTATCCTTTTTTCCGAAACTAAGCTAAATGTCGAGTACTAATCTTAGCTAGTACCAATCTACCACGATCCACACGATCCTTACTACTTTACACAATCAACACACTAGACTCGATCTACCCGATCTACCCTTGATCCACTTGATCAACACACAAGCCTACAAGCTACAAGAGATCTCCAAGATCTCAACACGATCAAAATGATCTACTCTCACTTGACTCGATCTACCCAATCTACCTTTGATCCACTTTATCAACTCACAAGCTCACAAGCTACAAGAGATCTTCAAGATCTCAACAAGATCACAATGATCTACCCTATCTTGTCTCGATCTACCTAATCTACCCTTGATCAACTCACTAGCTCACAAGCTATAAGAGATATTTAATATCTCTACAAGATCACAATGATCTACTCTCACAAACTCTCAAAAGAAAAATGAACTTGATGTATGCTAGAATACAACAATTATGTAACAAGTGTTACAAGTGCACCAACTATAACTACAACACTTTGTATCTTCTTTGATACCTTGTGTTCTTCTCTTGCACTACTAGAGGAATGAAGGTGATCACTTGGTTGGATAATTGGATCACTCTTTAAACAAAAGAAAACTAAACTAAATGATCTAGAAGAAAAGATGTGGTGAGAGTTTTAAACTCAGAAAGTTGTGTGTGAAAAAGGATGCTCAAAAACTGTGAAGATGGCTGGTGTTTATAGGCAGAAGAAATCTGACCGTTATAGGTACACGGTACCACTAAATTTAGTGGTACCGTGCCAGACAAGAACGCTCCATTTTTTATTTTTAGTGGTGAAAGTTTATTTGGGGAAGTTTGGAGCTGATTTCCGAGGGAAAAATTGCTATTATGATATTTAAACTTATTTTTCCAATAAAACATTTCTTAATAATTCAAAAATAACTTGTAAAGTGTATTTTTGAAAAAATGTTTTGTCACATTAAAAATGTGAAGTTTTAAACACAAATTATCTTCTTTGATCATTTGTCAAGTTGTAAATTTGTTTATTCATACCTAGAGTGATTTGCGTAGAAATGAGATCTTTCAACTAAAAACTTGTTTACGTTAATTTTAACGTAAAGTGTTTTCACATTTTGTCATCCTCAAAATGTGAAGTTATCGAAAGATATAAATAACGTTTTTAGAACATTATTTGCATCAACAATCTCCCCCTTTTTGATGATGACAAAACATAAACTCATTTTAAGTTAAAATTAATTTTAACAAGTTTTTAATGAGTTTACATCCCATTTCTCTCCCTTTTTGTCGAAGCAAAAAGGTTGCTAAGGCTCCCCCTTGATGTATACTCCCCCTCGTTTGGAGGACACCAAAGAATCGAGCAATGGTTCTTGCTACAAAACAAAGTTAGATGACAAATATACAATATCTAACATCTAGCAATCAAGACAAATATCCAACCATAAGCAAAAAGAAAACAAATTGCTAAGTAGCCAAAAACTATAAAAGAGAAAACAACCACATGACTAGCCCATCAATTCATATAAAGAAATGTCATACTTGAAGTATGACTACATTACAAACATAAAGTTAAACAACAAGAAGCATATAAAATCCTTAGTGACAAGAGGCCCTAAGACAAGCTTCATTTCCAAAAGGGGTCCTAAAGGTTTATTGTTGGAAACTAAACATGAACATGTTTAGTTAAGTGGGCTAGTAGGAGGTGGAGTTGGTGACATGATTGGAGGTGGTGGTGGTGTCAAGAGATGCTCCACATAGGAGAACATGAAGTGTATCTCATCTCTCAAGGAGAAGATGAGGTTAGGGTTGTGAAGGCAACATAGGTAATTAGCATTATGTAGATCAAATGGATGAGGTTGGATAGGTTGTCCCATGATTGGAGAAGGAGGTGGTGGTGAGTTTGTTGGTGATGGGGTTGACATAGCATAATCCAATGGAGTGATGGGTGAGAGAGTGTAATCCATGGATGATGGGATGGTGTTGAGAGAGGGAGATGATGAAGATATGGTTCTAGTGGAAGATATTTTGGAAGGAGCATTAGGTGGAGATGGTGAGTGAGGAGTGGCTTGGGAAGATGGTGTTGTGACTTCATCATCTTTTGTAAGATCAACAAAGAGAGGTTTAGATGGTGGTCTTACGGTTATCCTAGATTTCTTGGAGATGTGGGTTGTTGATCCTTGTGTGGAAGACATGGTGATTGAGTGATGTGAGGTTGAAGATGAGATGCAAGATAAGCTTGCAATGGTGATGCCTTATATAGGCAAGAGTTTTGGGATTTGAATTAAAGGTGATGGTAATGTCCTAAGGTGTAGTGAAGGAATTTTGGGGTGTATGTGAGTTTGCAAAATTTTGCAGGTTTGAGGTTAGGGATGCAGGGATCTAGGGAAAACAGTGAAAATTCGTCAAACAAGGGCACGGTACCACTAAATACCACACGGTACCGTGGCCTATTTAACGGTACCGTGACATGTGAGTCATGAATTTTCTTGTGTAGCCTAAGTCTGGGTAGCTAGAGGGAAGTTTTCTAGGGGAACTATTTGTAGGAAATGTTAGTGCCTCAAATCACTAAAGATTTATTTGCCTAATATGTCCCATATTAAGCTACTCCTAGCAATTAAAGATTATCATGCAATTTTTTAAGATAATCTATAAGCATGCAAACAAAAAGGACAAAATAAGCTATCATCCAAGAATCATATAATTGAAAATCATGCAAGGTGATAGAATAAATGTCAAGCATGCAAGATAGATATGAGTATTAAGTCCTAATGTAATCTACCAAGGATAAATCCTAATAGGAGTACTAATCTCTCCTTAACTACTGATGACTTGAGCTTGCTCCCGTTTTCATTACACTCTCGTCTTGAGCATGCATCTCTTCCTCATGATTTGGATCATCAAAGGGTGCATAGTTGGTGAAAGATTCGGAAATGAGGATGGATGAGACATACGACTCATTAATGGGTTTCATGACGGGATCAAAAAGTAAGTATTGAGGACCATGAAGGTATGGATGAGAGTTCATGAAGTGGTGATAAAGACGAGTTAGGAACATCCCATAGGGTATCAATTTATTTTTGTTACCCTTGAGATGTACGATTCGCTTAGCGAAGAAGTAGGCAAGATTGTACGGTTGTTGGGTAAGAAGATAGTAAATCATATGAGAACAACACGCCAGAAGTTGCTCACGATTTTCTTTTAGACTGAGAACATTTTCTCGCAGGATGACTGCCCAAGAAAGTAGTTCATAACGAACCTCTTCCAAACGAATGTTCATTGGATTTGGGTAAGAAGAGTACTTATGAGTACGAACGAGTTTGGTAAGTTCGGTTGGAGAGGGTATGTAGGAGCAATATGGACTATTCTCTTCTCGATAGTTGAAGAGAGACTCAAGACACTAATCTTTAGTATAGGCACATTGCCCATGATTGGAGATTCGAAGAATTTGAGCAAATTGCTCAAGAATTAAGACAAATTTGAAACTTCGGATCCAAAACCAAAGTGACAGAGATTGATCCTCGTTACGTACGAGTTCAACTTGTCGAAAGAATTCCAACACAAAACGAGGACAAATGTGCTCGTTGATGTGAAGCAAGCAATCGAATCCTATAGCTCTAAATGAGGTGTTGATATCCCTATGATAGACTAAGGATGGATCAACGACTCGACCTTCATGAAATCAATGGGTTTCAAGATTAACATAGGCACGAATGTGACTACCGGGTGTTGTAGGTTCACGAGAGATTTCGGGAGTACATGTTTCGGTTAGAAGATGATCAAAATCAAACTCATGAGACATTATTGTTACCTATAAGAAAATTTTAAGAAAAATTAAAATTGAGAATAGTTGTTTTAAAGATACGTGCCTAGTGTGTGCCTATATACAAACTATGTGGAGGTGCGGTAATATCGACTCTAGAATTAAAAATAATGAGATTACCCAAACGCTCCTAACTTCACTTTTGCTCAAACAAATATGTCGATAAATGCATATTAGTTATGTAATTAGATCAATATTCGTGAGATCATGTATGCATGACAAAACGTTTTTAGTTTGTATCAACAATGCATGAAAATGTTTCATGATCCTAGTTTCGTGAAATTTTTCAAAAATAATAGAATTGGGGTGTTAGGCGACTTCAATGTTTTGGCGCCAAAAGTTTTAAGTTTGAAATACTTTAGTATTAATGACTCCCAATGCAATAACAAGTATCCTAGACATGATTCCTCTTAAGGTTATTTACTCAAAAGCAAAATTTGGACCAAAATATATGATATAGATGGATTTATGCAAATCCTAAGTTAAGGGAATCATGATTGTTATACATTGTCTACTCCTAGTCCTAATTTCCTAAAGACTCAATCAAAATTGAAAAACCCCAATTCAATTTTCATGTATGAACAAACCCTAGACTCAAGATTAAAGAAAATTAGAGTCAAATGACTTACAATTTATGTTGAAAAAGTGGAAGTAGTTGATAATCTTGAAAATTAATGCCTTGAATATGATCTTGAAAGGGTATAATTGAATTTTGGGTTGTGAGGTTTGGTTTTGACAGCAATGGCAGAAATTGGGAGAGTTCAAAAATGAATAATGTGGGAAAAGGTGACTGAAATACGAAATGTATTAGATACACGGTACCACGGTATCATTAAATTTAATGGTGCCGTGCCACTTTAGTGGTACCGTGATCTGCTGGGATGAATTTTCGTCCCATTTTGATTTTTGACGAATAAGTCTCGCTATTTTAGTGAGACTTTTTGGCACGAGGAAAGAATTTATACCTAATAAATTCTTTTGACGAGGAGACCTAGACTAGACGAAAAGAGATGACTTTAATATTTCCAGTGAAATATTCAAGTAGTCATACGAGGGATGTGAAGAATGACTCAATATTCCCAGTGAAATATTTAAAGAGTCATGAGACGAGACGCACGAGATGACTTCAATATTTCCAGTGAAATATTTAAATAGTCATAAGATTTATGGAATATGTTCCATCATTCCTAGACCTAGACGAAGATAGTTGAAGGATTCTCGTTTGAGAGGTTTGGTCAAGATGTCGGCGATATTGTCTTGAGAGGGAACTTTCTCAATAGAAATGTTTCCTTTTTGGACGTTATCGCGAAGGAAGTGGTGACGAATTTCGATGTGTTTAGTACGAGAGTGTTGAACGGGGTTTCTGCTCAATTCAATAGCACCTTTGTTATCCCACATAATAGGGACGTCGTCTAGATGGATGTCGTAGTTAATAAGAGCTTGTTTCATCCATAGTGCTTGTTGACATGCCTTTCCGGCGCTCATGTATTCGGCTTCGGTCGTGGAGATAGCAAGAGCCGTTTGTTTCTTGGATAACCAAGAAGTTAGACAACAACCTATGAAGGTACAAACGCCACTCATACTTTTTCGATCCACATAATCTCCCGCATGATTAGAGTCGGCATAGACAATAGTTTCTACACCGGTCCCCTTGGGATAGAATAATCCCAAGTGTATAGTGCCTTTAATGTATCGGAAGATACGCTTAACCGCTTCAAGGTGAGAGGTTTTGGGATCCTCTTGGAAGCGAGCACAAAGGCAGACACTAAACATGATATCGGGCCTACTGGCCGTGAGGCATAATAAACTTCCTATCATACCTCTATACTTAGTGCTATCCACGGACTCACCTTCTTCATCTTTCGTGAGTTTCGTTTTCGTAGACATGGGAGTTTTCATGGGCTTAGACTCTTCTAAACTAAATTTCTTAAGCATCTCCTTACTATACTTAGATTGATTAAAGAAGATATCATCTTTCATTTGTTTTATTTGTATACCAAGGAAGAAATTTAATTTGCCCATCATGCTCATCTCAAACTCGTCACGCATGATCTTAGAGAAATCATCGCACAGTTCTGGACAAGTTGAGCCAAATATGATGTCGTCGACATATATTTGAACAATGATGAGATGTGAATATCTTTTCTTCGTGAAAAGTGTGTTGTCAATCATTCCCATGTTATATTCATGTTCAATCAAGAATGCTTTTAGTCTATCGTATCAACCTTTAGGAGCTTGTTTGAGACCATAGAGCACTTTCTTGGTTTTATAAACATGATTCAGTTTTTTGAAATCAACGAATCCCGGAGGTTGTGCAACGTATACCTCCTCGTTGATATAACCATTTAGGAATGCACTTTTCACGTCCATTTGGTATAATTTAAAGTCTAAGGCGCAAGCATAGGCAAGGAGTATCCTAATAGACTCTAATCTAGCTACGGGTGCGTAAGTTTCATCGTAATCTATTCCTTCTTGTTGGTTATAGCCTTGTGCTACCAACCTTGCCTTATTTCTAGTTATGACGCCATTTTCGTTGAGTTTATTTCTAAACACCCACTTAGTTCCTATAATGGTTTGATTTTTAGGTGGAGGTACTAGATCCCAAACTTGGTTTGTGGTGAATTGATTTAACTCTTCTTGCATGGCAACTACCCAGCTTTCATCCTTAATTGCTTCACCGACATTCTTAGGTTCTACAGTAGATATAAAACAAAAGAAATTACTTTTGTTTTGTGCTTGTGACCTAAGGGTTCTCTGGTTTAGGTTTCCTATGACATTTTCAATAGGACGGTTCTTGGATTCCTTAATGTTGACAACTTCGTCAACTTCAACTGTTTCATCCTCAATGTCATTTTTTAAGGTTTTCTTGCCATTGACCTTAATGGCTTCTTCCTCATCTAAGTCATCATCTACCAAGGGTGATGTCTTAGTTGGTGGAGGACTTTCATCGAATGTCACGTTGAGTGATTCTTCGACTTTCATTGTTTCCTTGTTTAAGACAACATATGCTTTACTATTTTGGGAGTAACCTAGGAAACCACCTTCGTAAGACTTTGGATCAAACTTGGTGAGGTAGTCTTTAGTGTTTAGTATGAAGCACTTGCTTCCCAAACACTCTAAAGTAATCTAGAGTAGGTTTTCTACCTTTCAAGATTTTGTATGGTGTTTTTCCTAAGATAGGTCTAATTAGAATCCTATTAAGTATGTAAGTTGAGGTGTCCACCGCATTACACCAAAACTTTTGCGGAATTGATTGTTCATTCAACATCGTTCTACTCATCTCTTGTAGAGTACGATTTTTCCGCTCAACTACCCCATTTGATTGTGGAGTGCGTGGAGCCGAGAAATTGTGTGTAATACCATTAGCATCAAAATATACTCCAAATTCCCTAGTTGATTTTGGACTTTCTTACTAAAGATTTCAAATTCCTCGAAAGCTTGTGTCTTATTCTTAAGAAATCTAGTCCAAGTATACCTAGAGTAGTCATCAACTATTACTAAGGTGTAGTAATTTCCTCCGTAGCTCCGTACGGCGGATGGACCAAATAAGTCCATGTGAAGGAGTTCTAGGCATCTAGAGGTCGAGACCATATTCTTAGCTTTGTGACTAGAATGAGCTTGTTTTCCAACTTTACAAGCGTCACAAAAGTGTTTATCAAACTTAATCTTAGGTAGGTTTCTAACTAGTTCCTTAGACGCCAGTGATTGTATTAACCGCATATTGGCATGACCTAGCCTCATATGCCATAGAGTAGAGTTATCATCTATGGTTGCTAGGCAAATCTTATCCTGAGGCTTATTTCCTATTTTTATGACAAATAAGCCATTCTTCCTAACTCCTTTGCCTATGGTCTTACCATTCTTAGTGATCTCACTACCCTCTTCGGAAAATATAACTCTACACTTATTGTCTACCATTTGACTAATGCTAAGCAAGTTAAATCCTAAGTTATCTACAAGCTCAACATTTCTAATAGTGAAGGAGTTTTAAGTAATCGTACCTTTGCCTATGATGTTGCCCTTAAGTTTGCTACCAAAAGTGACATTACCTCCGTTGTAAGCCTTGTATGATGAGAATAGACTTCGGTTACCCGTCATATGATTAGTGCATCCACTATCCTTGACCCATTCATCGGGCTCCAAGTCGATTCCCAAGCATATCTATTGAATAAGATAAACATTCAAACATTTGGTCCCCAATATCTCATGGGTCCAAAGTTGTTAGTATTAAACATCCCATGCATTAGTTGCATTTGGTTAGGATGTTGGAACGGAGAACAAATTTCCCATGGTAAGTAACTTTGTAGTTGGCGGTTATTCCAAGTTACGGGATAGTTACTTGGATAACTTTGTCTTCTAGAGTTACCTCTCGGTAGAGGAGTTCTTGACCGAGGTTTAGGAACATTTGTTTTTCTAGGTGGAGGAGTCTTTGACCTAGTGTCGGGTTTTACAAAGCCAAGCCCGGGGGTTGACAAAGGTTTGTAAAAGCTTTTGACTTCCTTTTTACTAGCAATAGGTACTTTGACACTTTTAACAACTATGTGACTTGGTTTAGGACTTGAATTATTTTTCAGATTCGACTCAGTTCTGTCTCCAGCACCAGACGGTACCACGGTACCACTAACTTTAGTGGTGCCGTCTGTACCTTTAATGGTACCGTCCACATTTTCGACAGAACTTGTGGGTTTGACAAATTTTACTTGTTTCGTTTTACTTGTCGAAGCTTTATTTGGGTCAAATCCTAAGCCCACTCCGGCATGTTCACTTTACCTAACGTTATCAAGCATATCATTAAGTGACTTTGTCCCTTTTTCAAACTTAATGATCCTTAAAGTGTTTTCTTTGAGTTTTTCATTTTCTACTCGAAGACACATGCATGATCTACATCCAACATCTACTTCTTTATTTTTCTCAAGTCTTTTTACTTGGTCTTTCAGTTCTAAAATTTGCGCTTCGAGTTCATGCAATTTTAATTTTAGTGTTTTGTTTCTACCTAAAATTTTAGAACTTACTTCACATAGCTTATTATATTTATCATATAGCATGTTATCATCTATTGACGAATTATCATTACTATAATAAGAAGAGTCGGAATGTACCTCATTTGAAGCCTGAGCCATTAGACATGTTTCGTCGTTGGGCTTCTTCTCTTCTTCTTCACCGCTATCACTCCAAGAGCCTCCTATGAAAGCTCTTTGGTTGTTGGTTTTTGGTGGTTTAGGACATTCTCCTATGAGATAATTGGAATCTCCGCATCTAAAACGTCTCCTATCACTCTTTCCTTTCTTCTCATCTCGGTTCTTTTGTGACGGCTTCTTATCATCATGAGATTACCTAACGAACCTACCTCTTCTCCTGAAGAACTTTTTAAAGTCTCTAACGGCTAATGCATACTCTTCATCTTTACTATCGTAATCCGAACATTCCTCATCACTAGACTCCTTTTTGGCTTTCAATGCTAGAGATCTAACTCTCTCGCTTTTGCCTTTGACTATATCGGAGTCTTTCTTGATTATCATTTCATGAACCTTAAAGTTTCCTATAAGTTCATCAAGTGATAATGTCACCAAGTTCTTTGACTCTTCAACGGTGGTGACCTTTGCTCTCCATTTGGGATGTAGAGCCCTAAGAAACTTCCTAACGTAATTCTTGCTAGAATGGAGCTTTGAGACTAGTAATAATAGTATTAAATCTAGCAAAAGCATTATCAATAGATTCATCTTCCGGAATGGAAAATTGTTCATATTGTTGCACAAGAAGATCTATCTTGTTCTCTTTGACTTGATTATTACCTTGGTGAGTGACTAACAAAGTTTTCCAAATTTCTTTTGCCGTATTACACATAAAAATTCTTTCAAATTTCTTTTTCGGCAAAGCATTATAAATCATCATTTTAGCCTCATCATTTTTGGCTAGTTTTCTTTTAAGTTCATCACTTTGTTTACTATAAGGAACTATTTCATCCCTTTTATTTTCCGGATTCTTTTGAATCGGTTGAAAGTCACCCTCGGTAATAATATGCCAAAGATCAATGTCTTTTGATTTCACATACGTTTCGAATCTTGTTTTCCAATATATAAAACAATCGGTTTCAAAAAGTGGTGGTCTTTGCATAGATTGCCCTTCTTGATATTTGTCGAAATCCATTGATCGATTCAAGTTTTAAAATACAATTTATTTTAAAATCTTGACTGACGTGGCTCTGGTATCAATTGTGGAAAACTAGAAGGGGGGTTGAATAGTTTTACCAGTTTTTAATTTGTTTCAAAACTTTACTTGTGAAAAACTTTGATTCGATTCTTTCGGGAAATCAATCAACACCAATATTAACACTAAACAATACTAACTAATATAAACAATAATTATAAAGAAAAGAGATGGAAAGATCAAACCGGGGCAAAGAGCTTTATAGTGGTTCGGTCACGAAGCTCTTCTTCGCCTTACTCCACTCCCCGAGTACCACACTCGAGAGTTTCAAGCACTAGGTCAACAAAGCTCCCTTCAGGCGGAGAAAATCCTACAATGTCGCTTATCCTTATTTCCGACACTAATCTAAATGTCGAGTACTAATCTTAGCTAGTACCAATCTACCACGATCCACACGATCCTTACTACTTCACACAATCAACAAACTAGACTCGATCTACCCTTGATCCACTTGATCAACACACAAGCCCACAAGCTACAAGAGATCTCCAAGATCTCAACACGATCACAATGATCTACTCTCACTTGACTCGATCTACCCAATCTACCTTTGATCCACTTGATCAACTCACAAGCTCACAAGCTACAAGAGATCTTCAAGATCTCAAAAAGATCACAATGATCTACCCTCTCTTGACTCGATCTACCCAATCTACCCTTGATCAACTCACAAGCTCACAAGCTATAAGAGATATTCAATATTTCTACAAGATCACAATGATCTACTCTCACAAACTCTCAAAAGAAAAATGAACTTGATGTATGCTAGAATACAACAAGTATGTAACAAGTGTTACAAGTGCACTAACTATAACTACAACACTTTGTATCTTCTTTGATACCTTATGTTCTTCTCTTGCATTAGTAGAGGAATGAAGGTGATCACTTGGTTGGATGATTGGATCACTCTTTAAACAAAAGAAAACTAAACTAAATGATCAAGAAGAAAAGATGTGGTGAGAGTTTTAAACTCAGAAAGTTGTGTGTGAAAAAGGATGCTCAAAAACTGTGAAGAGGGCTGGTATTTATAGGCAGAAGAAATCTGACCGTTTTAGGTACACGGTACCACTAAATGTCACACGGTACTACTAAATTTAGTGGTACCGAGGTACCGTGCCAGACAAGAACGCTCCATTTTTTATTTTTAGTGGTGAAAGTTTATTTGGGAAAGTTTAGAGCTGATTTTTGGGGGAAAAATAGCTGTTATGATATTTAAACTTATTTTTCCAATAAAATATTTCTTAATAATTCAAAAATAACTTGTAAAGTATATTTTTAAAAAACTGTTTTGTAACATTAAAAATGTGAAGTTTTAAACACAAATTCACTTCTTTGATCATTCTTCAAGTTGTAAATTTGTTTATTCATACCTAGAGTGATTTGCGTAGAAATGGGATCTTTCGACTAAAAACTTGTTTACGTTAATTTTTACGTAAAGTATTTTCACATTTTGTCATCCTCAAAACGTGAAGTTATCGAAAGATATAAATAACGTTTTTAGAACATTATTTGCATCAACAATTCAAAACTTACAAAAATATTAAAACTTGACATCAAAACCTATTTTGATATTTTAGGTGATCCTTGAGCTTGTTGGGTGATTAATTGTTGTTTATAAATTGCAAACGTAGACTGAAAATGCGCAAAACGCAAAATGTGCAAAGTTTAATTATAAATGGAAAAGTAAAAATGGGATATTTAAAATATGATTGTAAGAAACCAAAATGCATAAAAATAATTATACTGAGTATTGTTAGGTATCGGTTTGAGTTAAATGTACGTTTAACGACGTACGCGGAATAACCTATCTGGTTATTCGTAAGAGTGAATTTACTTAAAATAAAAATATTAAGTAAAATTAAATAATTAAATAATGACCTCAAAATTATGAATTGTTACAGTACCTAATCCTTAACGGGAATCCCGTCCCGGGATTCAATTCTAGTTAGATGTCTAATTTGTGTTGGCGAAGAGGTGTGGATATTCCCGACGCATCTGGTCTTCTCTTTCCCAAGTATATTCCGGTCCTTGTCGATAGTTCCAATGAACGTTGACAATAGGGATACAGCTCTGCTTCAGTCGCTTGACCTCTTGGTCCATGATTTCTACAGGTTGTTTGACAAAATGATGTTTGTCGTCAAGTTGAATCTCCTCTAGTGGAATGTCGAGGGTTTCTTCTGATAAGTATTTCTTCAGGTTCGAAACATGGAATATATTGTGTACTCTATTGAGTTATGGTATAAGTTCGAGTCGGTAAGAAATCGGTCCATCTTCAGCCAAATTTTTGAAGGGTTCAATGTACCTCGGGTTCATTTCCTTGTTTCTCAAAACGTATTACGTACTTTCATGACGAGACTTTCGACATGATTATATCTCCAACTTGAAATTTTTAATGGATTACGTGTCACATTGGCGTAACTCTTCTGATGACTTCGTGCGGCTTGCAGTCTGTTTTCTGGGGGTGTTGCTCCTAAGCCCTGATACGTACTAACGATTAATGTAGATGGGACAACCACGAAGGCGTACTAACAGGCGAAACAAGTAGATATCAATGTCATGGAAGAAATGATATTCACAAAAAAAATGAATAATAAAATTGAAAAAGTTAATGAATCATAAAAAATAGTAATGTGATTCTGCCGTGTGTAATATTTAGGAGCAAAGATTACTTAAAAGGGATCTATTAAATATTCGTATGAACAAAGGAGCAAAAATTTATTGATCAATGCAAATGAAGGAATTGATGACTAACAATAATGGATCAAAATTAGATATCAAGAACATTTGTACTTATCATGAGCAAAGAGTGCTCGAAAGAAAGATAGGTTTAGATATCAATATTATTCATACTAGTATGAGCAAGGAATGATCAATGAATTAAAACAACGGTGAATAGATTTAGATATCAATATTATTCGTACTAGTATGAGCAAGGAGTGCTCGAAAGAAAGATTTGATATTCGTTCAAACAAAGAAGCAAACGAAAGGGTGTGTAAAAGAGAAGCCAATGACTCAAATTTACGCAAATAGAAGAATCGTAATTTATCACAATAGTAAAGAGGAGAGATGTAGAATACTAACATGAAGTAATTCAATTAACCGAGAGAATCAATCGAATCAAACCAATAGCCAAAAGAGGCCAATACTGAAAGACAGAATTCTAAATGAGGTTCAATAATAATTAGACAGACAATATTCATTGCGAATGTCAAATGAGAATGAATAATGAAAATCCATATCTAAGAAGGATAATAAACATCATGATTGTTAAGAGAGATTAAGTGAAATGGACAAGAATTGAGAAAGAAATAAGCATTACAATTTTTTAAATGAGGACAAATGAGATAGACAATAAATGTGAAGGCAAATGATAAATGAGGAAGAAAATAAGTGTCATGAATGAGATCAAACAATAAATGATGAAGTTAATAAATATTACGAATGTTAAATGAGAATAACTGAGAAAATAAATAAATGAGAAAGACAATATGTATCTCGAATGCTAAATGAGAAGAAATGAGAATGAATAATAAATGAGAAAGACAACTAGCAGCACGAATGCTAACTGAGAGTAAACAATTAATGAGAACGGAAATAAGTGACAAAGACAATAAGCATTGCGAATGCTAATTGAGTATGAATGGGGACCAACAATAAATGAGAAAAGCATTACATTGTAAGAATGCATGTTAAATGAGAACAAACATAAAATGAGAAAGACATTGAGTATTAAGAAAGTTGATTGAGGATAAATGAAAACAAATAATAAATGGTAAAGTCAATAAACATCACGAATGTTGATCGAGTAAGATCTGTATTTGGCTCCTCGAGCTTTACTCTGCTCTAACGAGACTGTAGGTTGGCCATCACAGCTCACGTAATATCTCTCATGATGTGCCATGTGTGTCACCAGCGATGGGATACTTTGGTGGATGGGCTCTCTAGTGATAAATTCTGGTCGGGTGGGAGGAGTAGGTGTAGTAGTGTTTCTCTTCCTCGTCTTTCGAGGGCTTCTTCTTCGAGTGAGTGATTTCCTGGTTTGGGTTTACATCCCATAGCCTTGTCCTCGAATGGCTTTGTCTCACTATTAGACATTAGCATGTAGGTTGGTGAAGTGGGTGTCAGAGTGGTGGCCGACAAGTTCTCCAATTTGTCCTTGGAATCGAAAGATAGCATTAGGGTAAACATTGCTGTCAAGTTTCGACGTTACCTTCCTGGAGGCGTAATTCTTCACAACCAAAAGGAGTGAAAAAGAATGAGATATTATAAAGTCGTTTTCCGAAAGTAGGTGTTCCAAAGCGGTACGTTAAAGTCAAGTTCTAATCAACCGGCGTGTCTTTAGGCGATGGTTTGCGAGGCGATATAGATGTTCCATGAGTATAGGTAGAATGTTCCAACTCGTCTCTGGAGACAGATAGTAAAATAATCGAGGGAATTCGATAGATTGTAAAGGGTTTGTGTAAAACGATGTTATGAAAGATCATGAAAAGTTTTAGCGAATCATAGAAATACTCGCTTTTTTTTTTTATTTTTTTAAAAATTAATTGAGACCATTGTTTCACTCACAATGTCATAATAATGAATGAGACCATTTTAATCAGTTACAATATCTTGAAAAAGTTCTATAGAATAAAATGTAATAGTAGATATATGATAGGGAAAACAAGATTCGATATGAAGTTCTGGAAACGAGTATAAGAGATCAAAATCAATCAAATGCTTATATAAATAATCTTTTATATAAATAAATAGTGATCAAAATTCAATAAAGTGTATATATAAATGTTCTTTATATATAAATAGAATAATTGATGCGTGGTTTTGCGACCTTACAACAGGTTTTACCTCTTGAGGGATCTCAAGAGGCTTGCAATCCCCACCAGGCAGTGTACCTGACCGATGTAGTATAGTGAAGTGGCAAGTACCGGGGGATTGATCGTTCTCTAGGGGAATAGTGTCGTTAGGATTGAAAAACTACTCTAATAGGTCTAAGGGTGAGGGAAGATTCTTTTTGTATTTTTATATTTTATGGAAAGCAAGTAAAATCTCGGGTTTGAAGGAGTGGGCGGAATTAGTTGCTAGTCAACTAACCCAAATAACTACAATTGCAAATAAAATAACTGAAAATGAAGAGGTTGTGAAACTTATGTGGAGAGAAATGTGTTTACTTAGATTTCCTTACTCCCTAACTATCTTTTACCGGTTGATTAGTATGTATTAATTGCGTGGATGACGGGTGTATTCCTTAATACCAATCGTGGGGTGGCGTACGTACTTCCCCAACTCTACAAGCTCCTACTTCACTCCTATGTCGAGCCGGCTAGGAAGCTCCTAACATGGGATCACTAGAATTCGCTCATGCATTAAATACAACCATAAAAACCTTAGTACGCATTGGTTCATGTTTCTTAAGACGTTCAAGCAAGTTACCGTATAGGAGGTTAGCCAGTTTTCTTAAGCCTAACATCGATAAACAATCATCCAATACAATTAATAACACACTAATAACCGATAATCAATAGTTAGGTTTCATTAGATCTAAGCAAACACAAGATAAATCTAGCCTAGCATGTTAATTAAAAGACAAGAACAAGATATAATCAAACAACACATAGACATATTGATTGATTAAATGATTACTTATCTTCAATTAAACATGGGAGATCCAAGGGTATAAAAACCCTTAAAAATGGCAGAAATTCGTCTTAGGGTTTCTCCTCACAAAGTTGCACACTAATGACAAAAAATTGCAAAACTATATATAGAACTTAGTGGCTGACGGCGTCACGTTATAGATCTTGACGCCGTCACCTCGCCGTGTCTAGGGTTCCCGGATGGTCTTTCTGACGCCGTCCCTCTTTAATCCTCCAAAATCCTCCCTGGCTTATCAAGGCTTGACGCCGTCAGAATAGTGCTTGACGCCGTCTCTCTTTAACATAAACCGTGATGGCCTTGATCACCTTAAAGGGTGACGCCGTCAGACTTCCTTTGTAAAACTCCCTGGCTTATCATGTGTATTTTTCATATCCACCTCTTTTGCCAAGCCATGACGCCGTCAGGAACAATCCTTGACGCCGTCAAGTGCATTTTTCCAGCAGCTTTGGAGACTTTGTCGTTTTCTTCACTTTTATGCTCCAAAAATGTCCAAAATGCTTCCTTTTCCTGATTTCTTCTCCAAAGTACCTAAAATGACAAAAGGAACGATTTAGGGCAATATTTGATCAAATAAATACGATTTAGGGCTTAAATGACCCCCTAAAAGCGGTACACTTTTCGCTTCATCAAATACCCTTACACTTGAGATTTGCTTGTCCTCAAGCAAATGCGCTTTTATTCTAATCAAAATACAAGTTAGGGGTCATTTAATGCTAATATAAAAGTAATTACAACAAATAGTCGTTCCACTTTAATCATAATAAGCATGGAGATTACAAACTAGCACCTCACAATTACTGTTTAGATACTCACATCTCTCAGGTGTCATCAAAATAAATCTCATAAATGAAAACGGATAATATCTCTCACTACATGTCATAGCAAATAGATTACCATAGGCTTGGGAAAGGATCAAAAACCTTCTCCACTAGGCGTAAGCACCTAAGATAAACTATCAAAGAGGGCTTTTAAATGGGTTATAACGTGAGGTGTAGGGATATGATAAACACGGTTTTGTTGGATAAAGGATATTTTACTGGTGGCGAGTTAAAGATCTAGATTAATTACATGTACAATATGGCGTTGCTAAGCCAAGACTAGACTCGACTTAAGCTAAAAACAAAATAACAAAAACATAAAATAAACATAAAATGAAACGGGATGGTAGTCCGTATGTTTTTTCTACTTTTCTTTTTCTCATTCATTTTTTTGTATTTTTCTTGATTTTTTCGATTTTTTTTTTCATACACTCTTGCCCTACCATCCAAAATAATACATCATAGGGGCGTTGCATCCCCTTACACTTGAACTTTTACATAACTTTACAAATAACTATTCTAATGACTCGAATTAAGATAATCGAAACACTTGGAGTACTTTTAAAATATTTAGCACATATGGGGGTAATAATGTTGTTCTTCCCCATTACTCCATTACACTAGTACTTTACCCATGAGTCCCAATCGTCCCAAAACAATATGTACAAGGATATGACTCGACTTAGCAACCATGTAATCAATTAGATAATTAACTTGGGGTTTAAACAAATGTTGTCACAATAATGCACTAAAAAATGAGTGCATACAAGGTAGGCTAAGGCGATTTGGGTGTACATTTAAGTGGGGTGTAAACAAATTCTTCCTTTAAGTAAAATGCTTAAAGGTCGAAACGAAAAGATAGGCTCTGAGGGGTGTACTAGGGGTATCGTGTACTAAAAATGAGTACAACGCAAAGGGTGTGGGAGAATTACTTGACCAATGTAGCCAATGTAATTATAACAAAAACACAGGTGTTAAACAATGGGTTAATCCTAATTCCTCTTATCATGTAGTAAATCTAACTACACGAATGTAGTCTCACTTGTGGCCTCGGAATGGTCCTAATGCAAGTTCTAGAATCTAAGTGCTACCGGTACACACATCATAGCATAAATGCTTTTCCTACCAATTCTAGGGGCGAACCTCACATATTTGGGGGTGGAAAATTTTTTTAGTGGTACGGTTTTGTGCTAGTCATATAACTCCTATCCATGAGACGCTCATTAAGATCAAAGTTTCACTCCTATATGTTGTAAAAAATTTTAAATTTGGCATTAAAATTGCCCTAACAGGTATTTCTCTCAGTTTTATTACACATCTACCATCAAACAAACGAAAAATCAAGCGTAATAACATTCTCTAAAGTATCGTACTTTACCCCCCCTTACACTTAAGATGAACATTGTCCCCAATGTTCAAATAACAAGATGTAAAAGTAAATAAGGTAAAAGAATGAAATCAAATACTCCCCTGATTCGTTTGGTGGATAAAGAGGTGACATGGTTAGATCTTCTTCCAAGAGAAAGTAGAAGCTCCAAGACTAATGCATCGCCATAAGCTTGATTCCCCATACATCTCCTTGTCCAAAATAACCTGTTAAACCTGAGAAAACAAACACGAAAACCTGCATAACATCGGCGGGATAAATTCTATATAAGGATATAATGCTTGTGGAATGATTATTTTGCAGATTCCTGGAGTTTAAAAGTTAGAGATTTAATAAAAACTTTTTATGAAAACAAAACTTTCAAAATTTTCAGAAAATTAAAACCTGACGCCGTCAGGTTGTAAAGCCTGACGCCGTCAGAAATGATCTGCAGAATTCTCATGTTAAGTTTTCGGAAAATTTCTGGAAAAACCTTTACCTTACTTCCTGGAAATCCTGCAAAACATCATTATGACTCGATACAAGCATTTGACTCAAACAAATACGAATATGTATGTTAATTTATTATTATTACGATTCATGTTCATTTGTTCTAATAAACCGATTTGGATTTCCCTTACACTTATCTTTTGCAAAATACCTTTATATGTAGTTAAGACGAAGTTAAAAACAAGATAAAGCATTTTCACAATTTAGTTTTGAACATGAATCAATAATAATAAAAATTAAACATACATACGGAAGCAAATAAAATCAAACAAACAAATAAATAAACACACAAAGCAAATAAAGCTTGGGTTGCCTCCCAAGAAGCGCTTGTTTTTGTTCGAGTCACGAGCCTGACTCTACCCTTATTTAACGGATAAAGGAGAGGTTTTTCCTACACTTAGGATTAAGTGCGGGTGATAGTAGTGATACACACCATCTTGGTGGAAGTATGCCGCGTGAGGAAAGAGTGGTGGATGAATTATATACTCAAAGGGGTGTGCTCCTTTCATCATAACCTTACCTAGTTCACTTTGGTCAATAGGTGAATTAAAGTTTTCTCCTAAAAAGGGATCATCTTCTATCAACTTTGAGAGATTCCTAGTTGGGAATCCATCTTGACCTAATAAACCCGGTTTAAACCCATAATGTTTCTTGTGATCAATCATGAATGGGTGATGTAAGTATGTAAGGTCATGGTTCATTCCTATATTAGATTCCACTCCACATGGCCTAGAGTCTACTACCTTAATCTTAACATTACCTGGACTACATGGTTTGATGGGTGGATCGGGACCTTTTTTAATTCCTAAATTCACATCTAAAGATGGAAGATTAGGTAACGGTTTTGGTTGAGGCTCCGGTTCATCAAAAATAGGAAATCCCCTAGAACTAAGAGTAAGGTTGTGATCACTATAAGCATTCAAACCTATATCCTCTAGTTGTGTTTGGTTCAAAGGTTCTACCTCCATCGGGATTCCTAAAGTCTCTTCTACTTCTTCCGGGTAAGTCACGGGCGGTGTGGGTGCCTCGAATGATGGTGGGTTTTGTGGAGTACTTGGTGGACTTGGATTTTCTACTTTATCCTCCATCTTATCTTGATTACCTATGTGCTTATTATGTGATTTGTTGAAGTCTATCCCCAACATGCACCTAGGTATCTCAAATCCTTTTCTATTCATCTCAAATTCTTGGTCCGATTCATAAGAATCATTCTCAATAACTTGATCACTATGTTTCATTTGCCTAAAGGATTCCTCATACTCATCATATGTCTTGGTGAAATCTAATCCAAGCATGCACCTAGGTAGTTCAACATTAACCATCTCACAATCTTGGTCGGGTTCATAAGAAACTATCCTAGGTGAAGGCTCATATGGTGCATAGGTTTCACTTAATGAGGTATTTTGAGGGTTTGATGGGGCTCCTAAGGTGATTTCCTGAAAAGTTTTATGCACTTGGTCTCTTTTCTCAAGGTACTCACTAAAATCTATGTAAGATCCTGTTCTCATTACTTCATTCCACCATCTTGATTTATCCAAATTAGTAAAATTATATTTCTTCATGTAAAACTCTAGTCGCGGATTTGGTAGATTCACGTTTTCCATAATGGCGAACGAAAGAGTCAATGGAAAAACTTTACGAACAAAAGCACAAAGAAAAGATAGACTACGAGAAAGCTAATAGAAAGAAAATAAAAATCTCACTAGATAGGAATCTAATGAGTAGACCTAATAAAATAAAAATTCAACCTAAACAATAACTATTCCCCGGCAGCGGCGCCAAAAACTTGATGCGTGGTTTTGCGACCTTACAACAGGTTTTACCTCTTGAGGGATCTCAAGAGGCTTGCAATCCCCACCAGGCAGTGTACCTGACCGATGTAGTATAGTGAAGTGGCAAGTACCGGGGGATTGATCGTTCTCTAGGGGAATAGTGTCGTTAGGATTGAAAAACTACTCTAATAGGTCTAAGGGTGAGGGAAGATTCTTTTTGTATTTTTTTATTTTATGGAAAGCAAGTAAAATCTCGGGTTTGAAGGAGTGGGAGGAATTAGTTGCTAGTCAACTAACCCAAATAACTACAATTGCAAATAAAATAACTGAAAATGAAAAGGTTGTGAAACTTATGTGGAGAGAAATGTGTTTACTTAGATTTCCTTACTCCCTAACTATCTTTTACCGGTTGATTAGTGTGTATTAATTGCGTGGATGACGGGTGTATTCCTTAATACCAATCGTGGGGTGGCGTACGTACTTCCCCAACTCTACAAGCTCCTACTTCACTCCTATGTCGAGCCGGCTAGGAAGCTCCTAACATGGGATCACTAGAATTCGCTCATGCATTAAATACAACCATAAAAACCTTAGTACGCATTGGTTCATGTTTCTTAAGACGTTCAAGCAAGTTACCGTATAGGAGGTTAGCCAGTTTTCTTAAGCCTAACATCGATAAACAATCATCCAACAAAATTAATAACACACTAATAACCGATAATCAATAGTTAGGTTTCATTAGATCTAAGCAAACACAAGATAAATCTAGCCTAGCATGTTAATTAAAAGACAAGAACAATATATAATCAAACAACACATAGACATATTGATTGATTAAATGATTACTTATCTTCAATTAAACATGGGAGATCCAAGGGTATAAAAACCCTTAAAAATGGCAGAAATTCGTCTTAGGGTTTCTCCTCACAAAGTTGCACACTAATGACAAAAAATTGCAAAACTATATATAGAACTTAGTGGCTGACGGCGTCACGTTATAGATCTTGACGCCGTCACCTCGCCGTGTCTAGGGTTCCCGGATGGTCTTCCTGACGCCGTCCCTCTTTAATCCTCCAAAATCCTCCCTGGCTTATCAAGGCTTGACGCCGTCAGAATAGTGCTTGACGCCGTCTCTCTTTAACATAAACCGTGATGGCCTTGATCACCTTAAAGGGTGACGCCGTCAGACTTCCTTTGTAAAACTCCCTGGCTTATCATGTGTATTTTTCATATCCACCTCTTTTGCCAAGCCATGACGCCGTCAGGAGCAATCCTTGACGCCGTCAAGTGCATTTTTCCAGCAGCTTTGGAGACTTTGTCATTTTCTTCACTTTTATGCTCCAAAAATGTCCAAAATGCTTCTTTTTCCAGATTTCTTCTCCAAAGTACCTAAAATGACAAAAGGAACGATTTAGGGCAATATTTGATCAACTAAATACGATTTAGGGCTTAAATGACCCCCTAAAAGCGGTACACTTTTCGCTTCATCAATAATGGTGCATAAAATTGTGCATAAGTGTTCGGGAAGTATAAGCGCACGGAGAGTGTAAGGCAATGCAAAGTGGGGTAGTTAAAATATAAGGAGTGGTTATAGTCTAGGTCTAAAAAAAAGCAACCTGGTTCTCTATAACCATAACTCTGGTACCAATCTGTAACACCCCCAAAATATCGCAGCGGAATGTAATATCATTGGGGTGCTACTTATTAATACAACAGTCATAATAATAGAAAACGACTATAAATGAGACGTTTTTAAAAGTTTATCATTCGATCATAATAAAACATCAGAGTTACAAGAGGTCCCAAATAGTTTTAATTTGCATAACACGTAAACAAAAAAGTTTATAAAGGTTTATCGAATGATAATATCATGCAAGCCATCAAAACATTCTCCGTACGACTTCATGCTTGCCAAATACCTTAAAACCTGAGATAAAACATGCTAAAAAGTCAACACAAAGGTTGAGTGAAATTCATAGGTTTATAAAGAAATAATGGACCACAAGATTTCAGAGTTAAAATAATAATTGCAACGAATACAATTATGGGTAAATAATTATTATTTCTTTAAGCTCATGACACGCAAATTGACTGAAGGTTCATAAAATGAACCAATGCCCCGAAAGGTAAATTGCCATTTTACCTAAAATTCAAATACAGTGCGTTTGTGGCATCTTATATGACCGCACAAACGGGATTCGTCAATCCCAATAGGCCTATTCACAATATTCGCGTTCACATGGAAGTGATTAATGGTTCATGATTCGTTAGGGACTTATTTTGGCAATATCGGTACTTTAGCAATAATATGTTCTGATAAGCATACAGTTTAAAGCACTTGTGTCCAAATTGTAAAATAGCATGTATCTCCCCCAATGGGTTTATAAACAGTTTAAAGAGTTTAAGTGAGGCTATGAACTCACCAACGATGAAGTAGTAGTAGAAACGGAAGTGTGCACGTCGAGTAAAGTCGCAAAAGTCACAAACGGCCTATATAAAATATAACACGACTTAGGCTCGGGGAAATAATATATGACGCTTATACTTAAATGTTTATACAATAAATAAACTTATAATACCTTATAGTAAATTAGTTAGGAGTTTTATAACAAGTCGCGGTTCGAAATGATATTTATTTATGTTTAGATGGTTTAAAATTACAGAGCTGTTAGAATTTTAATAAAATTTCCACATAAATCGGACCGCCATTTCTAAACCGTAAAGGGTAAAATTATGAACTTTATATGCTTGGAAAGGTATGAATCTATACATTTCAAAAATCAAGGCCTTACCTAACTGAGAACTTCATAACAAGGATGAAATTACTAATTTACCCCTGTATCTCTATGCAGAAAAATCCAACCTGCAGTTAGGCTTACCAAAATGAGAATATCTTTTTATCTACAGACCCTATGGACCTAAAAATAACGGGAAAAGTTTTCTACGTGTCTTAGCTCAAACTTTCATGTTTTGACCAACATTAGGTTCTAGGTAAAATTTCAGAGCAATTGGCCTTTCAAAATTGATATACATTTCTGGATAACTTTTAGTGTTGATTTTATCAAAAAATCATCGGGATGAGTTAGGCTGTAAGGTTTTTGGGGAAATTTCCTTGAGATATGTGGCTAACTCACCATATTTTTATTTAAAGTCCAATTTCTACGGATTAGATCACTTAATTCCATTTTTCCCCCTGGTACAAAACATTTTTTTCAAATCAAGTCCTAATCATGTTTTCTTGTGTTACAAACCATGTACAATGCATAATCAAGTCCAATAATTGTATAAAACATATAATATATAGAATATAAGAAATAAAAAAAGTGAAAAGAAAATAAATGTGGTTTCCTTACGAAGATTCAGTGGTGAAATGATGAGATCAAGAACTATGGACCAAGAATATAACTAACAACTCATGATCTCCAACATACGATTAAAAGAACAAGTGAAAAACAATATTGAGGGTGTTTGTGGGCTGAGTTAGCACAACAAGAAGAGAGGACAAAAGAGGTTGTGGTGTATTTTTTTGAGTTCTAGTTTAGTATATTATAAAAGAACATGCAAATCAATTGTACATGTGTCCTAGTAATGTTTAAGAAAAATTCTTATAAAGGCATGTGTATGTTGTTGTTAGACGTTGAACAAGGAGAAAAAAGGAATATGTAGCTTATCTTGTAGGTCACTGATGCGCGTATGCGTATGCTCTAATTTATACCTACAGTATGTCGTTGTGGTTTTAGCAGTATTCAAGTTTTAAATTTATATTTAGCCGACTTATCAATAACACGCACACTTTAACAAGCAGTGTACCCAGTCAGTATGAATATAATGGTAAGTAGAGTGTCGATCACTAAGAGTGGAACGTATCATCTAGTTATTCTAATCAGTATTTTAATATCTTAAGTTAGCTATACAACCTAATCTAACGCAAGGGGGTTCAGCCTGAGAGACTGGCACGATTTGGTTATGATTAAAGGTAAACTAAACTAATAGGCACGAATCAGCGATTAGCACACACGTACACAGATAAATACTTAAGACAATAAGAAGACCTGTCCTGATAGTTAAGTAGCTTGTCACTTGTTTTATTGCTAGTTTTATATGAAGTGTATGTAATTAATCCTTTCTCGTTGGCTCTAATCTTATCAACGAGTAAACCCTTAATGATTACTTATGACTATCCTCTTTATCCTTTCTTCCTACTTTTCTACAGACGATAGAATGCATAGGTGATAAAATAAATAGGCGAGGGCAGAGGCATGGCGACCCGATCAACGCTCAGCTAGACACAGAGGTTATCAATGCACTAATAAAAGTCACCAAAGACATCAACATATAAACTTTAATTAATGGGAAAGCAATATTAAGAGGAGTGCAATCTTTCCGTTGTCACATTACACAAGCCCATCAATCCTGATGAATTAAAGTTTACTAATACAATAAAACAAAACTACTTAATGAATTGAATACATGCATGACCTTCTTACAGCTCTTGTATCTTCGTTCAAGGTGTGTCTTGTGCTGCTACTTCGTCTAAATTCGTCCTAGGGTTTCTGTCTTCTCGTACTTAGCTAAATGTCCCACTCCGAAATTTGTCTGACTTTGGGGTATTTATAGTTTCTGTCTGAGGGTTAGATGCGGCGCATCTAATAAGTAGATGTGGCGCATTGACTTAACTTCGCGTGGGGTCCTAGATTAATATATTCAGGAATATTCATACACCGCCAGAAGATGCGGCGTAACTCCATTCTTAGATGCGGCGCATGTCCTTGCTGTCTTGGATCGTAGCTTGTGAAATCTTGATAGTGATGCGCCGTATGTAATAAGTAGGATGCGGCGTATCTGGAGCAGAATGGTCTTGATCTTGTACATTTCAGTAGACTCTTAACTTCTTGCTTGTTTTGCTCCATAATTAGTCCAAGATTGCCAAGTTTCACATTGTACTTGTTTTTAACTGAGAATTACAAAAGTAAACATTAACGTATCAATTCTCACAGATAATATAATAAAACAAGTCAAATAAATAGGATAAATGATGGTAATAAAATGTACTTATTTGAGTTCATCAAATATCCCCCTACTTGAACTTTACTTGTCCCCAAGTAAACCTTAGAATTAATCTTATGAAAATGTATCCTAAAAGATATTAGGATTTATTTGTATATTTAAGCATGTATTCATTTTTTTCATAATCACACAACCAAACACTTAATGAATTAGAAGTAAAATAAAATAATTCGATAAAAGCAAATCTAATCGTTTAACTGTCCAGTCGTGACGAATATTCTATCATAGGCTTGGCAAGTATACGCATCTCCCCCACTAAAGCCAAGGAATAACAAGTCTAAAGCGGTAAAAAGGGTTTGTAGGTTAAGGGTTAATCATTCTGCTTAATCTCTATCGATCTCAAATTCCAGAAAAGGCGACAAAATCACAAATACATGATCGAATCCACGAACACGATACTTGCAATTGCACAAATCCTTAACTCGAATAGGCTAAAGATAGGACCAAGTAATCTTCACCAATAATATTATATCAAAAAGGGCGACAAAATCATAAATACATAGCCGAATCCACGACTACGATACTTAAGATTGCTCAAATCCCTAATCTCAATAAATCAAAGGTTTGGATAAAGAATAATATAGGGTATGGATAATATTTGGGATACAAATTGGTGTAAAATGAAAAATAAACAAAACAGATAAATTAAAATCCTAAGTGTGGTTAATCACTATCCCAACCATCCCATGAATAAGACTCATATCATAGAATAACTCACGCTTTAACACTTGAAACACACGCTTTTGGTAGACACGAATTATACTCAACAAGATCTCAATCAAAGAATAACCTTTAGTTGGCGTTCCCATAACGTTCAACTCCCATTCAATCCATAAATATAATATACAATAAATAGTGGTGATATCAACCACTTAATACAAAACTTTACATAAGTTGGTTAAAATAAACATCCAACTTTTTCTTTTTCTTTTCTTATTTTTTTTCGATTTTTTTTTTTTTTTTTTTTTTTTTTTTTTTTTTTTAAACTTTGAAACATAAACATAGATGTGTAAAATTTCACCACATCACTATAATGATAACTCTGGATAATTTTTCCATACTTTTCATGACTTCAGAAATAACGGTAATAGTGAAAGTAGTAAACACACGAAAAATAAACTCAAAGATATACAATATTTACTTTCACTCCAATTGCATTGTGAAATTTCCCGACCTAACCAAAGATAATGAATTACGCACGCGAACACAGGTAATGTAAGGAAACACACTTTGCCTAAAGCAATTAACCAACCACGGATTTTAATCTACAGGGTAGGCTAAGGTGTAAGGGTGTAACGAAACATTATAACAAAGGTGTAAGAAACGAAAGGAATGGCTCTGAGTGTTTTTCTAGGGGTATCTTACTCTAAAAATGAGAGTAACAAAAGGGTTTATACGGGGGTTAACTAACCAGTGTAGTTAGTTAATATCACATAACATATAAAGGCTATTTGGGTGTAATCCTAGAAATTTACCAATTTAGACAAGTCATTCCAATTATATAAATAATACTTATTATGGTGGTCTCGAATAGTATACAAGCCAAGTTCTAAAGTTTACAAGTCACCGGCACACTCATAGATTTGTGAATTTTTGAAAAGTCACAATTTTTGAAAATAACGTCATGTGTGCAGCTATGCAACTTAGACTTTAAACAAAAACATGCTAAAAATTTTAAATTTTGATATATTAAGCACATTTTAAGCATATTTTGAAAAGTTTAGGACAAGTAAGTGTTCTAATTCTCCAATCCCCCCACTTAAGTTAAACAACGTCCTCGTTGTTTGTATCAAAGGTTAAAAACTGGAAAATAAAAGAATTAGAACAGAAAAACTCCCCTGAGATTTGCTCGGTATGATCCTCCATTATTTGTATAAGAGCAAAAATCATCTTTCTTGTGGATGAGAACGTTTAAGCTTCATAATTGATGTATCCACAGGAAATGCAGGAATCTATAATACCATCAAGAATTTAACACACCTAAATTAAGAAGGTTCAAACTTGCATAATACATTAGTAGTTAGTAAAAATAAAATGTAAAAATTAAAACTGAAAATCATCAGGTCAGTCGATGCGCCGTATCTTATGGAAGAAGATACACCTTATCGAGCCTGGAATAAATACGAATCAGAATAGAAGATGCGTCGCATCCTTAACCAGGGATGCGCCGCATTAAAATAAACTGACAAAAAGTTTTAAAGTTAAAAGTAAAAATGCAGAAAAATAAAGTAAGATATGACCAGTGCAGGAGATGCGTCGCATCTTGGGATTGAGATGCGCCGTATCCTCTGCGGGCCTGACTGACTCGACACAGAACAGAATAGTAAAAATTCTCCGGGTTGTCTCCCGGTCAGCACTCGTCTTTATTCCAGAGTCTTCAAGTTAGACTCACGTTCAGCTCCTTATTCTGTTTTATTGATTCCCACATTGCCACGTAGGATCCATTTAGCAACAAATTCGTCACGTATATATTCAGGTCCCAACTTCAACACTCCTTTGTAGAATCCTTCCATCATTTGATATGGGTACTCTATCCCTCTCTTCATGTCATCATTACCAATAAAAAGGAATGGGGAAAATTTGTAGCAGAACCTACTAGTAGCATGTTTAAACCCAGGGTGAGTTCGGGGCATCATATAAGTGATAACGTCGCTTCCACATTGAAAAGTGATCTTTCCTTCAAATCGTTTTGCATTAATAGTGATCTCCCTACAAAATGGTTTTCCAACAATCACGTCACCCATATCGCTGTCACAATAGGCATTCATGACTTCAACAATGGCGAACTCAGTAACAATAGTAAAACATCCAACGAAGACCGGGACATTAATGAAGGCTCCAACTACATTCTTTCCCTTATACTCCACTTTTTTTCTTATAATAGAATTGTAAAAGCTTCTTGACATGACATTGATCGGTAAAATAGGAAAGAAATTGGCGTCAATACACTTGTACCCAATCATGCATGGGAATTGCAAATTGTAAGCACAGTCGGCGTGGATCCTTCTACCGTAATCCCAAGAACCATGATATCCCTCAAATTCATCGTAATTCCTAGTATTAATAACGTTGACTTTTGGACTATCCAGAATTTCTCCTTCTTCTAACTCAGATTCCGCATCATCCATGAACAGGTCATTGGATTCTAATGGTCCATCAAGGTCATTAAGTTCAATGTAGTCCCCATCGTAACGTTCGATTGATTTATCTTGCACTAATATTCCATCCATAAATTTGGCTTCGAAGTCGAAGTCAACCAGTTCTCCGAATCCGACCATTTTCCTTCTGAAATAATCACGAAAGCATCAGTAGGGTATGTTCAAGAAAGTAATATATCAGAAAATCAACATCGAAAACGGAATACGAAAAATAAAAGTTACTGATATCTGCAGACGATGCGCCGTATCCAAAAAGATGGATACGCCGTATCTTATTTCGTTAAAATTTAATCAGACTTTATTCAGAAAATGGATACGCCGCTTAGAAATTAGAATGCGCCGTATCAGTTTAATTATCAAATATCAATATACTTATTAAAATTAAATGCGTCGTATTAACAAAAGTTAATGCGCCGTATTTTCGTTACGTTTCAAAATACAAGATTTTTGATTCAGAAAGATGCGCCGTATCGATAAAAATCAATGCGTCGTATCTGTTTAATAATTCGAAAACTGTTTTTAATTAAAATAATAGATACGCCGTATCTGCTAAAGCAGATGCGTCGTATAGCGTTATCGTTTAGAAAATTTTTTATTAAAAACAGATACGCCGTATCTTGGGGAAAGATGCGTCGTATCGAATTAATTAAACGCGTTGTATTTTATAAAAATTAAACGCAATACGCCGTATCTAATAAAATAGATGCGCCGTATCGTTTGAATTAGCTCAGTACAACGATAGCAGTATGCAGAAAAACAGAAAAATAAAAACGAAAATAAAAACAAACGAAAATAAACAAAAATTAAACACACAAAAACAGAAAATATGCAAATAATACAATGAATGCAATTAATCTAATACACAACACGGTTAGCGGTTAGATTAAAAATTAAAAAGAAAAACCTAATTAAAATACTAATCAAATTAACAGATAATAACAATTCACTCCCCGGCAGCGGCGCCAAAAACTTGATGCGCGTGTGCGTATGCTCTAATTTATACCCACGGTATGTCGTTGTGGTTTTAGCAGTATTCAAGTTTTAAATTTATATTTAGCCGACTTATCAATAACACACACACTTTAACGAGCAGTGTACCCGGTCAGTATGAATATAATGGTAAGTAGAGTGTCGATCACTAAGAGTGGAACGTATCATCTAGTTATTCTAATCAGTATTTTAATATCTTAAGTTAGCTATACAACCTAATCTAACGCAAGGGGGTTCAGCCTGAGAGACTGGCACGATTTGGTTATGATTAAAGGTAAACTAAACTAATAGGCACGAATCAGCGATTAGCACACACGTACACAGATAAATACTTGAGACAATAAGAAGACCTGTCCTGATAGTTAAGTAGCTTGTCACTTGTTTTATTGCTAGTTTTATATGAAGTGTATGTAATTAATCCTTTCTCGTTGGCTCTAATCTTATCGGCGAGTAAACCCTTAATGATTACTTATGACTATCCTATTTATCCTTTCTTCCTACTTTTCTACAGACGATAGAATGCATAGGTGATAAAATAAATAGGCGAGGGCAGAGGCATGGCGACCCGATCAACGCTCAGCTAGACACAGAGGTTATCAATGCACTAATAAAAGTCACCAAAGACATCAACGTATAAACTTTAATTAATGGGAAAGCAATATTAAGAGGAGTGCAATCTTTCCATTGTCACATTACACAAGCCCATCAATCCTGATGAATTAAAGTTACTAATACAATAAAACAAAACTACTTAATGAATTGAATACATGCAGGACCTTCTTACAGCTCTTGTATCTTCGTTCAAGGTGTGTCTTGTGCTGCTACTTCGTCTGAATTCGTCCTAGGGTTTCTGTCTTCTCATACTTAGCTAAATGTCCCACTCCGAAATTCGTCTGACTTTGGGGTATTTATAGTTTCTGTCTGAGGGTTAGATGCGGCGCATCTAATAAGTAGATGCGGCGCATTGACTTAACTTCGTGTGGGGTCCAAGATTAATATATTCAGAAATATTCGTACACCGCCAGAAGATGCGGCGTAACTCCATTCTTAGATGCGGCGCATGTCCTTGCTGTCTTGGATCGTAGCTTGTGAAATCTTGATAGTGATGCGCCGTATGTAATAAGTAGGATGCAGCGTATCTGGAGCAGAATGGTCTTGATCTTGTACATTTCAGTAGACTCTTAACTTGCTTGTTTTGCTCCATAATTAGTCCAAAATCGCCAAGTTTCACATAGTACTTGTTTTTACCTGAGAATTACAAAAGTAAACATTAACGTATCAATTCTCACAGATAATATAATAAAACAAGTCAAATAAATAGGATAAATAATGGTAATAAAATGTACTTATTTGAGTTCATCAGTCACCCTTATTTAGATCAAATCACACACATGTAATATGTTAGAGAGAGAAATATGTAATCTAGAGAGAGAAATAACAATGGAGAATAAGAGAGAGTTTCTTATTTCACACATAATCCACACCTCTCAAATTTACACCTTATATAGTCTCTCATATAGTGAGAATAGGGAAGTGTGCCGACTTTACATCTTTCACTATTTCAACATTAACGTAAATACTATGACTAAACTAGACGGCACACTTCTACTATCATGTAGACTATATTTTTCCAATTCTAACGAGCTATTACATGACCATACTACAAGACTCATTGACTCGATAATGATCGTCACTTTAAGCATTCCCAACAATCTCCCCCTAAGGGACGATCATTGAGATCTCTCTTTGATTACATTGATGATCATCACTTTTGCGTTTCCAACAATCTCCCCCTAAGGGGTGATCATTGAGATCTCATTCTGTGACATGTAGGTTATGGGTCCATCAATAGAAATGGATGATCATTAAACTTCTTTGATGCTTGTTGTCTTGAACTTTGAGTCTTCGTGTAATAGCTTTGCTAGATTCTTTTGTTCCAATCATGCTTTGGGATTTTACAACCTTAAATGACTAATACTTGAATTAATACAAAACGTGTTCCCAACAATCTCCTCCTAAGGAATGGTCATCTAGGTTGCTTGACGTTTTCTTTGCTTCATTGGCTTCTGACGTCATTTGCATCTTTTTTCTTTTGTTCTTGAATTATGTGATATGGTAGTGTCTTGATCTGCCTTCCACCAACGTTCTTTGATGACAGTGTTTTTACGTCTTTTCCACCATGCTCATATGTCTTTTGACTTTTGTTCTTCAACTGGTTCTTACTTCTTCAATTTTTGACTTGTGAAAGGTTGTAGTGCTTGAACTTTGACTTTTTTTTAACATCTTTGAACTTTTGTTATCTCTTAGTCTTTGTGAGAACGTATCTTCAGGATATGAGAATGATGTAATGGTGGTTATATAACTTCAGGGCTCCATGATTCGCTGCAGGTAAACAGTTAGCAATAAATCATCCGGCACTTAGAGATTCGGACTTCGAGATCGTCAACAACATAGTGTAAAGACTTTCTCTAATCCTAACCCAGGCCATTCTGAATCGGATACCCCTGAAAGGACTTACACAGACACACTGAAGTGCACCTACGATTCAGTGAGTCGCTGGAGATCACCCCACGACTGTAGACCATTTTGGAGCTAACACTGAGCGTAACCCACAAGGGATTACCGAAGTGACCTGCTATCAGGGCTGTTTGATGTTGACCCTGGCAGGATTTCCATTCAATCATTGAGATAATTTATGAATTCTCTCATGAATGTTCTCGGCAGATTGCTAGGATCTGCGAAGGACACTATTATACTTTACACCTGGTGTTCCTTTTGTTGAACATCCAGTGTATGCTAAGTGTACCTAAGAGATCTTTTATGTATCTCATGGCTCTAGACTCGATTCAGTGCTTATCTGTTTGGTCGTCGTAGGCATGGAGCAGAGTGCCTCCTTTTCAATATCAACACTTCTCGTAGTGAGAGGTTGATAGATAATGAAGGGTTCTCCGTATGAAATGAAACAAGTATCTTTTGAGAGACACCTGAGTGGCTAGAAGGTTTAGTGCAGTGCGTCACTGGGTCCATGACGGCTTAATCTTCAATACCGGTGTTACCATAGTAACAACCAGTAGCATATGTATTGAACCAGGTGTCTGCCCTAAGGTTGATCAAATGGAGGGCTATTTCTTTTCACCATTTTCTTTACTTTTCTTTTTCATTCTTCAACCCCTTCTTTCTCCTTTCATTTCATTTCTCCTTTTTCAATCATACCTAGGACTTTCTATTACTAAACTATTGGTATTGTCCTTGGGTAGATCCCTCCGGCTCTGGCGGATCATAGGACGGTTTTTCCTAACCTTAGTCACCTTATAACTCCATGACTATCCTATTGTTGCCATAAACCAAATTTTTTGAAAATCGCTCAAAGAGTTTATGATTATGAAAACATATTTTGTTAACACTTTGAGAGTTTTGTGATTTTCAGAAATACTCCTCCTTAACATGTGCTCATAAGTGGTTAAGATAAATTTGCACATGTTGGGTAGAGTTATCACTTTTGAATTGATTGATTTTCAATGAACATGATCGTCACGAGACACGTTTGCATCACTAGTAGAACAAGCTTGAAATTATTACCCGTCCATATCACATTCAAGGAAAATCTCTCGAAATCGGTACATTCTACTCAGACATATCCTTTGCGAGACACGTTTACATCACCAGATAAACTGGCTTGAAATTATTACCCGTCCAGGACATGTCTTTTCGATTACTGACTTTTGATGTCGTCAATTCGAGGGTTCAATTCTGAGTCTTGCTCACATGAGATTTCAACGTTTTTGTTACCATATTTTAATCATATCTATATTCTCCCCCTCAAAAATAGCATACTTATGATGTTTTTGGTAAACGTTTGATAAAAATATGCCTTTTGAGTTTTGTGGGAAGAATTTCAAGAACTTTTGTTTGTGGAACAAAGATTATGTTTCAAATACTCCCCCTTGACAAGGGAATACTTGTCCTTATGAGCAGAATTTTGAAAAAAACTTAGAAAAATTCTGGTTTAATTCTACTCATAAGTAAGAAGCTTTCACTCCCTTGATCAAGATTGAGGCACTGAAGCGTACCTCAGGGTCCTTTCATTACAAGAACGGGTTGTGCAATGTTATGTGTGCACAAGCCATTAACCATGATTTTGATGGAACAATTTTTGTTTTGGAAATACTCCCCCTTAAAACTCGCATTTGTTTTGAGAATTTTAAACATTTTAAAGTTTGAGGGAAGGAGTCTTCTTGAAGCAAAATTCTAAAAGATTTAGAAATTTCAGTTTGAAAAATTCTTGAATGAATTTTGCTTCAAGGTAACAAAAAATGTTATACATTAAAATACTCCCCCTCAAAACTAGCATATGTTTTGACATTTTTAAACTTTGGAGCGAATTGGGGAGTAAAGATTTGAAAGGAATCTTGAGCAAAATTTTGAAAAATTTTGAAAAAACCTTTTGAAAAATTTTGAATAAATTTTGCTCAAGATTAAGAAGATTTTAGGATAAGTGCACGCTTGGTTTTAAAAATGGTTTAGCAAGGCACTTTCCTTTCTTTGAAACCCGAGTTGTACACTGTAATGTGTGTACAAGTCGTAATGTTGAAGTACGAGTCCTTAGCTGAAGTACTAAGAAGTCATTCAAAGTTTAGATTAGACAACAACCTTGGGAACCCATTTAAGCACGGCGCTAACGGGTTTACCAAATTTTGAAATCCATTTGTAAGTTGTGTCAATCTGATTTAAAGATGTTGAATTCCAACGAGGACTGAAAACCGGTGTTTCATTTTGAAATAACACTCGTGGAATCAATGGAGATTTAAAACTCTTTTTCTGTTGAAAATTGTTTGAGAAACCCGGTGTTTCTCTTGGAGTTTTAAAATCTGAAGAAGAAGATTTCCATCTAGAGTTGAACCTCATGGGTTCTTTTTCAAGATTTGTTTTTGTGATAAATGGAAACCTTCCGGTATTTGGAATGTTCAAAGCAGAGTCATTCTTATGTTGCATCAAAAGCAATTCTGATATTGAATATTTGAAAGGTTTTGAACGACTTTTCTTTGGTATCCACACTTGCTTTACCGGTGTAAAACGAGAGTGTGGAGTTTGAAAAACTTGAGTCTTTTCTTCTGAAGCATTTGGATTTGAAAACTTTTGAGAAGTTATTGTTTTAGAAAAACTTGGTTTCTTTGAAAACTTCCTTCTTTTTTGCAAAGAATAGGTTGTAAACTGGGAAACCTTTTTCAAAAATGGTTTTGAAGATTCTCCTGTGTAAACCTTCTTCGAAACACTCACTTCTGGTGTTGAGAACTTTGAAATAGGAGCTTTTTCCTTTGATTGGTTAAGAGATTCAAACTACACTTTTAAAGCATTGTATGAAGTTCTCAAATCACTGTATTCTTTTTGAAGAGAAAGATAATCTTGGGATGCCAATTTTGATTCTAAAGAGGCAATTTGTTTCAAAAATTGATCTTTTTTGGCTTTAGAATCATCCGTTTTTCGAGCCAATTTCCGTTCAAACTCAACATATTCTTTTTCAATTCTTTCAAAATAATTTTTGAATTTTGTCGTTTTGTTGAAAAAGTCAGTTTTGGCATGCTCAAAATCGTTTGTTTGTTGAGCTAAAAGTGTTTCAAGCTCAACCACTTTTGTTTGAAGCACATGATTTTCATTTTCAAAAAGATACATTTTCTCCCCCGTTTCCTTTTCAAAATCTGGGAGTACTAGAATTGAACAGGGTATTTGGAAAGGAAACTTTTGTGATTTGAGACTCAACCTTTTTCATATTCGTTGATTCAATCTTTTGCAAAACTTTTTCAAACTTTTTATCAGTGAATTCAGACAATTGAGATTTCAAAACTTCAGTCTCTTTTTGTTTCATGTTTGAGTTTTGTGTCTGAACTCGTGAACGTTTGATTGAATCAAACAGGTTTTTGTAAATCAGTTTCAAATGCTCATTTTCACTTTGTAATGATGCCACAGTATGTTCCAACTCAATATTTTTTGTTTCAAGTTTTTCAAAATCAAACTTGATTTTGGCATTATCATAGTTTTCCGCAAAAACTTTTTCTTTTCCTTTAAGCACCGATGTCAAAGGTTTTTCAGACTCGAGAGTTTGTTTTGACAGTTCATTTGTTTTGTTTTCAATTAATGAAACAAGTGAAGGACATGTGTCGTGAAATTGTTCAACATTCTGGTCAACCTCTCCTTCATTAGTGAATTGAGGTTGCTCAGAATGTTGTATTTCAGAAGATGAAGAAATCATATCATTGACATGAAAAATGTTATAATTTGGTACCTCAACCAAAGGCTCTGTGTCATAAACGGGTCTGATGTATGCACTTTCAGCATCAGTATCATTCCCTGATATGCATTTTTCTTCTTGTTGTTCTGATTCTTTCCCACTGCTTTTCGTAACAACCAAACTAGCATCCATTTCTTTAACCTCATTAACCTGTTCCTCTTGAGTCTGCAACTTTCTTTCATTCATCATTCTGTCATACTCTCTTCTGTGAAGTACTCATTCAGCAATTGACTTCTCAATAGTGTCCATTTGTTGGATCAATATGTCTTTGAATGTTTGGACCTATATTCGAGTGTATTCTAAAAAATACTTGCGTGCCATTACACTGTCATAATTCGAAGAGAACCACGAATCGATGAACTGCTGAAACTGTTCCTTAAGCACTCTAAAGACGACCGTGGATCCATTCTCGTGAAATTCTTCGTTTTCAAGTTGCTTCTCCAGTTGATCCACGTTGAGGAACATATTTTTTGTGAACATCTCAATGTCTTCTCCAAAGAGTGATGGAAATGCCCGTTTAAATCCAAAATCGGTACGAGTTCCTGCTAAGTCTTTGTTTGAGAGGACCTTAAGGTGTGAATGAAGTAATCTTAAACATGCCATGCATTTCTCTTTCGTTTCTCTCTTTTTCTTGCATTAATAGCTCTTGCGTATCTCTCTCTTTTGAACTTGATTCTGTTAGGAATATAAATATTCAGTTGAAGACTCGGTCACCCCGAGCACTCATTTATGTTATATAGCTCGTAGCATAACTAGTAATATTAGTAGTAGATTAGTTATAATTATTATTGTGGAGTGGGTCGGGTCTTTACCCATTGTCAGCTTGCTCCACAGCCCGGTAAGGGCAAACCAGCTAGTAATATCAAGTACTATAAATAGCCCTCTCCTCATGTGGAGAGGGTTGAACCTTCCTACACTTTGAAAACATTTTTCTTTCTTTATTTATCTCTCTAAGGTTCCAACACTCCTTCTCTCTAATCTTCTTCTTCTTATTCGATCCATATTTGTCCCAAACTAGTGTTTCTTTGCTTGTGAATAACCTACAATTGGTATCAAGAGCCATGGTTAGGTTCACATAAGGGTTTATTCACAAATTCGTGGTGTTTTGGGACTAGTTTGGTTCGAATAGCTTCTTTCTTAAAAATTCCATTTTGCGCTTTGGTTTGTTGGTAGAAGGTGTTAGATCTTGTACTTTCGAGCTTAGGGTTAACATAGGAGTTGTTCTTGGTGCTTGGAATCACATTTTGTGGCTTGGTGTGGCTGTTTTTGGAAGATTCGAAGGGTAGTACTTTGTGTTCTTAGTTGCGTTTTGTCCTACTGAGGTTGTTTCTTAGTAGCGTTTTGTGTCTCGTGGGGTAAAGAAAGGTAGCGATTTGTGTTTCCTCAAAGTTGCGACTTGTCTCTTTACCGGATTTGGCAAAAACGACAAAACACTACGATAGCGACTTTGAAGCAATGCAAACAGCCCTTAACACAGAAATAAATGAAATGAAAAACGTGTTTAAAGATATGGAAAATGAGGTAACTGAATATGAAATAGAACTTAAGAGCCGTGAGATTGAAAGGGAAAACATACTCATCACTAATGAAAATTTGATTGCAAGATGTATTGCACAAGATGTATTTTTTACTGCTACTGATTCTGCATTATTTGCTTGTCAATATCATGAGTATGCTATGGCTTTAAATGTTACCTAGAATCGTGTTGTGGAGCTTGAGGGGGAGAATTTGAAAATGCTTGAAAAAATTTAAAATGATGACCATGATAACATGGTCAAACGTTTTTCTAAACTAGAGGTTGATTATCTTAACTTACAATTAAAATATCAACACTTAGAAGAAAGATGTAAACTATCAAATGCCAAGACATCTTCGGATGCTCCTGAGTTTGATACGTATTTTGAATTAAGCAAACGGGATGAGAAAATTCAAGCTCACACGAACACGATTCGACTGTTGAGGGCTCAAATTGCCCAATTGAAGTCCAACAAGTGTGATGTGTGTGGCACCAATAAACCTTCGTCTTCAGATTCTCAGAATTTTCAATTTCAAGACACCATAAACAAGTTACATTATGAAAATGAGTGTTTTCGAGAAGAAAATTCTAAGATTAAACAACACTACAAAGAGTTATATGACTCAATTAAAGTTACAAGAAATAGTCATAATGAAAAGATAACTTCTTTGTTAAATGAGATTGAGAATCTTAAGACTCAGGTGAAAGGAAAAATGCCATGTACATCTTGTAATTGTGTTTCATCAAAGGTCTTTGCTTGTAAAATATATGATGTTGATGTGGGGCCTATTCCATTTCCCATGAGAAACAACAGACCTGTCCATCAAATGTATCTCAGTCACCTTAGGGATGGACTTGACACTCTTCGTGAGGTTGTGGAAGAAGACAGAATAGGAAAACCATTTGATAAGGCAGTAGGTTATGCCTGTGTCCTCACAAAAAGGATCCAGGAACAGTTAGAATATGCCATTAGCACGGGTCCTAGGTCTAGCAACCAAAGAGATAGATTAGGTGCCTCATCATCCACTATTAAAAACAAGCATGTATCCTTTGATTTACCATCCAGAACATTAGAACCCAGCACTTCAATATCAGGAAAGCATGAGTTAGTAAAGCAAACTTATGTTCCCATCATTACTTCTACAGGAGTGAAAAGTGACACCCAAGCTAGCGGGTCAAAGCCTAAAGGCAATGCAAGGAATGATAGGACTGCGCCGGCTGAGATTGATCACAAGAAAAGAGTAGAAGCCCAACCTAGGAACAATAAGTTTGTAACGACTAGATTGAATCGTGTTGATTCTAGTATCAAAAGTACTGTAATTAATTCGAATTCTAATATGGTCTGTAAAACATGTGACGAATGCTTAATTTCTGTTAATCTTGATGAATGTGTTGTGTCGTCTCTGATATCTCATGCACCACCCCATGTTAAGCATGTTAGGAAAACTGAAAGAAATATGAAAATTTGGAAAGCAACAGGAAAAATCTTCACTAATGTTGGGTATCAATGGAGACCCACCGGAAGGAAATTCAGTTTAGGAAATAAGAATCCATTACCTAAGTTGAGTGAACATAAGATTGTGAAGGTTAAAGAATGGAGACCAACTGGTCGAATCCTTCCATTAGGAACACACTGCCTTTCTAATAAGTCTTCTGATAACTCTAGGGTAGTTTCCCCTGTAGAGGCATCAGTATTAGAAATGATTGCTGCTCCTAAACTTGTGTGTGCTAACCAAACGGACCCCAAATGCAAGTGGGGATCCATATATTTCAGTTATCCATTGTTGTCTGGTTTCAAATGCAGGTCGTACAAATCGTCCTTTGGTATTTGGACTCAGGCTGCTCAAAACATATGACTGGGGATCGCTCACGGCTCAAGAACTTTGTGAAAAAGTTTATCGGGACAGTTAGATTCGGGAACGACCACTTTGGTGCGATTATAGGTTATGGAGATTATGTGTTCGGTGACAGTGTAATCTCACGGGTTTACTATGTGGAAGGATTAGGGCACAATTTGTTTTCTGTGGGTCAATTTTGTGACTTAGATCTGGAAGTGGCTTTCAGAAAACACACATGTTTCGTCAGGGAATTGGATGGTGTAGATCTTCTCAAGGGTAGTCGGGGTACAAATCTATACACCATATCTATTGAAGAAATGTTGAAGTCCTCTCCCATATGCTTGCTTTCAAAAGCCTCTAAAACAAAATCATGGCTGTGGCATCGTCGTTTGAACCACCTGAACTTCGGTACCATCAATAATATTTCCCGCAAAGATCTTGTTAGAGGAATGCCCAGATTAAAATATGAGAAAGATCATCTCTGCTCTGCATGTCAACTGGGCAAAAGCAAGAAACAAACCCACAAACCTAAAACCGTCAACACCAACTTGGAAGTTCTTCATACCCTCCACATGGATCTGTGCGGTCCAATGAGAGTACAAAGCATAAATGGAAAGAAATATGTTTTGGTGATAGTAGATGATTACTCTCGGTTCACATGGGTAAAGTTTTTGAGAACCAAGGATTAGACTCCAGAGGTGATCATTAAACTGATAAAACAGCTGCAAGTAAGGCTTAACAAGACTGTCAGAATCATCCGTACTGATAATGGAACTGAGTTTATCAATCAACAACTCAGAAACTTTTATGAAAATATTGGCATCACACATCAGAAAAGTATACCTCGCACTCCTCAGCAGAACGGAGTAGTTGAACGACGGAACCGTACTCTGGTAGAAGCTGCAAGAACCATGCTTATATTTTCAAAGGCACCGATGTTTCTCTGGGCAGAGGCTATTGCAACTGCATGCTACACCCAAAACCGATCTCTGATTCATCCCATTCATGAAAAGACTCCCTATGAGTTAATTCATAACAAGAAACCAGATCTTTCATTTCTTCGTGTGTTTGGTGCACTTTGCTATCCAACTAATGACAGTCAAGACTTGGGAAAGTTAAAAGCTAAAGCAGACATAGGTATTTTTGTTGGATACGCACCAGACCGTAGAGGGTACATAATCTACAATAAGAGAACCCGACAAATCATGGAAACCATCCATGTCACGTTCGACGAGCTAAGTGAGCAATTTGCTTCAGGACAAACCAGTTCTGGACCCGATCTTACACTTTTGACACCTGGACGAATTAGTTCAGGGCTTGTACAGAATCCCACGCCTGCAGAGTCTTACGTTCCACCAACGAGTGAGGAGTTGAAGAAGTTATTTGATTCAATGTTTGACGAATATTTTGAGCCAACAGATGTAACAACTTCAAATGGTGCAGCTGTTCTTCCTATTACTGAGGCTAATGTTCCGCAAGGTTCTGAAGACCCATCAGCATCAGTCTCAATCAGTATCAATGCCCCAGCTGCAAGTCAATCACCCTCATCATCAAACACTCAATCCTCTCCAGTGCAACAAGAATCTGCAGATGATCATTCTTTAGAAGTTAATCCGTTTGCTTCTACAAATGCTGTTCCTTTTGAGAACATATTTGCTCCTGAACCCTCAACAGACACGTCCTCTGTCGAAGAACACAGTACGGCAACATCAGTTCAAAACCCTCAACCTCATGATCATCTCAGAAAATGGACCAACGATCACCCAATTGACAACATCATAGGCAATCCCTCTCGTCCTGTATCCACTCGTAAACAACTAGCTATAGATGCACTGTGGTGTTTCTTCAATTCCGTTCTATCTAAAGTCGAACCAAAAGATGCCAAAGAAGCAATGACCAAAGACTACTGGTTCGAGGCCATGCAAGATGAAATTCACGAATTTGATCGACTTGAAGTATGGGAGTTAGTGCCTCCTCCAGAGTGTGCTATGATTATTGCTCTCAAGTGGATTTTCAAGGTGAAACTTGATGAGCATGGTGATGTCTTAAAGAACAAGGCATGGTTAGTTGCAAAAGGATACAGACAAGAAGAAGGCATTGATTTTGAAGAATCATTTGCTCCAGTTGCTAGAATTGAAGCTATTAGAATCTTCCTGGCCAATGCTGCAAGTCGGAATATGATAGTCTACCAAATGGATGTCAAAACAGCTTTCCTGAATGGTGACTTAAAGGAAGAAGTATACGTGAGTCAACCTGAAGGATTTGTGAACGCTGGACATCCCACTCATGTTTACCGCTTGAAGAAGGCCCTTTACAGGTTGAAGCAAGCACCTAGGGCATGGTATGATACATTGTCCAAGTTTCTTCTAGCAAATGGATTCTCAAAGGGTGCTGTTGATCCAACATTATTGATGCGTGCGTGCGTATGCTCTAATTTATACCCACGGTATGTCGTTGTGGTTTTAGCAGTATTCAAGTTTTAAATTTATATTTAGCCGACTTATCAATAACACACACACTTTAACGAGCAGTGTACTCGGTCAGTATGAATATAATGGTAAGTAGAGTGTCGATCACTAAGAGTGGAACGTATTATCTAGTTGTCCTAATTAGTATTTTAATATCTTAAGTTAGCTATACAACCAAATCTAACGCAAGGGGGTTTCAGCCTGAGAGACTGGCACGATTTGGTTGCAATTAAATAATAAACTAAACTAATAGGCATGAATCAGCGAGTAGCACACACGTATACAGATAAATACTCGAGACAATAAGAAGACCTGTCCTGATAGTTAAGTAGCTTGTCACTTGTTTTATTGCTAGTTTTATATGAAGTGTATAGTTCGATGCAACGCACCGAGATTAAGTCCTTTCTCGTTGGTTCTAATCTTATCGGCGAGTAAACCCTTAATGATTACTTATGACTATCCTATTTATCTTTCTTCCTACTTTTCTACAGACGATAGAATGCATAGGCGATCTAATAAATAGGCGAGGGCAGAGGCATGGCGACCCGATCAACGCTCAGCTAGACACAGAGGTTATCAATGCACTAATAAAAGTTACCAAAGACATCAACATATAAACTTTAATTAATGGGAAAGCAGTTTTAAGGGAGTGCAACCTTTCCGTTGTCACATTACACAAGCCACCAATCCTGATGAATTAAAGTTTACTAATACAATAAAACAAAACTACTTAATGAATTGAATACATGCAGGACCTTCTTACAGCTCTTGTATCTTCGTTCAAGGTGTGTCTTGTTCTGCTACTTCGACTGAATTCGTCCTAGGGTTTCTTCTGTTTCGTCCTGCGTATATATTATGCTCTCGAAATTCGTCTGGTCTTGGGGTATTTATAGTTTTTGTCTGAGGGTAAGATGCGGCACATCTAATAAGTAGATGCGGCGCATTGACTTAACTTCGCGTGGGGTCCAAGATTAATATATTCAGGAATATTCGTACACCGCCAGAAGATGCGGCGTAACTCCATTCTTAGATGCGGCGCATGTCTTCTTGTATCTTGGATCGTATCTTGTGAAATCTTGATAGTGATGCGCCGTATGTAATAAGAAAGATGCGGCGTATCTGGAGCAGAATGTCTTGATCTTGTACATTTCAGTAGACCCTTATCTTCTTGCTTGTTTTGCTCCATAATTAGTCCAAAATCGCCAAGTTTCACATAATACTTGTTTTTAGCTGAGAATTACAAAAGTAAACATTAACGTATCGATTCTCACAGATAATATAATAAAACAAGTCAAATAAATAGGATAAATGACGGTAATAAAATGTACTTATTTGAGTTCATCAAATATCCCCCCACTTGAACTTTACTTGTCCCCAAGTAAACCTTAGAATTAATCTTATGAAAATGTATCCTAAAAGATATTAGGATTTATTTTTATATTTAAGCATGTATTCATTTTTATCATAATCACACAACCAAACACTTAATGAATTAGGAGTAAAATAAAATATTCTGATAAAAGCAAATCTAATCGTTTAACTGTCCAGTCATGACGAATATTCTATCATAAGTTTGGCAAGTATACACATCTCCCCCACTAAAGCCAAGGAATAACAAGTCTAAAGCGGTAAAAAGGGTTTGTAGGCTTAAAGGTTAATCATTCTTCTTAATCTCTATCGATCTCAAATTCCAGAAAAGGTGACAAAATCAAAAATACATGATCGAATCCACGAACACGATACTTGCAATTGCTCAAATCCTTAACTCGAATAGGCTAAAGATAGGACCAAGTAATCTTCACCAATAATATTATATCAAAAAGGGCGACAAAATCATAAATACATAGCCGAATCCACGACTACGATACTTAAGATTGCTCAAATCCCTAATCTCAATAAATCAAAGGTTTGGATAAAGAATAATATAGGGTATGGATAATATTTGGGATATAAATTGGTGTAAAATGAAAAATAAACAAAACAAATAAGGGTGAAGGCTGAAAACACGCAACATAGTTATTCAAAAGACACGATGTACGCAACAAACTTTCAAAATTACCATTGTACGCAATTTACTTTCAAATTTGGTACAATGTACGCAATATGACCGGGAACCAGCAGGTTACCAGGTTTCAAACTTTGAAAATTGACAGGAATGGTCCCTGTGGCTTGCGTTGACTTTCACCGGTCATCCCTTGACTTTTTTATCACTTAGAAAAGTTACAGTAATGGTCCTTATGGTCCCTGTGGCTTCCATTTTTGTCCCTTTTTTTACGTTTTCGTCCGTTTTTATACGTTTTCGTTTATTTTTATACATTTTCATTAGTTTTTATCCGTTTTCGTCCGTTTTATACGTTTTCGTGCGTTTTTTTTTTAATGTTTTCGTTCGTTTTTATACATCATCATCCTTTTTTATACGTTTTCGTTCGTTTTCGTCCGTTTTTTTATGTTTTTGTTCGTTTTTATACGTTTTCGTTCGTTTTTATACATTTTTATCCGTTTTCGTCCGTAATTACACCTTTTCGTCCGTTTATGAACGTTTTTATACGTTTTCATCCATTTTTTTAATTTTTCGTCCGTTTTTAGTCGTTTTCATCCGTTTTTATACATCATCGTCCTTTTTTCCATTTTTGTCCGTTTTTTTTATGTTTTTGTCCGTTTTTATACGTTTTCGTTCGTTTTTATACATTTTCATCCGTTTTCGTCCGTTTTTATACGTTTTCGTCCGTTTTTCTTACGTTTCATACAGTTTTGTCCATTTTTTTACGTTTTCGTCCGTTTTTTATCGTTTTCATCCGTTTTTCTTACGTTTTCATACGCTTTTGTCCGTTTTTATACGTTTTCATCTGTTTTTCTTACGTTTCATACGTTTTTGTCTTTTTTTTACATTTTCATCTGTTTTTTGTCGTTTTCATCCGTTTTTTTCACGTTTTTCTCCGTTTTTATACGTTTTCATCCATTTTTCTTGCGTTTCATACGTTTCTGTCCGTTTTTTGTCGTTTTCATCCGTTTTTCTGACGTTTCATTCGTTTTTGTCCCTTTTTTTTTCAATTTTTTTTCTTTCAAAATTTAAAAAAAATATATATTTTTTTCCGAAAATCCTTTTTTTTTAATTTTTTTTTTCCGAAAATATTTTTTTTTCAAAATTATTTTTTCCGAAAATATTTTTTTTTGAAAAAAAAGTTATAGAAAAATTTTTTAAAAAAAAATTTTGGGAAAAAAAATTCAAAATTTTTTTTATAACTTTTTTTTCGCAAAATATTTTTTTATAATTTTTTAATATTTTCAAAAATAATTTTTTTGAAAAATTTTCAAAAATATTTTCGGAAAAAAAAATTCGGAAAAAAAAATTTTGAAAAAAAAATAATTTCGGAAAAAAAAAAATTAATTCGGAAAAAAAATTTTGAAAAAAAAGGAATTTTTTTAATTTTTTAATTTTTTTTTAATTTTTAAAATTTTTTAAAATTTTTAATTTTTTAATTTCTTTTTAATTTTCTTTTAATTTTTAAATTTTTTTAAAATTTTTTAATTTGTTTTTAATTTTTTAATATTTTAATTCTTTTTCGTACTTAAGAAAACCGGACGAAAACGGACAAAACCGTAAGAAAATTGGACAAAAACGTTAAAAACGGACGAAAACGGATAAAAACGGACAAAAATGTAATAAACGTTAGAAAAACGGACGAAAACGTGTAAAAACAGATGAAACCGTATGAAAACGTATGAAAAACGGATGAAAACGACTAAAACGGATGAAAACGTATAAAATCGGACAAAAACGTATGAAACTTATGAAAAACGGACGAAAACGTATAAAAACGGACAAAACCGTATGAAAACGTAAGAAAAAACGGATGAAAACGACTAAAAACGGACGAAAAATTAAAAAAATTGATGAAAACGTATAAAAACGTTCATAAACGGACGAAAAGGTGTAATTACGGACGAAAACGGATAAAAATGTGTAAAAACGAACGAAAACGTAATAAAAACGAACAAAATAAATAAAAAAACGGACGAAAACGTGTAAAAACGGACGAAAACAGATAAAAACGGATGAAAATGTATAAAAATGAACGAAAACGTATCAAAACGGACGAAAACGTAAAAAACACGGACGAAAACGTTAAAAAAACGGATGAAGATGTATAAAAACGAACGAAAAACGTAAAAAAAACGGACGAAAACGTTAAAAAACGAATGAAGATGTATAAAAACGAACGAAAACGAACAAAAACATAAAAAAAACGGACGAAAAACGAACGAAAACGTATATAAAAAAGGATGATGATGTATAAAAACGAACGAAAACATTAAAAAAAAACGAACGAAAACGTATAAAAACGGACGAAAACGGATAAAAACGAACGAAAATGTATAAAAATGAACGAAAACGTATAAAAACGGACGAAAACGTAAAAAAATGGACAAAAATGGAAGCCACAGGGACCATAAGGACCATTACTGTAACTTTTATAAGTGATAAAAAAGTCAAGGGATGACCGGTGAAAGTCAACGCAAGCCACAGGGACCATTCCTGTCAATTTTCAAAGTTTGAAACCTGGTAACCTGCTGGTTCCCGGTCATATTGCGTACATTGCACCAAATTTGAAAGTAAATTGCGTACAATGGTAATTATAAAAGTTTGTTGCGTACATCGTGTCTTTTGAATAACTATGTTGCGTGTTTTCAGCCTTCACCCAAACAAATAAATTAAAATCCTAAGTGTGGTTAATCACTATCCCAACCATCCCATGAATAAGACTCGTATCACTGAATAACTCACGCTTTAACACTTGAAACACACGCTTTAGGTAGACACGAATTATACTCAACAAGATCTTAATCAAAGAATAACCTTTAGTTGGCGTTCCCATAACGTTCAACTCCCATTCAATCCATAAATATAATATACAACAACTAGTGGTGATATCGACCACTTAATACAAAACTTTACATAAGTTAGTAAAAACAAACTTCCAACTTTTTCTTTTTCTTTTCTTATTTTTTCGATTTTTTTTTTTTTTTTTTTTTTTTTTTTTTTTTTTTTTTTACTTGAAACATAAACATAGATGTGTAAAATTTTACCACATCACTATAATGATAATTATGGATAATTTTTCCATACTTTTCATGACTTTCAGAAATAACGGTAATAGTGAAAGTAGTAAACACACGAAAAATAAACTCAAAGATATACAATATTTACTTTCACTCCAATTGCATTGTGCAATTTCCCGACCTAACCAAAGATAATGAATTACGCACGCGAACACAGGTAATGTAAGGAAACACACTTTGCCTAAAGCAATTAACCAACCACGGATTTTAATCTACAGGGTAGGCTAAGGTGTAAGGGTGTAACGAAACATTATAACAAAGGTGTATTTTAATCTACAGGGTAGGCTAAGGTGTAAGGGTGTAACGAAACATTATAACAAAGGTGTAAGAAACGAAAGGAATGGCTCTGAGTGTTTTTCTAGGGGTATCTTACTCTAAAAGTGAGAGTAACAAAAGGGTTTATACGGGGGTTAACTAACCAGTGTAGTTAGTTAATATCACATAACATATAATAGGCTATTTGGGTGTAATCCTAGAAATTTACCAATTTAGACAAGTCATTCCAATTATATAAATAATACTTATTATGGTGGTCTCGAATAGTATACAAGCCAAGTTCTAAAGTTTACAAGTCACCGGCACACTCATAGATTTGTGAATTTTGAAAAATCACAATTTTTGAAAATAACGTCATGTGTGCAGCTATGCAACTTAGATCTTAAACAAAAACATGCTAAAAATTTTAAATTTTGATATATTAAGCACATTTTAAGCATATTTTGAAAAGTTTAGGACAAGTAAGTGTTCTAATTCTCCAATCCCCCCCACTTAAGTTAAACAACGTCCTCGTTGTTTGTATCAAAGGATTAAAAACTGGAAAATAAAAGAATTAGAACAGAAAAACTCCCCTGAGATTTGCTCGGTATGATCCTCCATTATTTGTATAAGAGCAAAAATCATCTTTCTTGTGGATGAGAACGTTTAAGCTTCATATTTGATGTATCCACAGGAAATGCAGGAATCTATAATACCACCAAGACTTTAACACACCTAAGTTAAGAAAGTTCAAACTTGCATAATACATTAGTAGTTAGTAAAAATAAAATGTAAAAATTAAAATGAAAATCATCAGGTCAGTCGATGCGCCGTATCTTATGGAAGAAGATACGCCGTATCGAGCCTGGAATAAATACGAAATAAAATAAAATAAAGAATAGGATGCGGCGCATGTGTTCACCAGACAGACTGTTAACAGTCTGTTGTAAAATGGCTCGTTCCACGGTTTTCTCTCACGTCCTCTCGTATTATCATGCTGAACTTAATGCCAGTCTTTGTCAAGCATAATAAGAAATATAAACTGAAACATCAAATGCATAAATGATAATAACGATTAGTACAATCCAAAAAGAATAATAATATGCGTGGAACAATGTCAATAAACACGTAAAATCAAGAGATCATGGGTCAGTGTGGTCGTGTGGGTGGGTCCCGGAAGTACTGGCATCATCTGTCCTAGCCCGGACTCTGCGAGTGTATGCAAGTGTCACTCCTGCAACATGAGTACCATCCGGACGAGTGTGGGTAATACCCTGCTGCTCCAAAAGTCGGCTCACACTCGTAACAAGCCACTCCGAGTCCCTCCTCATACCATCTACAACGCCTCTCAAGGCTCTCAGCTCTCCCTCAACTGCCTCAACTCTCTGACTCACCGTGCGTACAGGTGCTGGTGGGGGTACTGGTGCCTGTGGCTCCTCCTGATGGGCTGGAGCAGCAGCCGGAGCTCCCTGGGGACCTCCCTGCTCCGCCTCTGGCCCTGCAGCTCTAGCGGGCCCCAATGCTACCCAAAAGTGATCCCCCATAGCCAACTGACAGATCCCAAGTCTAACCAAATAATCCCTTTCAATAACCGGGAGATGGGTCACCACAACCTCCAGCCCTGCTGGAATCTCCTCTCCAATCACTCCAAAATGGCGGGCCAGCCTAGATACAAAATGCCCGCCAGTCATATGACTCCTCCTATCTCTCCCTGCAGCTGCCCGATGGAGGTAATGTGCCAGAAAGTGGGGGATGTTCACCGACAATCCTTCGTCCATGCTCCTCAGAAGGAAGAGGTCAAGAGTAGTCACCTTCTCGGGTGACTGACCTCTCCCAGCAATGGTCAAAGCTATCATGCGGTGGCACAACCTCCTCATGGGCTCCCTGATCAGTGTGTAAGAAGGGGTGGAAGTAGTGATATCACCCCCTGAAGAGATCCTATCCCAGTAATCTCCCAGCAATGCCCTATCAGGAACTGCCCTCAAGCTGTCAGCCCAGTACCTGGCAAATCCATCAGAATCAAGCTCCTCAGCAGTGTGTAACCCCATAACCAGAATAAACTGTCGCATAGACATCTGCCTATGCTCTCCCCCCAACCTAAAAACCAAAGTGTCGACAGTATCCAACTCTGTATCAGTCTCCCTGTAATGGACAGTATTGAAGAACTCCAACATAAGCTCCCTGATAAGAGGCTCATCGACCCCAAATAACCTCTCCCAAGCAAAAGATCTAAACACCACCTCATCATCATCATCACTAACCACCATCTCCAACCTACGATGCAAACTATCAGCAGCATGCCCCGCTCCAATCAATCCAACATCAGCAATATCCAAAACCTGGACCCTAAATATTCTCTTAAAGTAAATCGAGTCTAGTCTCCGCAAGTAATCATCCAAAGTACCAGGAGTCAGTCCCATATCCTCGAAACGGAGCCACTGATGTCTGTATGCAGCCTCAGGCAATGCCATCTGAAATAAATTTTCAAAGTTAGTAAACAGTCTGCAAATTAGGTAGATACGGCGCATCTGATTTAATCAGTGCGGCGTATCTGCACAAAATATAAGGGATGCGGAGCAAGAAATGAGATACGGCGTATGGAGATGCGTCGTATCTAGATTAAGTAATACGGCGTATATAGAGTTTTATTAAATTGGAAATAGGTCGTTACGCCGCATCAATTAACCTAGATGCGCCGCATCTAAAAGCATATCAGTATCAAATAAAGGGGGTCAGGCATGCTTTCCAAGAATCCGTATCCGTGACGTAAACTCCCACTTAATATCACAGTTTCATTTACCCATTATAAAAGTTCTAAAAGCTTATTTCACCACCACTAATCCATTTTCCCATTAAAATTCAAAATCGAATTCAAAACCCTAATTTACATTCAAATCAAACTAGCCCAGAAATTCAATGATTTATGCAAATTAAATACGGGGGAAATCATCTAATGCCAGTCCTAATCATATCCCTAAATCATTTAAGCCCTAATCGAATTAATCACATAAACCCAAATTTTTATTTTAAACAAAATTAAATCGAAATAGAATAATTACCTTAATTATATGATTAGGAGTAGGTTAAGAGATCGGATTAGAGGTTTGATTCGAGAAAAATGCTCGGATTTAGGGCTTAATTTCACTGTGTGTATGTTTTTAACTGTGCGAGGATTTGGGGTAAAAATTGAGATCCGGCGCATTCCCGTCGTATTTATAGGGCAAAACGATGCGCCGTATTGAAAAATTGGAATGCGCCGTATCTATTTAATCTCGTTGACTAGTCAATGAGTCCTAGTTGGTCAGAGATACGGCGCTTGGGATATTTAGATCCGCCATATCGCTATGTTAGTGAACGAAATTTAAATAAGGAACGTACCTTGGCCTCCGCAACACAATTCCTTATACATCAAATTGGGGTTAAACGGCATACCATATGATATAAATGAATTCAAAATAAGAGCAATAGGCATAAACGTTTTATTAATAATTGTAATCTTATTGTTTAGTGGATAAGGATTTATTCCGAGGTTAGGAACAAATATCGTTTTTAAGCATACAAAATTAAGATTACAATTTGAATCAGATGTATTATATGGATAATAAAATTGAGATTATATTGTAGAGAACTTTCCTTTGGGCTGGTTGAATTATCGTAGAGGTTACCTGGAATTCTATTTCAAGAATTTAAGACGTTAAATGTTACCAGTACTGAGTTTTCCTCCACTCTTGTTGTCATATTACAGCATTTATGTCGTCAATGGTTTGATCACTCCAGCTATAATCTCCTAGTTTGGTTCAGAATGTAATCTTTCATGGTGATGCTTGAGTCATCATTAATCCTGAAAATAAACAACTTGTGCACGAGAGTAGCGGACCGAACAAAGTAAATATCAAAAATCAACTATATTTATCAAATTATATTCGTCGTATTAACAAAAGTTAATGCGCCGTATTTTCGTTACGTTTCAAAATACAAGATTTTTGATTCAGAAGATACGCCGTATCGACAGAAATCGATACGTCGTATCTGTTTAATAATTCGAAAACTGTTTTTAATTAAAATAATAGATGCGCCGTATCTGCTAAGGCAGATGCGTCGTATAGCGTTATCGTTTAGAATTTTTTTTTTTTTAAAACAGGATACGCCGTATCTTGGGGAAAGATGCGTCGTATCGAATTAATTAAACGCGTTGTATTTTATAAAAATTAAACGCAATACGCCGTATCTAAGAAAATAGATGCGCCGTATCGTTTGAATAAGCTCAGTACAACGATAGCAGAATACAGAAAATATGAAAAATAAAAACAAAAATAAAAACAAACGAAAAGCAACAAAAAAAAAATAAAAGAAAACAAATAACACACAAAACAGAAAATATGCAAAATAATACAATGAATGCAAATTAACCTAATATACAACAGAGTTAGCGGTTAGATTAAAAATTAAAAAGAAAAACCTAATTAAAATACTAATCAAATTAACAGATAATAACAATTCACTCCCCGGCAGCGGCGCCAAAAACTTGATGCGTGCGTGCGTATGCTCTAATTTATACCCACGGTATGTCGTTGTGGTTTTAGCAGTATTCAAGTTTTAAATTTATATTTAGCCGACTTATCAATAACACACACACTTTAACGAGCAGTGTACCCGGTCAGTATGAATATAATGGTAAGTAGAGTGTCGATCACTAAGAGTGGAACGTATTATCTAGTTATCCTAATTAGTATTTTAATATCATAAGTTAGCTATACAACCTAATCTAACGCAAGGGGGTTTCAGCCTGAGAGACTGGCACGATTTGGTTGCAATTAAATAATAAACTAAACTAATAGGCATGAATCAGCGAGTAGCACACACGTACACAGATAAATACTCGAGACAATAAGAAGACCAGTCCTGATAGTTAAGTAGCTTGTCACTTGTTTTATTGCTAGTTTTATATGAAGTGTATAGTTCGATGCAACGCACCGAGATTAAGTCCTTTCTCGTTGGTTCTAATCTTATCGGCGAGTAAACCCTTAATGATTACTTATCACTATCCTATTTATCTTTTTTCCTACTTTTCTACAGACGATAGAATGCATAGGCGATCTAATAAATAGGCGAGGGCAGAGGCATGGCGACCCGATCAACGCTCAGCTAGACACAGAGGTTATCAATGCACTAATAAAAGTCACCAAAGACATCAACATATAAACTTTAATTAATGGGAAAGCAGTTTTAAGGGAGTGCAACCTTTTCGTTGTCACATTACACAAGCCACCAATCCTGATGAATTAAAGTTTACTAATACAATAAAACAAAACTACTTAATGAATTGAATACATGCAGGACCTTCTTACAGCTCTTGTATCTTCGTTCAAGGTGTGTCTTGTGCTGCTACTTCGACTGAATTCGTCCTAGGGTTTCTTCTGTTTCGTCCTTCGTATATATTATGCTCTCGAAATTCGTCTGGTCTTGGGGTATTTATAGTTTTTGTCTGAGGGTAAGATGCGGCGCATCTAATAAGTAGATGCGGCGCATTGACTTAACTTCTCATGGGGTCCAAGATTAATATATTCAGTAATATTCGTACACCGCCAGAAGATGCGGCGTAACTCCATTCTTAGATGCGGCGCATGTCTTCTTGTATCTTGGATCGTATCTTGTGAAATCTTGATAGTGATGCGCCGTATGTAATAAGAAATATGCGGCGTATCTGGAGCAGAATGTCTTGATCTTGTATATTTCAGTAGACTCTTATCTTCTTGCTTGTTTTTCTCCATAATTAGTCCAAAATCGCCAAGTTTCACATAATACTTGTTTTTACCTGAGAATTACAAAAGTAAACATTAACGTATCGATTCTCACAGATAATATAATAAAACAAGTCAAATAAATAGGATAAATGATGGTAATAAAATGTACTTATTTGAGTTCATCAATTATTCACCAGGAAGTCAAGAAAACATCTACTGCAAGTTCAGATTTATGTAGATGATATCATATTTGCTTCATCTGATCCTAGTGAATGTGGTAGATTTTCAAAGGAGATGAGTTCCAAGTTTCAAATGTCAATGATGGGACAAATGTCGTTCTTCCTAGGATTACAAGTATCCCAAAGTCCCGGAGCCATATTCATCAGTCAGTCCAAATACGCACACGAGATCTTGAAAAAGTTTGGATTTGATTCAAGTGAGCCAGTTGACACTCCCATGGTAAACAGAACAAAGCTAGGTGAAGACCCTTCAGAGATTCCAGTTGATCAAACAAAATACAGAAGCATGATTGGATCCTTAATGTACATTACTGCAAGTAGACCAGATCTTCTATTTGCTGTTTGCATGTGTGCGAGATATCAATCCAAGCCTACCAAAAAGCATCTAGAAGCAGTAAAAAGGGTTTTCAGGTATCTTCAAGGAACAGTCCATATGGGTCTCTGGTACCCTAAGGACACGGCCATGGAGTTAACGGCTTATGCTGATGCTGATCATGCGGGGTGTCAGGACACCCGTCGAAGTACTTCAGGAGGAGCTCAGTTTTTGGGGGAAAAGTTGGTTAGTTGGTCTTTTAAGAAGCAAATGAGCACGTCCATATCTTCTACTGAGGCTGAATACATTGCTATGTCGGCCTGTTGTGCACAAATTCTATGGATGCGGTCACAACTCTCAGACTATGGATTCTCATACAACAAAATTCCTCTATATTGTGACAACAAAAGCGCCATTGCTCTTTGTTGCAACAATGTCCAGCACTCCAGGTCAAAGCACATCGACATCAGGCATCACTTCATCAGGGAACAGGTTGAAAAGGGAATTGTGGAGCTGTATTTTGTGAGGACAGAGTTTCAGCTAGCAGACATCTTCACCAAGGCTCTCCCTAGAGAAAGGTTTCAGTTTATTCTCCCGCGTCTTGGAATGAAGAGCTTGACACCTGAAACCCTCAAGTGTCTTCAGGATGAAAAGGAGGAGTAAAGGGCTATCTTCTCATATCCTTGTATATATTTGTATATATCTTTAAAACAAAAAGGAAAATAGAAAAATATAAAACCTATAAAAACCATAAAAAATTGAAAAAATTAGAAAATACCAAAAATAGTCTCATCTAGGCATGTCTTCTGTTTATCGATAACATTTACGGACCTAGAAATGTCATTCAATAATGACACGGGTCTTTAAATGAAGCTCGAGCAGAAGTTATACTAATTGGTTAAAACATGTCTTAATGGCTTGCAGTTACTTCATACTGCAACCCGCGCTATCCATTGAGGAAAACACGTCGCCTAAAAGACGGTTGTTCCTCCAAACTGGGTGATGTTCACCTGGGCATGGATTACGTTATATCCATGTTTTTCCAATCTAATGTACGCTTCAGTGCATCATTTCGTGTAAAAGAAGAGAAATATTCTTTAAATCATAAACTTTCCAGTTCTATGATTCTTTAGGAGAGTTTTTGATGTTTCACAAGGTGGTAAATTGGACTTAAATTTTCACAAATACTTCTCGTTCAATTGAATGACTACAGCTCTTTAAATAGAAAATGGGTCATTAATTGAGGGGGAGAGTCTTTGTTCAAAATTTTTTTTGACACCTTTTTCTAAACGTTGTGCAACATCAGCAGTGACATTCTCTCTTGGTTTGAGGGGGAGTATTGTATACTCCATTATCAGAAAACATTAAATCAGACACATTTTCTCCCACATTTTTCTAATTTAGTTAAATCAATTGGGATCACAAATCTCAAATGGTTTGAAATTTTTGATCGGGGGAGAGAATGTGATTTAAATATGAAATCTGATAAAATGTGATGTTTTGAACGTAAATGTAAGCTCTCCCATATGTGCTAAACTCTTTTATATATCAATGAACATATTGAGGGGGAGCAAATGGCTTGTTGAAACAAAAAGGATTTGGAATCTCATTTGAGTGTGACTCAGACTTCACCAATGAATTGACGAAACATATACTGTCATTAATCGAAAGGACATATCCTGGCCGGGTAATAATTTCAAGCTAGTCTAACTAGTGATGTAAGCGTGTCTCAAAAAGGATGTGTCTGAGTAGAGTGTACCGTTTCGAGAAACTTTCTATGGACTTGACCCGACCGGGTAATAATTTCAAGCTAGTCTAACTAGTGATGTAAGCGTGTCTCGAATCGGTCATGTTCACTGAAAGTGGATCAATTCAAAAAGTGCAAGCTCTATCTAACATGTGCAAATTTATAAAACAATCATTCGAGCACATGTTGAGGGGGAGCATTTGAAAATTATAAAACTCTCAAGTGTTCGAAAAAATGTGTTTCAGAATCATGAACACTTTGAGAGATTTTTCAAAGATTTGGTTTGGCAATCGTGGAAGGATACCAAAGACCGACCATTTTAATTAATGTATGGAGTTATAAGGATGGTTAGGTTAGGCTCAAGTTCCCACGATCCAAGACGTAAGGGATGACTTTAATATTTCCAGTGAAGTATTTAATTGGTCATACGAGGGATGTGAAGAATGACTCAATATTTACAGTGAAATATTTAAAGAGTCATGAGATGAGACGCACGAGATGACTACAATATTTCCAGTTAAATATTCAAGTAGTCATAAGAGGGGTACGATGGATGACTTTAATATTTTGAGTGAAATATTTAAATAGTCATAAGATTTATGGAATATGTTCCATCATTCCTAGACCTAGACGAAAATGGTTAGAGGATTATTTTTTGAGAGGTTTGGTTGATTTACGGATTTCGATGTCACAACCCATAATTTCAGGTCATTTTCCAAACATCGACAAGTTACTATTCACTGATTACTATTCACCAATCACTATTCATCATTTTACTATTCATTATTTTTGAAGTCAGTTTGAGACTTTGGGATGTTTTAAAAAAATTTACTATTCATGAAACACTATTCATTCCCGGAGGAAAAATCACTAATCATGGTTAGCGTTCATCCTTTTCGTAAACTAGGTTTACGGGTGTTCAAATTCGCGTAACCAGTATGGTTTAGCTGCGTATTCATGCATCATCAGTAAGGACACGTCATATAGACTAGAGTAGTCTACATATCATCAGTAACATCATTATCACATTAGGTCATGCATGGGTTTGTGTGATTTTCATTAACGTATGTTTAATTATTTAGTTAACGTTACCACTCAGTCATTACTACTAACATTATACCCGATACTCCCGTCAGTGATCATAAAATATTTTCATACTCATTATAATGATATAAGGATTATATTATTACTTTACCCGGTGTTTTAAATCAATTGCTATATGTTACGTTAGGAGCTTATAACTCCGTCGGTTTGCGATATTTCAACCCGATAATCATTCTAGCACCTGATTCTTGCAAGGAATATGATTTTACAATTTTTACAACTTCGTCATAGTTTATTTCACCTCGTCACGATTTATTTCTAGTTAACTCGGTACACGATAACACCTAATGTATACACAAACAACTAATACTTGCTTAAATGGGGGGACAAGATCTTTAATTAGCAACATATTTCTTCTCTTTTCCTTCCATGTGCCGCCCCCTAGCACCCCTATTTTCTCCAAAACACTTGATTTACTTGACTTCATTTAATACTTCAAGACTTTATGTCTTTGATTTAATTTCTATAACACTTACATATTGCAAGTAAACTAGCTAAAAGAGATCAAACTCTCTCTTTTTCTCTCCATTTGGATCGGCCACATTCAAGAACACAAGAAGCTCCATAAATTTTTCAAGAACAAGTATCAATCAAGTCTCTTTTATACTCCTTGTTAGGATTTTGAAATAAAAATCCCAAGGTTTCTTACATTATCATCTCCAAAACTCTTCAAAGCATCAAGTAAGCTTCAAGTGAACTTTTCAATCTTTTCATACTTTCATTTGATGTATTTTGTTGTGCTAGCAACTAATCATACAAATATATATATATGTTACATACAACTCAATGCTTAATTTTTCATTTTTTACATAGATCTATGGATCTAAAGGTTTTTAGTAATATCCTCATGATATCCACCATTTTTGGTAATGTTTAGGACCCCATGACACCCTAAGAAGTTGTATGGAAGGATTAGATTAGTTGTGGTGTTGATTGGAAGTGGTTTGATCAAGTCTTGAACCATAAAAATGAGTTTTAACAACAATAGAAAAGGGTCTGTCCAAAAACGTGAAATCGAGTTCATGTTAATACGAAGCCGTGGATATAAAGAACTGTAGGATATTCACGAGTCAATAAACACACGTTTGGGACTAGATCTATGGATCAAATATCAAGTGTTTTAGAGAGAGAAAGAGGTTGGGAACCTTAGAGAGAGAAAGTTATGTGTATTAGATTAATATGAGAATGAGGTCCAACCCTTCCCAAGAGAGGGAAGGGGTATTTATAGTTCTAACATATTGAGCCCCTAGCGAGCTGTGGAGCGAGCTGACAGAGGGTAAAGACCCGACCCACTCCACAATACTAATTAATAACTAATATACTAATAATATTACTGATAATCCTACGAGCTATGATGTGCTAATAAGTACTCGGGGTGACCGAGTCTTCAGCTGAATATTCATATTCCTAACAATCTCCCCCTAAGGGAGGTCACCCCGGAAGTAATGTTCTGAATTCTAGCACTTCGTCCTTGTATCATGACTTCATAGCTCGTAACCATTGATTCTTCAATTTCCTTAATCATTGTGCAGCAGCAAATCTTCAGATGACTTTTTCTTCTGTCTTGGATGATCTTTGTTGATTCTTTGGAGTTATCATCCACCATGTGTTTTCACGTCATCTTTCAATGGTATGTTTCAATGTGATGTGTAGATCTTTGAACTGACATGCTCACACTATTTGGTGTCATGATCTTTAGCATCAGAGTTAGCAGAAGCAGTGTTGAAGATCTTTTGGTTGATCATGACTTTGTTGAATTATAGTGATGATGTAGTGTGAACATGTGATAGTGGATAGGCATCTTTTCTGCAACCAGCTACAGCATCCAACAGCCACAACCGCCAAAAGTTCCTGTATACGACAGTTAGCAATAAAATGTCCGGTACTTACAGGTTCGGACTTCGAGATTGTTAACAGCATAGTGTGAAAACTCTCTCTAATCCTTACCAGGACCGTTCCTAATCGAAAACCCACAGAGGGCTTTTTAAGATCGTACCGTAGTATATCAACGATTAGGTGAGTCGCTGGAGATTACTCCACGACTGTAGACCGTTTGAAACCGCCGCGATCACTAAGTGTAATCCACAGGGAATTACCGAAGTACCTGCTTTCAGGGTTGTTTGATGTTGACCCTGGCAGGAATTTTCATTCAATCATTGAGAATTACATTTGTAAATTCTCTCATAAATGTTCTGGCAGATTGCTAAGATCTGCGTAGGACTCTTGAGTTTACAACTGGTGTCCTTAATGTTGAACAACCAGTGTAGAAATAATTCGTGTCCCTATGAGATCTTTTTATGCATCTCGTGGCTCTAGACTCTATAGTGCGTTTTGATTTAGTGATCAGAGGCTGGAGAGGACTGCCACCTTTTCAATATCATCTAACTCGGAGTGAGAGAGACGATAGAAATGTATTGATCTCCGTGACAAGTGAAACAAGAGTCCTTTGAGGGACCTTGAGTGGCTAAGGAGGGTTGTGCAGCGTATCACTGGGTCCATGATACTTTGTCTTCAATGCCAGCAATCAACTAAGTGATTCTGACAGCATATGTATTGACCCGGTTTCTGCCTAAGTTGTAAGGAGGGCTTCTTTCTTTTCACCCTTTATCTTTACAATTCTTTTTCATTCTTCAACCCCTTCAGTGCTTACCGAGACTTCATAACTAGCACCTTGTTGGGTTTGTTCCAGTACTAGCTCCATCTCAGTCGGCACTTTTCCCTTATCCACTTTTCTCTTTTTTAATCATACCTAAGGACTTCTACACTAACTAGTGGATTGTCCCTGGGTAGATCCCTCCGGCTCTGGCGGGATCGTGGGAACTTGAGCCTAACCTAACCATCCTTATAACTCCATGCATTAATTAAAATGGTCGGTCTTTGGTATTCATCCACGATTGCCAAACCAAATCTTTGAAAAATCTCTCAAAGTGTTCATGATTCTGAAACACATTTTTTTGCAAACACTTGAGAGTTTTATATTTTTCAAATGCTCCCCCTCAACATGTACTCGGTTGATTGTTTTATAAATTTGCACATGTCAGGTGGAGCACACACTTTTTGAATTGATCAACTTTCTGTGAAAATGACCGATTCGAGACACGCTTACATCACTGGTTAGACCAGCTTGAAATTATTACCCGGCCTGGTCAAGTCCACAGAAAGTTTCTCGAAACGGTACATTCTACTCAGATACGTCTTTTTCGAGACACGCTTACATCACTGGTTAGACCAGCTTGAAATTATTACCCGGCCAAGACGCATCCTTTCGATTGATGACAGTTCAAGTTTCGTCAATTCATCTGTTATGTCTGAGCCACACTCGCATGAGATGCCCAATCCTTTATGTTTTGTTAAAAAAAACACATTTGCTCCCCCTCAATATGTGCATCGATATACAAAAGAGTTTAGCACATACGGGAGAGCTTACATTAACTTCCAAATCATCACATTTTATCAGATTTCATATTTAAATCACATTCTCTCCGCCGATCAAAAATTTCAAACCATTTGAGATTTGTGATCCCAATTGATTTAAATAAGTTTAGAAAATTTGGGAGAAAATGTGGTTAGGTTTAAATATATTCTGATTTCGGAGCATACTATGCTCCCCCTTAAACCACGAGAGAGTGTCACTGCTGATGTTGCACAAATTTGGCAAGGTGTCAGAAATTTGAACAAATATTCTCCCCCTCAATTAATGACCCGTTTTCTATTTAAAGAGCTGTAGTCATTCAATTGAGCGACGAGTATTTGTGAAAATTTAATTCAATTTACCACCTTGTGTAATCATCAAGACTCTCTTGAAGAATCAAAGAAGATAAAGAGTCTGATGTAAAGAAGACTTCTCTTCTTACACACGAAATGACGCACTGAAACATACATCAAATCAGAGAAACATGGATATAAAGTAATCCATGCTCAAGTGAACATCACTTGGTTGGAGGAACAGCTGTCTTTTTGGCGACATGCTTTCCCCAGAGTATAGCACGGGTTGCAGTATGAAGTAACTGCAAGCCATAAAGACATGTTTTAACTGATTAGTATAACTTCTGCTCGAGCTTCATTTAAAGATCTGTGTCATTGTTGAATGACATTTCTAGATCCGTAAATGTTATCGATAAACAGAAGACATGCCTAGGTAGGACTATTTTTGGTATTTTCTGATTTTTCGATTTTTTATGGTTTTTATAGGTTTTATATTTTTGTATTTTCTTTTTGTTTTAAGATATATACAACTATGAACAAGGATATAAGAAGACAATCCTTTACTCCTCCTTTTCTTCCTGAAGACACTTGAGGGTTTCAGGTGTCATGCTCTTCATACCAAGGCGTGGGAGAATAAATTGAAACCTTTCTCTTGGGAGAGCCTTGGTGAAGATGTCAGCTAACTGAAACTCTGTCCTTACGAAATATAGTTCCACAATACCCTTTTCCACCTGTTCCCTGATGAAGTGATGCCTGATGTCGATATGTTTAGACCTGGAGTGCTGAACATTGTTACAACAAAGAGCAATGGCGCTTTTGTTGTCACAATATAGGGGAATTTTGTTGTATGAGAATCCATAGTCTGAGAGTTGTGATCGCATCCAAAGGATTTGTGCACAACAAGCAGACATGGCAATGTACTCAGACTTCAGTAGATGATATGGAAGTACTCATCTGCTTCTTAGAAGACCAACTAACCAACTTTTCCCCTAAAAACTGAGCTCCTCCTGAAGTACTACGACGAGTGTCTTGACATCCCGCATGATCAGCATCTGCATAAGCCGTTAACTCCATTGCTGTGTCCTTAGGATACCAGAGACCCATATGAACTGTGCCTTGAAGATATCGGAAGATCCTTTTCACTGCTTCAATGTGCTTTTTGGTTGGCTTGGATTGATACCGAGCACACATACACATAGCAAACAGAAGATCTGGTCTACTAGCAGTGATGTACATCAAAGATCCAATCATGCTTCGATACTTTGTTTTATCCACTGGAATTCCTGAAGGATCTTCATCCAGCTTTGTTCTATCAACCATGGGAGTGTCAACAGGCTCACTTGAATTGAATCCAAACTTTTTCAAGATCTCATTGGCGTATTTGGATTGATTAATGAATATGCCTCCGGGACTTTGAGAAACTTGTAATCCTAAGAAGAATGACATTTTTCCCATCATGGACATTTGGAACTTGGAATTCATCTCCTTTGAAAATCTATCACATTCACTAGGATCTGTTGAAGCAAAGATGATATCATCTACATAAATCTGAACAAGTAGTAGATGTTTTCTTGATTTCCTGGTGAATAGTGTGGGATCAACAACACCCTTGGAGAACCCGTTCACTAGAAGGAACTTGGACAATGTATCGTACCATGCCCTTGGCGCCTGCTTCAACCCATAGAGAGCCTTCTTCAAGCGGTACACATGAGTAGGATGTTCAGCATCCACAAATCCTTCGGGTTGGCTCACATAAACTTCTTCCTTTAAGTCACCATTCAAGAAGGCTGTTTTGACATCCATCTGGTAGACTATCATATTCCGACTAGCAGCATTTGCAAGGAAGATTCTTATGGCTTCAATTCTAGCAACCGGAGCAAACGATTCTTCAAAATCAATGCCCTCTTCTTGTCTGAATCCTTTAGCGACTAGCCGTGCCTTGTTCTTTAACACATCACCATGCTCATCAAGTTTCACTTTGAAGATCCACTTTAAAGCAATGATCATTGCAAGCTCTGGAGGAGGCACTAATTCCCATACTTCAAGTCGATCAAATTCATGAATTTCATCCTGCATAGCCTGGAACCAGCAATCTTTAGTCATTGCTTCTTTGGCATCTTTTGGTTCGACTTTGGACAGTACGGAATTGAAGAAACACCATAGTGCATCAGTGGCTAGTTGATTACGTGTGGATACTGGACGTGAGGGATTGCCTATGATGTTGTCGATTGGATGATCGCTGGTCCATTTTCTGAGATGGTCGTGAGGTAGAGGGTTTTGAACAGATGTAGCAGTGCTGTGTTCTTCAAGAAAGGATGTGTCTAATGAATGTTCAGGAGCAAATATGTTTTCAAAAGGAACCTCATCAACAGGAGCAAAAGGATTAACTTCCAAAGAATGGTTATCTGCAGATTCTTGTATTACTGGAGATGATTGAGTATTTGATGATGAAGGCGATTGACTTGCAGCTGGAGCATTGAGACTGACTGATACTGAAGCTGTTGGGCCTTCTGTGCCTTGCGGGGCTTGAGCCTCAGCCATAGGAAGTACTGCTGGTGCACTTGGGATGGTTCCATTCGTTGGCTCAAAGTATTCATCAAACATAGGATCAAATAACTTCTTCAACTCCTCACATGTAGGTGGTACAAAAGAATCTGCAGGCGTGGAATTCTGTACAAGTTCTGAACTAATGGGTCCAGGAGTCAAAAGTTTAAGATCGGGTCCAGAACTAATTTGTCCTGAAGCTAGTTGCTCACTCAGCTCATCGAACGTGACATGAATGGTTTCCATGATTTTACGGGTTCTCTTATTATAGATTCTATACCCTTTACTGTCTGGTGCATATCCAACAAAAATGCCTACGTCTGCTTTAGCTCTTAACTTTCCCAAGTCTTGACTATCATTAGTCGGATAGCAAAGTGCGCCAAACACATGGAGAAAGGAAAGATCTGGTTTCTTGTTATGAATTAACTCGTAGGGAGTCTTTTCATGAACTGGATGAATGAGAGATCGGTTTTGGTTGAAACATGCTGTTGCAATAGCCTCTGCCCAGAGAAACATCGGTGCCTTTGAAAATATAAGCATGGTTCTTGCAGCTTCCACCAGAGTACGGTTGCTTCGTTAGACAATCCCGTTCTGTTGAGGAGTGCGAGGGATACTTTTCTGATGCGTGATGCCAATTCTTTCATAGAAATTACTGATTTGTTGGTTAATGAACTCAGTACCATTATCAGTGCGGATGATTCTGACAGTTTTATCGAGCCTTACTTGCAGCTGTTTTATCAGTTTAATGATAACCTCTGGAGTTTCATCCTTGGTTCTCAAAAACTTTACCCATGTAAACTGATGAAGCGAAAAGTGTACCGCTTTTAGGGGGTCATTTAAGCCCTAAATCGTATTTATTTGATCAAATATTGCCCTAAATCGTTCCTTTTGTCATTTTAGGTACTTTGGAGAAGAAATCTGGAAAAGGGAGCATTTTGGACATTTTTGGAGCATAAAAGTGAAGAAAACGGCAAAGTCTCAAAATTACGCTGGAAAGTACCTTTGACGGCGTCAGGAATTGGTCCAGACGGCGTCATGGCTTGGCAAAAGAGGTGGATGTGAAAATTACTCATGATAAGCCAGAGAATTTTGCATGAAAAATCTGACGGCGTCACCCTTTAATGTGATCAAGGTCGTCACGGCTTAAGCTAAAGAGGGACGGCGTCAAGCACTAATCTGACGGCGTCAAGCCTTGATAAGCCAGAGCGGATTTTGGAGGTCTAAAGAGGGACGGCGTCAGGAAGGCCATCCGGGAACCCTAAAAGCGGCGAGGTGACGGCGTCAGGATCTACAACGTGACGCCGTCAGCCCTTAAACTCTATATATAGTTTTGCAATTTTTTGTCATTAGTTGGAACTTTGTGTGTAACCTTTTGGGAGGAAACCCTAAGACGATTTTAGCAGCTTTTTCAAGGCTTTTTGCCTTGAGATCTTCCATGTTACATTGAAGATAAGTTATCAATTAATCATTCAATATGTCTATGTGTTGTTTGATTCTATCTTGTTCTTGTCTTTTGTTTAACATGCTAGGCTAGATTTATCTTGTGTTTGCTTAGATCTAATGAAACCTAGCTATTGATTGTTGGTTATTAGTGTGTTATTAATTGTATTGGATGATTGTTCATCTATGTTAGGCTTAAGAAAACTGGCTAACTTCCTATACGGTAACTTGCTTGAACGTCTTAAGAAACATGAACCAATGCGTACTAAGGTTTTTATGGTTGTATTTAATGCATGAGCGAATTCTAGTGATCCCATGTTAGGAGCTTCCTAGCCGGCTCGACATAGGAGTGAAGTAGGAGCTTATAGAGTTGGGGAAGTACGTACGCCACCCCACGATTGGTATTAAGGAATACACCCGTCATCCACGCGATTAATACACACTAATCAACCGGTAAAAGATAGTTAGGGAGTAAGGAAATCTAAGTAAACACATTTCTCTCCACATAAGTTTTACCACCTTTTCATTTTCAGTTATTTTATTTTATTTGCATTCGTAGTTATTTGGGTTAGTTGATTAGCAACTAATTCCGCCCACTCTTTCAAACCCGAGATTTTACTTGCTTTCATAAAATTATAAAAACATAAAAAAGAATCTTCTCTCACCCCTAGACCTATTAGAGTAGTTTTTCAATCCTAACGACACTATTCCCTGTGGAGAACGATCAATCCCCCGTACTTACCACTACACTATACTACATCGGTCAGGTACACTGCCTGGTGGGGTTGTAAGCCTCTTGAGATCCCTCGAGAGGTAAAACCTGTTGTAAGGTCGCAAAACCACGCATCAAGTTTTTGGCGCCGTTGCCGGGGAATAGTTATTGTTTAGGTTGAATTTTTATTTTTATAGGTCTACTCACTAGATTCCTTTCTAGTGAGATTTTTATTTTATTTTTCTAGGTTTTCTTTAGTCTATCTTTTTTCTTCGTTTCTGTGTTCGTAACCATTACCATCCGACATCATGGAAGATGGTAATATCCTTGATCCCAACAACCCACCACCACAACAACCACCACCACCTCCTAGAGCCCGTACCTTAGGAGACTACTCCCGTCCTAGCCACCATGGCTATCGAAACACCATTGAGCTCACTCAAGGAGCCAATGTCACTCCCTTGCGATCCGACACCATCCGGTTGGTGCAAAGTGGATGCGCATTCCATGAACTTCGTTCCGAAGATCCTAATCAACATCTCAAGGACTTTCTCAAAATTGTTGATTCCATAGACCTTGATGTTGCCACTCGATAGACGACCCGACTACGTCTCTTTCAATTCTCTCTGCGGGACCAAGCTAGTCAATGGCTAGAGCGTCTACCCGCAGGATCCATCACCTCTTGGGATGATCTCACTACTCGTTTCCTTGCTCAGTTTTTCCCACCAGGAAGAACTACCAAGCTAAGGAATGATATCTTGATGTTCCAACAACGTCAAGGCGAAACCCTCTACGAGGCATGGACTCGATTCAAGGACTTACTCCAAAAAGTCCCTCACCATGGCATAGAACTTTGGCTCCAAGTCCAAATCTTCTATGACCATATCAATCTTTCCACGAGGCAAACCATTGACCAATCGGCCGGTGGTAAGCTATGTGATCTAAGTGCGGAACAATCATGGGCTCTCCTAGAGGATCTTGCTCTTTATGACAACGAAAGTTGGAGTGACCCCCGTGATTTGAATAAAACGGTCAAGGCAATATCTTTGCCTTCGAGCAATTCAAGCACTTCCGACCGTAGGATCATAGAACTTGAATACCATGTCAAGTTTCTTATGAAATCCTACGAGGCTCCTAAACCTTCAAGCCAAGTGAACAAAATCACTTCTTCGTGTGAATTATGTAGTGGTCCCCACGACACTCGTGATTGCATGGAACTCCCCGAACAAGCTTTTGCGGACTACGCATCCTCGCGTACCGACGGAGCGGGAGACAAGTGGTACACTTTCAAACCCGAGCCAAACCCTTACGGTGATTCATACAACCCCTCATGGAAAAATCACCCAAACCTTAGGTGGAAACAAAACCAAAACGCACAACAAACCAATTCTTCCAACCCACCTAATCGTTTCCAATCAAGCGGTTCCAACTCGAACCGTACTTTCAATAACGATCCTTCCAACAATTATGGTAGTACCAATAACTTTGAAGGATTGATGTCCCAATTTATGACATCTCAAGAAGCTCGTTTGGCCAAGTTTGAAGCCGATTTCAAACAAAAACAAAGCGAGATGACCAATAAGATTGACACTTTGTTGAAAGCCCTCAATGACCGAGAAATGGGAGCACTCCCTAGCAACACAGTCAAGAACCCAAAACTAAACGTCAACGCCATCTCGTCGGTTTCGTCTCCTAGTTCTTGTCCACAATATTATTCGGTCAATTCCATGAGCTCGTGTTTCAAACAAACCCAAGTCGTTCAAAATGACCAAGAAGTTAGGACATCCAAATTGGTCAACAACATAGTTGAAACACCTCCCACTCAAAGCCTTGACAATGAATTCAAGGAGCTCCACCTTGAAAGTCCGGTTGTTGATGTGTTGGATGAGAAGAAGCTCAAGTTAGGCGAAAAAGGGACCGCCTTTGTTCAAAACAAGCTACCTAAGAAGTTAGATGATCCGGGCTTATTTGTTCTGCCTTGCAAGATCGGTAATTCGGAGGCTTATGACACATTAGCCGATCTTGGATCAAGCCTTAACCTACTTCCGTTACCTCTCTACACCTCTCTAAAACTAGGAAAACTTGAAGAGACCGAGGTGATAATAGGTTTAGCGGATGGAAGTGTTGCTTACCCGGTTGGAGTAGTCAAGGACGTGTTAGTACACATAGGAAAACTAACCATGTTAGCCGATTTCCACGTCCTTGATATGGTTAGCGACCCTACATGCCCCTTGTTGATAGGTAGAGGATTTTTGGCGACCGCTAGTGCTATGATTGATTGTAAGGAATCTAAGATAGTGGTAGGAGAAGGAGATACTTGGTCAGTCTATGATGTGAAGAAACATGCCTATGATACTAGTGATGAACCAACACCCCATTGGTTAGCAGTAAATAGGAGACCATCTAGATATGGACCTTGGATCGATAGAGACTTCATAGGACCCCAACGCCCATTTTACCTAGAAGAGGACTTTGTTAACCGAACACATACGATAGAGCAACTCTTGGCTAGGGACACCGAATTGGATCCATTTGAAGACCCTCTAGTTTTTAGGAAGATGATTGATTTCCTAGGAGTTTTGCCAATTAACCTAGGGATGAATAAGTGGACTCGTGAGGACGATGATCATAAGTGGGATTGGGACAAACCACCCAAAGATGGAGATGGGTCATGGCATATTAAGATGACATTGTATGACCCGGATGGAGAGAAGTTTGAAAAGATATATCGTACTAAGCGGACCAATAGGAAACTTCAATCCAAGCTTAACCCTAAAGACGTCCTCGATGACGAACTCACTTACATAGGGTAGAAGGACTTTGAGTCTAGCTACAAGACTCGTTAATAAAGAAAAGCGCTTCTTGGGAGGCAACCCAAGCTTTATTTGCTTTGTGTGTTTATTTATTTGTTTGTTTTTATTTGCTTCCGTATGTATGTTTAATTTTTATTATTATTGATTCATGTTCAAAACTAAATTGTGAAAATGCTTTATTTTGTTTTTAGCTTCGTCTTAACTACATATAAAGGTATTTTGCAAAAGTTAAGTGTAAGGGAAATCCAAATCGGTTTACTAGAACACAAATGAACATGAATCGTAATAATAATAAATTAACATACATATTAGTATTTGTTTGAGTCAAATGCTTGTATCGAGTCATAATGATGTTTTGCAAGAATTCCAGGAAGTAAGGTGTAGGTTTTTCCAAAAATTTTCCGGAAACGTAACATGAGAATTCTGTCAGATCATTTCTGACGGCGTCAGGATTTACAACCTGACGGCGTCAGGTTTAATTTTCTGAAAATTTTTGAAAGTTTTGTTTTCATAAAAAGTTTTTATTAAATCTCTAACTTATAATCTCCAGGAATCTACAAAATTATCATTCCACAAGCATTATATCCTTATATAGAGCTTATCCCGCCGATGTTATGCAGGTTTTCGTGTTTGTTTTCTCAGGTTTAACAGGTTATTTTGGACAAGGAAATGTTTGTTGGATCAAGCTTATGGCGATGCATTAGTCATGGAGCTTCAACATTACTTTGGAAGAAGATCTAACCATGTTACCACATTATCCACCGAACGAATCAGGGGAGTATTTGATTTCATTCTTTTACCTTATTTACTTTTACATTTGTTATTTGAACATTGGGGACAATGTTCATCTTAAGTGTAAGGGGGGGGGGGGGGGGGGTTAAAAATACGATACTTTAGAGAATACAATTACGCTTGATTTTTGTTTGTTTAATAGTAGATGTGTAATAAAACTGAGATAAATACCTGTTAGGGCAATTTTAGTGCCAAATTTAAAATTTTTTACAACATTTAGGAGTGAAACTTTGATCTTAATGAGCGTCTCACGGATAGGAGTTATATGACTAGCACAAAAACCGTACCACTAAAAAAAATTTCCACCCCAAATATGTGAGGTTCGCCCCTAGAATTGGTAGGAAAAGCATTTATGCTATGATGTGTGTACCGGTAGCACTTAGATTCTAGAACTTGCGTTAGGACCATTCCAAGGCCACAAGTGAGACTACATTCGTGTAGTTAGATTTACTACATGATAAGAGGCATTAGGATTAACCCATTGTTTTACACCTGTGTTTTTGTTATAATTACTTTGGCTACATTGGTCAAGTAATTCTCCCACACCCTTTGCGTTGTACTCATTTTTAGTACACGATACCCCTAGTACACCCCTCAGAGCCTATCTTTTCTTTTCGACCTTTAAGCATTTTACTTAAAGGAAGAATTTGTTACACCCCACTTAAATGTACACCCAAATCGCCTTAGCCTACCTTGTATGCACTCATTTTTAGTGCATTATTGTGACAACATTTGTTTAAACCCCAAGTTAATTATCTAATTGATTACATGGTTGCTAAGTCGAGTCATATCCTTGTACATATTGTTTTGGGACGATTGGGACTCATGGGTAAAGTACTAGTGTAATGGAGTAATGGGGAAGAACATCATTTATTACCCCCATATGTGCTAAATATTTTAAAAAGTACTCCAAGTTTTTCAATTATCTTAATTCGAGTCATTAGAATAGTTATTTGTAAAGTTATGTAAAAGTTCAAGTGTAAGGGGAATGCAGCGCCCCTTTGATGTATTATTTTGGATGGTAGGGCAAGAGTGTATGAAAAAAAAAAAAAAAAAAAATATATATATATATATATATATATATATATATATTATATATATATATATATATATATATATATATATATATTTAAGAAAAATACAAAAAAATGAGAAAAAGAAAAATAGAAAAAAAAACATACGGACTACCATCCCGTTTCATTTTATATTTATTTTATGTTTTTGTTATTTTGTTTTTAGCTTAAGATTGAGTCGAGTCTTGGCTTAGCAACATTGTATAGTACATGTAATTAATCAAGATCTTTAACTCGCCACCAGTAAAATATCCCTTATCCAACAAAACCGTGTTTATCATATCCCTACACCTCACGTTATAACCCATTTAAAAGTCCTCTTTGATAGTTTATCTTAGGTGCTTACGCCTAGTGGAGGAGGTTTTTGATCCTTTCCCAAGCCTATGGTAATCTATTTGCTATGACAGGTAGTGAGAGATAATATCCGTTTTCATTTATGAGATTTATTTTGATGACACTTGAGAGATGTGAGTATCTAAACACTACTTGTGAGGTGCTAGTATGTAAACTCCGTGCTTATTATGATTAAAGTGGAACGACTATTTGTTGTAATTACTTTTATATTAGCATTAAATGACCCTAACTTGTATTTTGATTAGAATAAAAGCGCATTTGCTTGAGGACAAGCAAATCTCAAGTGTAAAGGTATTTGATGAAGCGAAAAGTGTACCGCTTTTAGGGGGTCATTTAAGCCCTAAATCGTATTTATTTGATCAAATATTGCCCTAAATCGTTCCTTTTGTCATTTTAGGTACTTTGGAGAAGAAATCTGGAAAAGGAAGCATTTTGGACGTTTTTGGAGCATAAAAGTGAAGAAAACGGCAAAGTCTCAAAATTATGCTGGAAAGTACCTTTGACGGCGTCAGGAATTGGTCCAGACGGCGTCATGGCTTGGCAAAAGAGGTGGATGTGAAAATTACTCATGATAAGCCAGAGAATTTTGCATGAAAAATCTGACGGCGTCACCCTTTAATGTGATCAAGGTCGTCACGGCTTAAGCTAAAGAGGGACGGCGTCAAGCACTAATCTGACGGCGTCAAGCCTTGATAAGCCAGAGCGGATTTTGGAGGTCTAAAGAGGGACGGCGTCAGGAAGGCCATCCGGGAACCCTAAAAGCGGCGAGGTGACGGCGTCAGGATCTACAACGTGACGCCGTCAGCCCTTAAACTCTATATATAGTTTTGCAATTTTTTGTCATTAGTGTGGAACTTTGTGTGTAACCTTTTGGGAGGAAACCCTAAGACGATTTTAGCAGCTTTTTCAAGGCTTTTTGCCTTGAGATCTTCCATGTTACATTGAAGATAAGTTATCAATTAATCATTCAATATGTCTATGTGTTGTTTGATTCTATCTTGTTCTTGTCTTTTGTTTAACATGCTAGGCTAGATTTATCTTGTGTTTGCTTAGATCTAATGAAACCTAGCTATTGATTGTTGGTTATTAGTGTGTTATTAATTGTATTGGATGATTGTTCATCTATGTTAGGCTTAAGAAAACTGGCTAACTTCCTATACGGTAACTTGCTTGAACGTCTTAAGAAACATGAACCAATGCGTACTAAGGTTTTTATGGTTGTATTTAATGCATGAGCGAATTCTAGTGATCCCATGTTAGGAGCTTCCTAGCCGGCTCGACATAGGAGTGAAGTAGGAGCTTATAGAGTTGGGGAAGTACGTACGCCACCCCACGATTGGTATTAAGGAATACACCCGTCATCTACGCGATTAATACACACTAATCAACCGGTAAAAGATAGTTAGGGAGTAAGGAAATCTAAGTAAACACATTTCTCTCCACATAAGTTTTACCACCTTTTCATTTTCAGTTATTTTATTTTATTTGCATTCGTAGTTATTTGGGTTAGTTGATTAGCAACTAATTCCGCCCACTCTTTCAAACCCGAGATTTTACTTGCTTTCATAAAATTATAAAAACATAAAAAAGAATCTTCTCTCACCCCTAGACCTATTAGAGTAGTTTTTCAATCCTAACGACACTATTCCCTGTGGAGAACGATCAATCCCCCGTACTTACCACTACACTATACTACATCGGTCAGGTACACTTCCTGGTGGGGTTGTAAGCCTCTTGAGATCCCTCGAGAGGTAAAACCTGTTGTAAGGTCGCAAAACCACGCATCATGAACCGAGAGTAATCATCTACTATCTCCAAAACATACTTCTTTCCATTTATGGTTTGTATTCTCATTGGACCGTACAAGTCCATGTGGAGGGTATGAAGAACTTCCAAGTTGGTGTTAATGGTTTTAGGCTTTTGGGTTTGTTTCTTGCTTTTGCCCAGTTGACATGCAGAGCAGAGATGATCTTTCTCATATTTTAGTCTGGGCATCCCTCTAACAAGATCTTTACGGGAAAGATTATTTATGGTACCGAAATTCAAGTGGTTCAAACGACGATGCCACAGCCATGATTTTGTTTTAGAGGCTTTTGAAAGCAAGCATATGGGAGAGGATTTCAACATTTCTTCAATCGATATGGTGTATAGATTGGTGCCCCGACTGCCCTTGAGGAGATCTATACCATCCAATTCTCTGACGAAACATGTATGTTTTCTGAAAGCCACTTCCAGATCTGAATCACAAAATTGACCCACAGAAAACAGATTGTGCCCTAATGCTTCCACATAATATACCCTTGAGATTACACTGTCACCGAACACATAATCTCCATAACCCATAATCGCACCAAAGTGGTCGTTCCCGAATCTAACTGTCCCGATAAACTTTTTCACGAAGTTCTTGAGCCGCGAGCGATCCCCAGTCATATGTTTAGAGCAGCCTGAGTCCAAATACCAAAGGACGATTTGTACGACCTGCATTTGAAAACAGACAACGATGGATAACTGAAAGATGTGGATCCCCACGTGTGGTTGGGGTCCGTTTGGTTAGCACACACAAATTCAGGAGCCACAGAAGTATCAATTACTGAGGTTACTATAGTGGAATCTACCCTAGGTTCAGCAGATGACTTATGATGAAGGCATTGTGTTCCTAAGGGCAAAATTCGACCTGTTGGTCTCCATTCCATAACTTTTACATTCTTATGTTTATTCACCTTAGGTAATGGATGTTTATTTCCTAAAGCAAATTTCCTTCCAGTGGGTCTCCATTGATACCCAACATTTGTAAAAGTTTTTCCTGTTGCCTTCCAAACTTTCTTACTTCTTTCAGTTTTTCTAACATAACTAACATGGGGTGGTGCATGAGGCATCAGAAATGACACAACACATTCATCATGATTAGCAGAAAATAAACATTTGTCACATGTTTTACAGACCAAATTAGAATTCGAATTAATTACAGTACTTTTAATACTAGAATCAACACGATTCAATCTAGTCTTTGCAAACTTATTGTTCCTAGGTTGGGCTTCTACACTCTTCTTGTGATCACTCTTAGCTGGCGTAGTCCTATCATTCCTTGTATTGCCTTTAGGCTTTGACCCGCAAGCTTGGGTGTCACTTCTCACTCCTGTAGAAGTAACGATGGGAACATTAGTTTGTTTCACTAACACATGTTTTCCTGATTTTGATGTGTTGGGTTCTGATGTATTACATGGTAAATCAAAGGCTACATGTTTGTTCTTAACAGTGGATGATGATGCAGCAAATCTATCTCTATGACTGTTAAACTTAGGGACTGAGCCTATGGCATATTCTAAGTTTTCCTGAATCCTTTTCGTGAGTTTGCAGGCATAAACAACTGCCCTATCAAGTGGCTTTTCAGTTCTATCCTCTTCAACTACCTCACGAAGTGTGTCAAGGCCCTCTCTAAGATGATCGAGATATGTTTGATGGGCAAAGCTATTATTTCTAAGGTTAAATGGAATACGCCAAACATCAACATCATGCTTTTTACTAGCAGTCGCCTTTGGTGCATCACAATTACAAGTGGTGCATGGCATTTTACCTTTCACCTGAGCCTTAAGATTCTCAATTTCATTTGACAAAGAGGTTACTTGATCATTGTGATTGTTTCTTGTAACTTTAACAGAATCATATAACTCTTTGTAATGTTGTTTAATCTTAGAATTTTCTTCTCGATAACACTCATTTTCATGATGTAACTTATTTATGGTGTTTTGATATTGAAAATTCTGAGAGTCTAAGGGCGAAGGTTTATTCGTGCCATACACATCACACTTGTTGGATTTCAATTGGGCAATTTGTGCCCTCAGCAGTCGAATCGTGTTCGTGTGAGCTTGAATTATCTCATCTCGTTTGCTTAATTCAAAATAAGTATCAAATTCAGGAGCATCCAAGGATGTCTTGTTATTTGATATTTTGTGTTTTTCATTTAAATGTTGATGTTTCATTTGCAAATTAAGATAATCAACTTCTAGTTTTGAAAAACGTTTAACCATATTATCATGGTCATCATTTTGAATTTTTTCAAGCAATTTTAAATTCTCCCCCTCAAGCTCAACAACACGATTCTGGGTGACATTTAACGCAATAGCATACTCATGAAATTGACAAGCAGACAATGCAGAATTAGTAGCAGTGTAAAATACATCTTGTGCAATACATTTAGCAATCAAGTTGTCATTAGTGATGAGTATGTTTTTTCTTTCAATCTCACGACTCTTAAGTTCTATTGCGTATTCATTCACCTCACTTTCCATGTCTTTAAACACTACTTTCATTTCTTTTATTTCTGTGTTGAGGGCAGTTTGCAACCCTTCAAAGTGTTCTTTAAGTAGTTTAAAGAATGGCATGACCTCAGTTAAGTAACACCTTTTTGCATGTTCAAAACACCTTTCCCCCTCAGTAATGCCGGTTGGTGTGATTCTCTTCTTACATGTTTTATCGAAATCAGCAAACAGTTGCCAAAGCACATATAAGCTAATAAAGGTTTTGCATTCAGTGGGAAGAGACAAAGGCACCAAATTCCTAGGTGTATTGGGAGGATACACCGTTATGGACGCAACTTTTCTAATGAGAGGGGTGTTGGCCTTAAGTTTTTCTTCCTTAAGTTTTTCATTATCTTGTTTCCAGAATATCTGTTCAGGTGTTAACTTCTTTTGAGGAGCAAACACAGTCAAACGATTTTCCTCACTATAGTCATGGGGTTTGATTATTATTCGTCTGGCTATGCACTCGGGATCCCTCATTTTCTCATTCATTCTTTCCCTTGTTCTATCACTTAACTCATCCTCTTCGTTTGTGTAGATATGCTCAGGCGGGTCATGAATAGGCATAAGCATCACATTACCATCATATAGGGCAGGTTGAACTACTTTCATGTCCCTAAGGATGGTTGACTTGGGTTCACCTATCATGATTTTACTATGCTTATCACTCAACTTTCTGTGCTTATGAATCATTTGAGCAGTTTGTATGGTTTGATCTTGTGTGTACAACTTATCTTCAAGCTTATTCTTTGATGAGGCGAAAAGTGTACCGCTTTTAAGGGGTCATTTAAGCCCGAAATCGTATTTATTTGATCAAATATTGCCCTAAATCGTTCCTTTTGTCATTTTAGGTACTTTTGAGGAGAAATCTGGAAAAGGAGGCATTTTGGACGTTTTTGGAGCATTAAAGTGAAGAAAACGGCAAAGTCTCAAGAATCGGCTAAAAATTACTCTTGACGGCGTCACAATTAACATGGGACGGCGTCATGCCTTGGCAAGAAAAGTTGGATGTGAAATTTACTCATGACGGGCCAGTGAGTTTGCATGAGAATTCTGATGGCGTCACGCTTTAACTAAATCAAGGGCGTCACGGCTTAAATCATAAGGGGACGGCGTCACGTTCAGGATCCGACGGCGTCAAGCCTTGATAAGCCAGAATGGATTTTTGATGAGCTAAAGAGGGACGGCGTCAAGATGGTCATCCGGGAACCCTAAAAGCGGCGAGGTGACGGCGTCACAATGCATAAGGTGACGCCGTCAGATGTCAAAGTCTATATATAGTTTTCTAATTTTTTGTCATGAGGGGAGAGCTTAGTGTGTGGAATTTTGGGATAAAACCCTAAGACGATTTTAGCTACTTTTTCAGGGCTTCTTGCCTTGAGATCTTCCATGTTTCATTGAAAGATAAGTTATCAATTAATCATTCAATATGTCTATGTGTTGTTTGATTCTATCTTATGCTTGTCTTTTGTTTAACATGTTAGGCTAATTTTATCTTGTGTTTGCTTAGATCTAATGAAACCTAGCTATTGATTATTGGTTGTTAGTGTGTTGTTAGTTGTATTGGATGATTGTTTATCTATGTTAGGCTTAAGAAAACTGGCTAACTTCCTATTCGGTAACTTGCTTGAACGTCTTAAGAAACATGAACCAAACGCGTACTAAAGGTTTTTATGGTTGTATTTAATGCACAAGCGAATTCTAGTGATCCCATGTTAGGAGCTTCCTAGCCGGCTCGACATAGGAGTGAAGTAGGAGCTTGTAGAGTTTGGGGAAGTAAGTACGCCACCCCACGAATGGTATTAAGGAATACACCCGTCATCCACGCGACTAATACACACTAATTAACCGGTAAAAGATAGTTAGGGAGTAAGGAAATCTAAGTAAACACATTTCTCTACACATAAGTTTCTCACCACTTTTCATTTTTGTTATTTTATTTTATTTGCATTTGTAGTAATTTGGGTTAGTTGACTAGCAACTAATTCCGCCCACTCCTTCAAAACCTGAGATTTTACTTGCTTTCATAAAATTATAAAAACATAAAAAGAATCTTCCTCAACCCTTAGACCTAATTAGAGTAGCCTTTCACACCTAACGAACACTATTCCCTGTGGAGAACGATCAATCCCCCGTACTTACCACTACACTATACTACATCGGTCAGGTACACTGCCTGGTGGGGTTGTAAGCCTCTTGAGATCCCTCGAGAGGTAAAACCTGTTGTAAGGTTGCAAAACCCACGCATCAAGTTTTTGGCGCCGCTGCCGGGGAATAGTTATTGTTTAGGTTGAATTTTTATTTTATTAGGTCTACTCACTAGATTCCTTTCTAGTGAGATTTTTATTTTATTTTTATAGGTCTTCTTTAGTCTATCTTATTTCTTTGTTTGTTTGTTCGTAATTTCCATTGACTCTTCCGTTCACCATTATGGAGAACGCGAATCCACCATACTACCAACCACGTAATTCACCCACTCCATATGACATCTTGATGTTTAAACAACATAAAGATGAACCTCTCTATGATGCATGGACTCGTTTTAAATATTTACTCCAAAAAGTCCCTCATCATAACTTCGATTTTTGGTCCCTAACTCAATTCTTTTACAATCATGTCGACCGACAAGCCCAAAGGTACATTTACCATATTGCCGGCAGGGATATTAGGGAATTAAGTGCTGAGAAAGCATGGGAAGCTATTGAAGAGTGTGCCCAATATTATTATATAGTAGACAACCCAACAAACGTTAGTACAAGTCAATTGACCACAAAATTCAAGGATCATGAAACAAGTTTGTTTGGGGATGAATATGTTAGTGTTGAGATACCTAAGTGGTTGTCATGTAATGCCATAGTACAAAACAAACACATAGGTGACCTTGATGTGATGGAGGATTTAGCCAAACATGATCACATTGATCAAAAAGACCTAGGTTTTATGATCGATGACGATGAATCTCAAGAAACACATGATGAATCTTTTGGGCAATTTGAATATAGCAGTCAGAATATTGAGGATGATCCTTATGATTCGGATATAGAAGTTGAGATGCCTAGAGAAGCACTTGAGATACTAGGGAAAATGTTAGGGTTAGATTCTACTAAAACACATGATGAGGATATAGGTGATCTTGACACAAGGAATGATGAGGTAAGTAACATAAGCCCACCAAGTACCCCACAAGTCCTACCATCATTTGAGGCACACACATCGCCCGTGACTTACCCGGAAGAAGTTGAGGAGACTATAGGAACCCCAATAGAGGTAGAGCCCTTGGACAAAACACAACTAGAAGAAATAGGTTTGAATGCTTTTAGTGATCACAACCTTTCTTTTAGTCCTATGGAAGTTCCTAGTTTTGATGAGCCGGAGCCTCAACCAAAACCGTTACCTAATCTTCCATCCTTAGATGTGAACTTAGGAATTGAATTAGGTCCCGATCCACCCATCAAACCATGTAGTCCGGGTAATGTTAAGATTAAGGTTGTAGACATTAAGCCTTGTAGTGAGGAAGACAATATAGGAGTGAAAAATGACCTTACATGTCTACATCACCCATTCATGATTGATCACAAGAAACATTATGGGTTTAAACCGGGTCTATTGGGTCAAGATGGATTCCCAATTAGGAGTCTCTCGAAGTTGTTAGAAAATGATCCCTTTTTAGGAGAACACTTTAACTCACCCATTGACCAAAGTGAACTAGGTAAGGTTATGATGAAAGGAGCACACCCCTTTGAGCATATAATTCATCCACCAATCTTTCCTCACGTGGCATACTCCTACCAAGCTGGTGTGTATCGCTACTATCACCCGCACTTAACCCTAAGTGTAGGGAAAACCTCTCCTTTATCCATTAAATAAGGGTAGAGTCAGGCTCATGACTCGAACAAAAACAAGCGCTTCTTGGGAGGCAACCCAAGCTTTATTTTATTTATTTGCTTTGTGTGTTTATTTATTTGTTTGTTTGATTTTATTTGCTTCCGTATGTATGTTTAATTTTTATTATTATTGATTCATGTTCAAAAGTAAATTGTGAAAATGCTTTATGTTGTTTTTAATTTCGTCTTAACTACATATAAAGGTATTTTGCAAAAGATAAGTGTAAGGGAAATCTAAATCGGTTTGTTAGAACACAAATGAACATGAATCGTAATAATAATAAATTAACATATATATTCGTGTGTGTTTGAGTCAAATGCTTGTATCGAGTCATAATGATGTTTTGCAGGATTTCCAGGAAGTAAGGTAAAGGTTTTTCCAGAAATTTTCCGGAAACTTAAAATGAGAATTTTTGTCAGGTCATTTCTGACGGCGTCAGGGGTTATAACCTGACGGCGTCATATTTAATTTTCAGAAATTTTTGAAATTTTTGTTTTTAAAAAAGTTTTTATTAAAATCTCCAACTTATAATCTCCAGGAATCTGCAAAATTATCATTCCACAAGCATTATATCCTTATATATAGATTTTATCCCGCCGATGTTATGCAGGTTTTCGTGTTTGTTTTCTCAGGTTTAACAGGTTATTTTGGACAAGGAGATGTTTTTTGGAATCAAGCTTATGGCGATGCATTAGTCATGGAGCTTCAACATTCTCTTTGGAGGACGATTTAACCGTGTAATTTCATTATCCAACGAGCGAATCAGGGGAGTATTTGATTTCATTCTTTTACTTTATGCTTTTACATCTTGTTATTTGAACATTGGGGACAATGTTCATCTTAAGTGTAAGGGGAGGGTAAAAGTACGATTTTTGAGAATACAATTGCGCTTGATTTTTGTTTGTTTGATGGTAGATGTGTAATAAAACTGAGAGAAATACTTGTTAAGGTAATTTTAGTGCCAAATTTAAAATTTTTTACAACATATAGGAGTGAAACTTTGATCCTAATAAGCGTCTCACGGATAGGAGTTATATGACTAGCACAAAAGCCGTACCACTAAAAAATTTTCCACCCCCAAATATGTGAGGTTCGCCCCTAGAATTGGTAGGAAAAGCATTTATGCTATGATGTGTGTACCGGTAGCACTTAGATTCTAGAACTTGCGTTAGGACCATTCCAAGGCCACAAGTGAGACTACATTCGTGTAGTTAGATTTACTACATGATAAGAGGCATTAGGATTAACCCATTGTTTTACACCTGTGTTTTTGTTATAATTACTTTGGCTACATTGGTCAAGTAATTCTCCCACACCCTTTGCGTTGTACTCATTTTTAGTACACGATACCCCTAGTACACCCCTCAGAGCCTATCTTTTCGTTTCGACCTTTAAGCATTTTACTTAAAGGAAGAATTTGTTACACCCCACTAAAATGTACACCCAAATCGCCTTAGCCTACCTTGTATGCACTCATTTTTAGTGCATTATTGTTACAACATTTGTTTAAACCCAAGTTAATTATCTAGTTGATTACATGGTTGCTAAGTCGAGTCATATCCTTGTACATATTGTTTTGGGACGATTGGGACTCATGGGTAAAGTACTAGTGTAATGGAGTAATGGGGAAGAACAACATTATTACCCCCATATGTGCTAAATGTTTTAAAAGTACTCCAAGTTTTTCAATTATCTTAATTCGAGTCATTAGATTAGTATTTGTAAAGTTATGTAAAAGTTCAAGTGTAAGGGGATGCAACGCCCCTATGATGTATTATTTTGGATGGTAGGGTAAAAGTGTATGCAAAAAAAAAAAAAAAAAAAAAAAAAAAAAAAAAAAAAAAAAAAAAAAAATCGAAAAAAATCAAGAAAAATACAAAAAAATGAGAAAAAGAAAAGTAGAAAAAAACATACGGACTACCATCCCGTTTCATTTTATGTTTATTTTATGTTTATGTTTTGTTATTTTCTTTCATTAGCTTAAGATCGAGTCTAGTCTTGGCTTAGCAACGTTGTATAGTACATGTAATTGATCAAGATTTTTAACTCGCCACCAGTAAAATATCCTTTATCCAACCAAACCGTGTTCTCCTTTTCCCTACACCTAACGTTATAACCCATTTAAAAGCCCTCTTTGATAGTTTATCTTAGGTGCTTACGCCTAGTGGAGGAGGTTTTCGATCCTTTCCCAAGCCTATGGTAATCTATTTGCTATGACAGGTAGTGAGAGATATTTTCCGTTTTCATTTATGAGATTTATTTTGATGACACTTGAGAGATGTGAGTATCTAAACACTACTTGTGAGGTGCTAGTATGTAATCTCCGTGCTTATTATGATTGAAGTGGAACGATTATTTGTTGTAATTACTTTTATGTTTGCATTAAATGACCCCTAACTTGTATTTTGATTAGAATTAAAGCGCATTTGCTTGAGGACAAGCAAATCTCAAGTGTAAGGGTATTTGATGAGGCGAAAAGTGTACCGCTTTTAAGGGGTCATTTAAGCCCGAAATCGTATTTATTTGATCAAATATTGCCCTAAATCGTTCCTTTTGTCATTTTAGGTACTTTTGAGGAGAAATCTGGAAAAGGAGGCATTTTGGACGTTTTTGGAGCATTAAAGTGAAGAAAACGGCAAAGTCTCAAGAATCGGCTAAAAATTACTCTTGACGGCGTCACAATTAACATGGGACGGCGTCATGCCTTGGCAAGAAAAGTTGGATGTGAAATTTACTCATGACGGGCCAGTGAGTTTGCATGAGAATTCTGATGGCGTCACGCTTTAACTAAATCAAGGGCGTCACGGCTTAAATCATAAGGGGACGGCGTCACGTTCAGGATCCGACGGCGTCAAGCCTTGATAAGCCAGAATGGATTTTTGATGAGCTAAAGAGGGACGGCGTCAAGATGGTCATCCGGGAACCCTAAAAGCGGCGAGGTGACGGCGTCACAATGCATAAGGTGACGCCGTCAGATGTCAAAGTCTATATATAGTTTTCTAATTTTTTGTCATGAGGGGAGAGCTTAGTGTGTGGAATTTTGGGATAAAACCCTAAGACGATTTTAGCTACTTTTTCAGGGCTTCTTGCCTTGAGATCTTCCATGTTTCATTGAAAGATAAGTTATCAATTAATCATTCAATATGTCTATGTGTTGTTTGATTCTATCTTATGCTTGTCTTTTGTTTAACATGTTAGGCTAATTTTATCTTGTGTTTGCTTAGATCTAATGAAACCTAGCTATTGATTATTGGTTGTTAGTGTGTTGTTAGTTGTATTGGATGATTGTTTATCTATGTTAGGCTTAAGAAAACTGGCTAACTTCCTATTCGGTAACTTGCTTGAACGTCTTAAGAAACATGAACCAAACGCGTACTAAAGGTTTTTATGGTTGTATTTAATGCACAAGCGAATTCTAGTGATCCCATGTTAGGAGCTTCCTAGCCGGCTCGACATAGGAGTGAAGTAGGAGCTTGTAGAGTTTGGGGAAGTAAGTACGCCACCCCACGAATGGTATTAAGGAATACACCCGTCATCCACGCGACTAATACACACTAATTAACCGGTAAAAGATAGTTAGGGAGTAAGGAAATCTAAGTAAACACATTTCTCTACACATAAGTTTCTCACCACTTTTCATTTTTGTTATTTTATTTTATTTGCATTTGTAGTAATTTGGGTTAGTTGACTAGCAACTAATTCCGCCCACTCCTTCAAAACCTGAGATTTTACTTGCTTTCATAAAATTATAAAAACATAAAAAGAATCTTCCTCAACCCTTAGACCTAATTAGAGTAGCCTTTCACACCTAACGAACACTATTCCCTGTGGAGAACGATCAATCCCCCGTACTTACCACTACACTATACTACATCGGTCAGGTACACTGCCTGGTGGGGTTGTAAGCCTCTTGAGATCCCTCGAGAGGTAAAACCTGTTGTAAGGTTGCAAAACCCACGCATCATTCTTTAAGGTTTTGAGTCTAGAAAAATCATTTAAGAGTTCCTTTTCTTTTTCTTTGAATTCTAGCTTAAGTGTAGTTATACACTTTTGTACTTCCTGTTTTTGTTTGACAGACTGTTCTAGCTGATTTTTCAAAGAATTCAACTCTTGTTTTAATGTTTCTTCTCTTACTCTAGACTCTTTAATAAGTGTACTCATTTGACCTTCTAATTTCTGCTCGCGTTGATTAAGTTCAAACTTAGCACGCTGTTCATACATAGCCACTTGTTCTTTATAAATATTTAGTCTAGTGATCAAGTTATCATCAGGGACAGGCAAGTTGTTCTCATGGCACTCACATGCATTATCTATATTACACGCATTATCTAAGGCACGCACATTACTTATAACACAAGCATCATTATTGACAGAAGAATCACCATTTGGTACATCAGGCGAGTTGTTGTGATTCAAATACTGTTCATATGAGATAATATTGCTATTTTCCATGTCAACATTATTTGAATCAGACACATCTGCCTGTTGTACTTCTTTGGGATTCTTTTGTCCATCAACTATATCATACGTGTCATAAATTTTTAGTACCTCAGATATCACAGATGCACTAGAGGAACCAGCTTGTCGAGGTGATGAAGCCAAGGAAGACAAGTTGGCCATGAAGATGGTTTGAGCAGTAGGTTCATCATCTACATCTGAGTCAAATGCATCACAATCATCCGCTTTGAAGATGTTGGGGTCGTTAAGAGCTAGATCCTGAACTAGTTGCTCATCCACATCTTCATCAAACGTATTTCCCCCATCACCAGCCAAGAACAGTAACTCTTCCTCATCCAATACAGCTCCATTCTCTTGAGCTTGCATTAACAGCATCTTGTCTTTGACGTAATCTGAGTTCTGAGGATGTTTAGGTTGATTGCAGTTTCTGGCAATATGTCCCAGCCCCCCACAATTATAGCACTTGATCTGTTTCCCTTGCCCCTGATTGGCATTCCCGGCTCTATTCTGCACATAACCTCGACCCATATTTCTTCCAGCTCTCCCTTGCACATTCTGAACCACAATTTTCCCATCCTCCACCATTGCAAGATTGCGTGGGTTGGATGAATTCCTTAACTGATTGTTGGTCTGAGGGAGTGATGTTTTAAACTGTTGAACCAGTAATGATACTTGATTGGTGAGGTTGTCAATCATTTTGTCGGTCTGAGAGTAGCCTGAGTCAAGTTGAGAACTCATAGCAGGTACTGGTGAGTGAAGTTGATGATAGCTTGGGTTGGAAGATGATTGGGTTGTTGGTAGAACATTTGTCATAAAAGCCAGTGGATCATTTGGAGTTGAAGGATTTAACTTTTCTCTTAGCACCCGATCATAGGCAGCATGCTTCTCATGTTGTTGCAGGTAGGCGTACAGCTGTTCATAGTTGGTATCCCTTAAACCTTTGTTGAGTTTGACAGCAGTAACAAATCTGTCCCATTCAGAAGTCATGTTGTTCACAAACTTTGAGTTTAGTTGGATGTTGGGCATAGTCATTCTGATCATTCTCATATCATTCACCAACTTATGAAATCTCACATAGTAGTCTGTGATATTCTCTCCTGAGTTCATTTTGAAATGCTCGAACTCATCATACAGTTGTGACTCACGATCTTCCTTTGTGAGTTCTGACCCTACCAATAACATTTTAACGTTGTCCCACACAGCTTTAGCTTCAGTGTTGAAATTGATGAGCTTGTATACATTCTTTGGCAGACCTTGAATGAAAATGTTTGAAGCTCTAATGTCAGCATCATACCTCTTCTTTTCTTCTTCATTAAGATCATTGTAGTTTCTAGGTCTGTCGATTCCCAAAGTTACAGTCCCATCTTCACCAGTTGTAACAGCATCTCTGGTGGTACCCATCTAATATGGTCCTTCGTCAATTGACTTGAGAATGTTAACTCCATTTTCTTTTCCCAAGCAGTAAAGTCTTATCCGTTGTGCCCAAGACTCATAATCCATCCTATCAAGCATAGGTGGACGAGTGTCAGTTCCTGCTGCTTGAATATCTTCAGATGATGTGCTTGATGTGGTAGCCATAGTAAGTACGGGATTTTACAGATCTTGTGATTTAACCGAGAAATCGAATCTTTCGCGGGAATTTCTAAAATCACCAAGACACAAACCGCAATGGGCAAATAACAACCTTGAGGACACAAATCGCAACGATAAAAAGCACAGTCAAACCGCACAACACAAGCCGCACAGACAAACCGCACAACACAAGCCGCACAGTCAAACCGCACAGACAAGCCGCACAGACAAACCGCACAACACAAGCCGCACAGACAAACCGCACAGACAAGCCGCACAGACAAACCGCACAACACAAGCCGCACATACAAACCGCATAACACAAGCCGCACAGTCAAACCGCACAGACAAGCCGCACAGACAAACCGCACAACACAAGCCGCACAGACAAACCGCACAGACAAGCCGCACAGACAAACCGCACAACACAAGCCGCACAGACAAACCGCACAGACAAGCCGCACAGACAAACCGCACAGACAACACAAACACAAGCCGCACAGACAAGCCGCACAGACAACACAATCCGCCAAACACGTCGCTTTCAAAGCGTTTTGTCGTTATTGCCAAAACCGGCAATAAGACAAACCGCTCCTTCGAGGTAACACAAACCGCACCTTTGAACTTGTCTCCGAGAGACAAACAGCAACGAAGAACACCTTAACAAAAACACACGATGCAGCCTAAAAATCACCACACGAAGCTTGAAACAACGATTCCAACCACCAAACACTACTTCTATGCAACCCCTAAGCTAGAAAGTACAAGATTTAACAACTTCTAACTACTAAACAAATCACAAAATAGAGTTTTTGTCACTTATCTATTCGAACCAAAACACCCCAAAAACTAATCAAATCCGTGAATCCTAACACACATGGACCTAACCATGGCTCTTAATACCAATTGTAGGATATTCACGAGTTAATAAACACACATTTGGGACTAGATCTATGGATCGAATAGCAAGTGTTTTAGAGAGAGAAAGAGGTTGGGAACCTTAGAGAGAGAAAGAGGTAAAGTTATGTGTATTAGATTAATATGAGAATGAGGTCCAACCCTTCCCAAGAGAGGGAAGGGGTATTTATAGTTCTAACATATTGAGCCCCTAGCGAGCTGTGGAGCGAGCTGACAGAGGGTAAAGACCCGACCCACTCCACAATACTAATTAATAACTAATCTAATAATAATATTACTGATAATCCTACGATCTATGATGTGCTAATAAGTACTCGGGGTGACCGAGTCTTCAGCTGAATATTCATATTCCTAACAAGAACGTAGAAAACGAGCACATAACGACAAAGATATACGCGTTTAAAGTCCGACAATTTCACTAAAATTCCATCAGCTTTTAACAAAAATGTTTCTAAGTATAGAAGAACCATTTTTGCAATACACTATATTGAGAGCCGTATTTCTTATCAATCGAGACCCGTATGATCAAAAGTTAAATGACACGTCTTCAAGACATCGTTACAAGTTTTCAAAGACACCGAGCCGATTCACTAACACTTAACGAGCACCCATTTATGACTAGCTTTGCAAAGTCATTTGGTCACATATTTTTAAGTTAAGAAAAATATTAAATTACGACGAAAACATATATTTACCGATAGAACACCAAACGAGGATCGTGGAGTACCGTTTCAACATATTTACACGAAAAGTAGTTTATAACTTAATGAGACGTCAAAAATGTATTTTTCGACTATAAACGTTATTTTCAAAATTAACGAGTGGTATCGATAACATACGTATTTGCATGTGTAGCATCATTTCATTTGCTTACATTAGATCATATCTTTATATTAGGTCGCGGTTAGAGACCAAGCCTCATTTCAGCATATTCGTTATTATCATTGTTGCAATCACATCAGGTGAGTTCATGGCCCCTACTTTTACTTGTTTTGTAACTATTTTGGGGGAGAATACATGCTCGTTTATATTTAAACTTTATGCTCGTTTTACATTTAAACTCACTGTTCGTTTTACAATTAAACACCATGCTTGTTTTACTTGTAATGTGACTTGTCTTTTAAACATTATTAATTGTTTATATGGCGACATTGTCAGAATTGATTATATGACGACATTGTTAGACTTATTTATAAGGCGACATTGTCAGAATTGTTTATATGGCGACATTGTCAGAATTGTTTATATGGCGACATTGTCAGCATTGATTAGATGGCGACATTTCCACACTTATCTTTATATAGCGACATTGTCACACTTATCTTTGAATCTTGGTCCATATATTACCTTTGTTTACATAAACCAAAACTTATTTGGCAGTGGGTTGTAAACACACAGGTTGCAAGTCTTGTATGGGCGGGACTTGGGACTAGGTGGATTTACAATGCCATTGCTGGGAAATCATTATTCAAATACTTTGCATTTTGCATTAAACTCTATGAACTCACCAACCTCGTGTTGACACTTTAGCATGTATTTTCAGGTATTAAGCAATTGCACGCAACTGGAGGCTTTTAGAAGGGCATGGCATGGTCATAGAAGACTCTGATATATTCGGGACCATTTGAAATATTTTATGGGCTTATATTTCCGCACCACTTTTGAAATGTTGTAAACAAATCACTTTTGATTATGAAATCTACTTTAAATGGTTGAGGTAAAACCATTCTTTATACTTGTGTTGTGATACCAATTGAGTTGCACCCCAGCGACGTGTATGCTTCCGCTAAACCCGATTTATGAGGGTGTGACAGATTGGTATCAAAGCCTTGGCTATAGAGAACTTGGTGATTTTAAAACCTAGACTATAGCTACTTTTACTAAAACTTAACCCTATGACCGTCGCGTGCCTGCCTGCCAAGCCGATGCCTCCTTTGTGGTTTGTTGCTGACATATTTAATGAGATTTGTATCTTATTTATACCCACTTGTTCTTGTTGATTACTATAGTTGTCTTTCATATAAGCATACTCACATATCATACACGTCACAGCGTTACGCCTTTTCCTTGCGTAGTTCCATCATTCGACCTCGAGTTTGGTCGGTTACCTTAGTCCTTGAAACGTCCTTTAAATATGAAGGACATAGTATTAGTATAAATGAGCTGAGTATTTCAAAATTCATTGAACTTCGGTGGAATATAGACTGGTCATCTATATTCGACCCAGGACAGTGGGACATAGACTGACCACCTATGTCCGACTTAGAGATGAATTTTGAAATACTGGGAATAGTTATAATAAAATTATGTTCGGGTTGCATTTCTACTTGATTTCTAAAGGTTTCAAAAAAAATTCCTGTGTGTGTACTCAATCGTTGCAAGAGCATTCACACCTACATCACCTCGTGAACCACTGCCTAGAAGCACGTCAGCTAATCATAACACGACTTCGAGCTTTCATTCTACGACAAGCCACATTATGGCACCTACTTTTGGGAAACGTCTTATTTACGTTTCACTCTCCTTTTCTTGTTTTGAAGAGTTATGCCACCCAAGAGATCTACTTCAGCGATGACACAAGCTAAGATCAGGAAGCTTGTTGCCGATAGTATTGAGGCAGAACTAGTAGTTGAAAGAGAGGCCGTAGCTGCACGGGCTGCTGCAGCCGCTGCTGAAGCCGTTTCTCAGGCAGAGACGGCAGAAGCAACCAGGCTTGCTAATGGTACTAATGGGCGTAAATGTACGTACAAGGACTTTAAAAGTGGTGATCCCGAAAAATTCAAAGGCACTGAAGGAGCCACTGCTATGATTCGTTGGTTTGAAAAGACAGAATTTATATTTCTTTTATGCAATTGTCCAGAGGAGGACAAGGTAAAGTTTGCTACCAGTACACTTGTTGAGGAAGCGATGTCATGGTGGAATTCTTATGCAAAGCCCATGGGAATGGAAAATGCTCACAAGCTTACGTGGGATGAATTCAAGAAGTTGCTAACTAAGAAGTTTTGTCCACGTACAGAAGTAAAAAAGTTGGAAACAGAGTTTTATGAGCTAGTGACAGCAGGAAATGATATCGAGGCATATATCAGGAGGTTTCAGGAGTTGGCAACATTATGTCCGACTATGGTTCCAGATAATGAGAAGCTGTTAGAAAATTTCATTGGTGGACTACCTCACAGCATCCGTGGAGATGTGATTTCTTTTGACCCACAAACACTGGACGAGGCAATCAGGATGTCTCAGAAGCTTATGGCTCAGGTATTAAAGAAAGGAACGACTGCAAACAACAACAACAGCAACACAAACAGTAACCATAACTACAGCAACAACTCCAACAACTACCGACACAACAACAACAACAACTCCAAACAACAACAACAACAACAACAACAACAACAACAAAAACAACAACAACAACAACAAGAGGAGTTGGGAAAACAATTAGAGTGGCAATGCTACTCAACCAAAACCAAAGAGGCAAGAAGTCGCCAAGGCCTATGCTGCAGGTCCAGCTGAAATGAAAGGTTACCAAGGTACCCTACCCAAATGCAACAAGTGTCAAAATCATCATAACACTGGACATTGTCTTAATCCATGTGGCAACTGTAAGAAGATTGGTCATGCGACTAGGGAATGCCAGTTTCCAATCATTGCCGGAAATCAAAAACCTCCAGTGACATGTTTTGGCTTCGGAGAGATAGGACATTACAGGAATGAATGTCCAAAACAAGGAAATTAAGGGAATGGGAACCAAGGAGGAATAGCTCATGGTAGAGCCTAGGTCATCGGAGGAGGGAATTTTCAGCACATCAACAACGTTGAGGACGACAACAATGTTCAAGAACCAAGAACTTCTGCCTTAAAAATAAACGAAAAACTAAACTCTCTAGTGTTGTATTTCTTTTGTGCCTCACTTTAAGTTCTAGCGTATGAACTTCATGTACTATTACGATTTTCGATCTAATGAATTTTTTATCTTTTATCACCGCAATGCAACTCAAATAACCACATCTCTTCACCGAGTCCACTTCAGAGGTCAACATGAACTGAATTCAGGGACTGAATTCCTTTAACGGGTGGAGACTGTCACAACCCGTAATTTCAGGTCATTTTCCAAACATCGACAAGTTACTATTCATGGATTACTATTCACCAATCACTATTCATCATTTCTGTAGGTCACTAATATCTCAAATACACACACATAAAAGCAAAGTAACTACGTACTACTACTATATTATAAGCTACGCTAATAGAGAAAATACAATAAGCTAAAGAGAATAAGATGAGAATAAGTAGTAAAGGAAGGCTTTCATTAGTCGAATGTTACAAGGACAAGGCTTATGCAAGATGTATGAAAAACCAACATTAAATATGATGCCCCATGCCTTCTATTTATAGGCTTTGGGATAGGGCAACATTTCCATGATACATTCTAGAAGTAATTTAGCAAAAGGGGCCGGCCCATGGATCACTAATGGACCGAGCCTCTAACTTAAACAATATGATCCATAAACTAAGCAACATATTATCAGAATTGACCTAGACTTGAATTATAAATAAAACGTGTTCCTAACAATCTCTCCCTAAGTCTTGGTCATCAATGTTGCTTGACGTCTTCTTTGCTTCACAGGCTTCCGACGTCTTTATAATCTTTGTTTCTTTGTTTTTGTATAATGATGATATGATGTTGTCTCGATCTGCCAATCTCCAACGTCTTCTCGTCTTCTCCATCATGCTCATATATCTTTGACTTGTCTTCTACAACATGTTCTTACTTTTCAATCTTAAAACTTTGAGAAAGGTTGAAGTGCTTGAATTTTAGACTTTACTGTATCATATGTTGAACTTTTGATGTAACTGAGTCTTTTAGAGAACATTTCTTTAAGATATGAACATGATAGAGCCTTGATGGTCGAACTCCAGCTCCTCAGCAGCAGCAGCAGCAACAGCACGAACCAACCGGTACTTACAGGCTTAGATTTGAGATCATCAACAGCATAGTGTGAAGACTTTCTCAAATCCTAACCCAGACCGTTCTGAACCGGATTCCCCCGAAAGGGATAACACGGACACACCGAAGTGCACCCACGATTCAGTGAGTCGCTGGAGATCACCCCACGACTGTAGACCGTTTGGAGCAAACACTAAGCGTAACCCACAAGGAGTTACCGAAGTGACCTGCTGTCAGAGTTGTTTGATGTTGTTCTGGCAGGATTTCCATTCAATCATTGATAGTCACAAATTGTGACTTCTCTCATGAATGTTCTCGGCAGATTGCTAAGATCTGCGAAGGACACTTTCTTAATTTTACAACTGCTGCCCATGATGTAGAACAGCAGAGTAATACTAAGTGTACCTAAGAGATCTTTTATGAATCTCATGGCTCTAGACTCAATTAGTGCACATTTGTTTGGTCATCGGAGGCGTGGAGCAGATTGCCTCCTTTTCAATATCAACAATCTCGTAATGAGATGTCGATAGATTATGAAGGGTTCTCCGTGTGAATGAAACAAATGTCTTTTGAGAGACACTTGAGTGGCTTAGAAGGTTTATTAGTGCGTCACTGGGTCCATGACGTCTTTAGTCTTCAATACCGGTGATGCTCATCAACCAGTAGATTATGAATTGAACTCGGTGTCTGCCCTAAGGTTGAACAAATGGAGGGCTATTTCTTTTCACCCTTTTCTTTGCTTTTCTTTTTAATTCTTCAACCCCTTCTTTCTTCGTTCATTCATTTTCTCCTTTTTATATCATACCTAGGACTTTCTAGTTCTAAACTATTGGTATTGTCCTTGGGTAGATCCCTCCGGCTCTGGCGGATCATAGGACGGTTTTCCCTAACCTTAGTCACCTTATAACTCCATGACTATCCTAATGATGCCATAAAACCAAAATCATTGAAAAATCTCTCAAAGTGTCAATAATTTGTAAAGACATTTTGTTGACACCTTGAGAGTTTGATGATTTTCAGAAAGACTCCCCCTTAACATGTGCGCATAAGTAATAATTTTAAATTTGCACATGCCGGAAAGAGTAGGCACTTTTGAATTGATAGACTTTCAATGAACCTGATCGTCGCGAGACACGCTTACATCACCAGTTAAATTGGCTTGAAATTATTACCCGTTCAGATCAGACTCAAAGATTATCACTCAAAATCGGTACATTCTACTCAGACACGTCCTTTGCGAGACACGCTTACATCACCAGATAAACTGGCTTGAAATTATTACCCGTCCGGGACATGTCCTTTCGACTACTGACTTTTCCAATCGTCAATTCGAGGGTCAATTCTGAGTTTGAGCACAAGAGATTCCAGCAAATGAGACTTCATATTTTAATCATCTTTTACTTCTCCCCCTCAAAAATAGCATACTCATGATGTTTTTGGAAAAAACGTTTATGATTAAAATATGCTGTTTTTGAGTTTTAGGGAAGAATTTCAAGACCATTTAAATTTCTTTGAACAAAGATTATATTTTTCAAATACTCCCCCTTAACAAGGGAATACTTGTCCTTATGAGCAGAATGTTTGAAAAAACTTTAGAAAACATTCTGGTTTTAATTCTGCTCATAAGTAAGAAGCTTTCGCTCCTTTTTCAGGATTGAGGCACTGAAGCGTACCTCAGGGTCCTTTCTTTGAGGTTCGGGTTGTACACTGTTATGTGTGCACAAGCCGTTGTCATATAACAGTCATATATAAGTAAGAATTTTGAATGAATAATGAATATTGAAATCAAATTCTTACAATTAACCGCCTTTGCCAAAAGTGGTGAATTGTGGATCTGTTCTCTGAAATAATCTGATGGCAAATGGAGGACGACCACCAACATATGTTTCCAACCTCCTCATCTGATCCCTTCGGTAGAGCCTTTCTTCGATCGACCAGATAAAATTCTTAACTTGCCTAAGCTGATGATGATTCCATTTCTTGTGCTTCTTCAATATTTGATCCTGAACTCGTGTGACTAACCCATCTCGAACATTCTTTAGAGTGTCATCACATAACTTGTGAATCTCTTTATGTGGCATGAAACGATTAGTGTTTGTGGCACTTCTGTAGACGAATCCGAAGACAGGGTCGTTTTTGAGTAAGTACTGAGGCTCCTTGTTGTCAGTAAGAGTAAACATGGGTTCCTCAAGATTCAGCTTCTTCTGATAACTTTCAACTCCAAGCTGAAGATCCTCTACACGTTGTTTGATAACCGTTCTTCTGATGAAGTGACAGATAGCCGTGCTAAACGCATACAGAAGAGTAGGATTAAGATGATTCAGCTTCCCTTGTACTTTCATCAAATACAAATCTTCAATGTCGTTGAGATTGAGTGCGGGAAAATCTGCTTCATTGAACGTGTAAATAAGATTATCTTGTCTGCGAACAGAGATCTCAGAAATGAATGTGTAGCCAAGCTTTTGTGATCCCTTAGCATCAAGCACCGCCTTGATACGAAGATCACTGAACACCTTTTCACGAGATGCCATGAGGCCAAGCTTGTACTTGTACCACGACTTACGTTTGTCAAACCAGTGGTGAATTCCAAGTTCAGCGTCACGATCATATTTTGCAAGTTTGTTGATGAAGATTTTACGGTGTCTAGCTTCTTCCTCAATGGCAGGATTGGTGTAGTTCGCAGCAGGAGTGAATGTGATTGAGGTAGCATATTTGACTTTACTGGAAGCCCCATGTACGAGTAGTTCCAGATCTTGATTGAAGAAGAATGCGAATGGAATTTCTGACATTCCATGGTATGGTCGTATCACAGGAAGTGGTTTTGTCCAATCAGTGATGTATGGACGTTTCTTACTGTCAAGACCACCTTCCCTGAATACATCTGGATTTGTCCAATCGAAGTCTTTGGATAATGCCCTAGCAATGTTCTCCAGATGATATTCCAACTCAGCAGCACTTGCAGATTTATCTTTTAAAAGAGTGAAGGCATCATTTTTTACTCTACGAAGCTCTCTTTTTGTCATCTTCTTAATGTTGAATGCATGTTTGACTTTCTAAGTGTATTCAAACGTGCTATCTTCTATTTTTGAAGCTTCGTCGTTGTTGATTTGAGCCTTTGCAAGATGGTCGAACAAGTCGTTTCCTTGTAAGTCTTCGTCATTATCTAACCATGTAACCACAGCTGGTTCTTCAGAAGATTTCTTACGGCTGGAAGGTTTAGATTTTACTGGTTTTGGAGGTGATTGGGGTGGATCATCTTGAGGTTGAAACTCAATGTCATCATTAATGAAATGTTCAAAGTGATGTTCAGTTTCCTTTGGACCAGATTCTTGATGATTTGGAGATGGTGAAGAAGTTTTCTGTTCTGTTGGTTCCTGAATGTGAATACCAGATCCACTCCCATTCTTTTGTTTCTTCTGTGTGGGTGATGAGGCGAAAAGTGTACCGCTTTTAAGGGGTCATTTAAGCCCTAAATCGTATTTATTTGATCAAATATTGCCCTAAATCGTTCCTTTTGTCATTTTAGGTACTTTTGAGGAGAAATCTGGAAAAGGAGGCATTTTGGACGTTTTTGGAGCATTAAAGTGAAGAAAACGGCAAAGTCTCAAAAATCGGCTAAAAGTTACTCTTGACGGCGTCACAATTTACTCTGGACGGCGTCATGCTTTGGCAAGAAAAGTTGGACGTGAAATTTACTCATGATAAGCCAGTGAAAATAGCATGTGAATTCTGATGGCGTCACGCTTTAACTTGATCAAGGGCGTCACGGCTTAAATCATAAGGGGACGGCGTCACGTTCACGAGCTGACGGCGTCAAGCCTTGATAAGCCAGAATGGATTTTGGAAGAGCTAAAGAGGGACGGCGTCAAGAAGGTCATCCGGGAACCCTAGAAGCGGCGAGGTGACGGCGTCACACTCCATAAGGTGACGCCGTCAGATCCAAAAATCTATATATAGTTTTCTAATCTTTTGTCATTAAAGAGAGCTTAGTGTGTGGAATTTTGGGATAAAACCCTAGGACGAATTCAGCTACTTTTTCAGGGCTTTTTGCCTTGAGATCTTCCATGTTTCATTGAAAGATAAGTTATCAATTAATCATTCAATATGTCTATGTGTTGTTTGATTCTATCTTATTCTTGTCTTTTGTTTAACATGTTAGGCTAAATTTATCTTGTGTTTGCTTAGATCTAATGAAACCTAGCTATTGATTATTGGTTGTTAGTGTGTTATTAGTTGTATTGGATGATTGTTTATCTATGTTAGGCTTAAGAAAACTGGCTAACTTCCTATTCGGTAACTTGCTTGAACGTCTTAAGAAACATGAACCAAATGCGTACTAAAGGTTTTTATGGTTGTATTTAATGCACAAGCGAATTCTAGTGATCCCATGTTAGGAGCTTCCTAGCCGACTCGACATAGGAGTGAAGTAGGAGCTTGTAGAGTTGGGGAAGTAAGTACGCCACCCCACGAATGGTATTAAGGAATACACCCGTCATCCACGCGACTAATACACACTAATTAACCGGTAAAAGATAGTTAGGGAGTAAGGAAATCTAAGTAAACACATTTCTCTACACATAAGTTTCTCACCACATTTCATTTTTGTTATTTTATTTTATTTGCATCCGTAGTAATTTTGGGTTAGTTGACTAGCAACTAATTCCGCCCACTCCTTCAAACCCGAGATTTTACTTGCTTTCATAAAAACTATAAAAACATAAAAAAGAATCTTCCTCAACCCTTAGACCTAATTAGAGTAGCCTTTCATACCTAACGAACACTATTCCCTGTGGAGAACGATCAATCCCCCGTACTTACCACTACACTATACTACATCGGTCAGGTACACTGCCTGGTGGGGTTGTAAGCCTCTTGAGATCCCTCGAGAGGTAAAACCTGTTGTAAGGTTACAAAACCACGCAATCAAGTTTTTGGCGCCGCTGCCGGGGAATAGTTATTGTTTAGGTTGAATTTTTATTTCTATTAGGTCTACTCACTAGATTCCTTTCTAGTGAGATTTTTATTTTATTTTTCTAGGTTTTCTTTAGTCTATCTATTTTCTTCGTGTCTTTGTTCGTAACCATACCATCCGACATCATGGAAGATGGTAATATCCTTAACCCCCACAACCCACCACCACAACAACCACCACCACCTCCTAGAGCCCGTACTTTAGGAGAGTATTCCCGTCCTAGCCACCATGGCTATCGAAACACCATTGAGCTCACTCAAGGAGCCAATATCACACCCTTGCGATCCGACACCATCCGGTTGGTGCAAAGCGGATGCGCATTCCATGGACTTCGTTCTGAAGATCCTAATCAACATCTCAAGGACTTTCTTAAAATCGTTGATTCTATAGACCTTGATGTTGCCACTCGAGAGACGACCCGATTGCGTCTCTTCCAATTCTCTTTGCGGGACCAAGCTAGTCAGTGGCTAGAACGTCAACCCGCAGGATCCATCACCTCTTGGGATGATCTCACTACTCGTTTCCTTGCTCAGTTTTTCCCACCGGGGAGAACTACCAAGCTAAGGAAGGATATCTTGATGTTTGAACAACGTCGAGGCGAAACCCTCTACGGGGCATGGATTCGATTCAAGGACTTACTTCAAAAAGTCCCTCACCATGGCATAAATCTATGGCTTCAAATCCAAATCTTCTATGACCATGTTGATTACCACACCAAGCGTGCCATCGATCGAGCCGCCGGGGGCAGATTGCGAGCAAAAGCGCCGAGGAATCATGGGAGATCATTGATGAGCTTGCATCCGACGATGATGAATTGTGGCAAGTCTCCCACGACGTGCGCTCGACAGTCAAGACATATTCATCGCCCGATACCGCCAATCAAATCACTGAGGAAAGCGTTAGTGAACTTGAGAAAAGGGTTGCATATCTTATGGAAAAGCAAAAGAGACCCTTAAGTCCACAAAAAGCAACAATTAACTCAGTCTCAAGCGTTAAGCAAATACCATTGTCCGAATCACCCCGTAGGGAAAATACTAAACCCTTCCATAAGCACGCCCCACCCAACTCACCACCTCAGGAACTTAGTCCAACATTCGAAGCTCGAATGAGAGAGTACATGTCAAAACACTCCGAACGGTTGGCAAAATTTGAGGAAGCCGTCTACAAGCAGAAGGAGGAAATGGAGGAGAAGATGGCGGAGATGATGAATCTTTTGAAAGAATACACAAATACAAAAGCCCCTGCAAAAGTGTTGGTGAGGAATGACGTTGATGTTCCTAACACTAAATTTGTCAAGGCCACCTCCGTCGTCCAAGAGGGCGGAAATGATGGAAGAGGGAAATCCATAACTATGGAAGTTAACAAAATTGACCTCATCCCACTTAATAATGGAAACACCAATGCGTACAAATGCGATTCCGACAAAGGAGAGGAGGCGCCCTCTGAGGAGCGCCAATTGGTTGAACCGCCAGTGTCACAACAAGTGAAGCATTACTTGAAGCACGAAATAAACAAGGAGACCATAAACGATTGGGTGAGAAACTATCGACGTATTCATCTACCCAACAAGAAGTCCGAGAAGGTGGAACCGGATGATAAATCTGACACATTACCCGGTGGGCAATTGTATGAATGCCTCATAGGACAAAAGTTAGTGGAAAAGCAGAAATTCTACGGGGTCTTTGAAATACCATGCAGCATTGGAAAACACAAGTATCTGGATGCGATAGCTGACCAAGGTTCCGACGTAAATTTGATGCCCTTATCCGTTTATGTTCAGTTAACCGATGAGTTGCCATCCATCACCCATACTAAACTCTCCTTTGCAAAGCATTCTTATGAGTATCCGCTAGGAATTGCAGAAGATGTGTTGGTCAACGTTGCCGGATTCCTGTATCCGGTCGACTTCATGATCATTGAGAGAAATGATATGAATATGCCAATAATCCTTGGGGCACCCTTTCTCGCTACCACTAGAGCACAAATCAATTACGAAAATAGCACCATCCAAATGAAGAAGGGGAAGAAAACAATAAACTTCCCAACGATCCCACGACATATACGAGATATTGCTCTGCAGAAGAAGATGGAGGCTAACACTAATGTAGTCCGTGGTAATGTTCGAGAGAAAATTCTTGCATGGGAGGCAAGGATTAAGAGTTATATGGAAAATGAGATTAGAGAATGTAAGGGTAGAAATAACAATTATATTGAGGCTGATGAGCAAATCAATGACCCCGTTGAATTTACAAAAGGAGACTCAGTGCTCCTAAGGCATTCAGAAACAGAAGCACCTACTAATGAACTAAGTCCCTGGTGGTACGGACCATTCACAATTAAAGGTTTACAACAAGATGGGATAGTAAGCTTGACCAGCAAAGGAGGAGGTGAAGTGACCGCAAATGTCGAGCGATTGAGACACCACCACCATGATAACAAGGATCATATCTATCAGGGATACGTCATTATGAATGATGGAATCACGTAATGTACGTGACTTTGAGTCTATCTACAAGACTCGTTAATAAAGAAAAGCGCTTCTTGGGAGGCAACCCAAGCTTTATTTGTTTTATTTGCTTTGTGTGTTTATTTATTTGTTTGTTTGTTTTTATTTGTTTCCGTATGTGTGTTTAATTTTTATTATTATTGGTTCATGTTAAAAACTAATTTGTGAAAATGCTTTATGTTGTTTTTAACTTCGTCTTAACTACATATAAAGGTATTTTGCAAAAGATAAGTGTAAGGGAAATCTAAATCGGTTTATTAGAACACAAATTAACATGAATCGTAATAATAATAAATTAGCATACATATTAGTGTTTGTTTGAGTCAAATGCTTGTATCGAGTCATAATGATGTTTTGCAGGATTTCCAGGAAGTAAGGTAAAGGTTTTTCCAGAAATTTTCCGGAAACTAAAAATGAAAATTTTTGTCAGGTCATTTCTGACGGCGTCAGGGGTTATAACCTGACGGCGTCAGATTTAATTTCCAGAAATTTTTGAAAGTTTTGTTTTCATAAAAAGTTTTTATTAAATCTCCAACTTATAATCTCCAGGAATCTGCAAAATTTTCATTCCACAAGCATTATATCCTTATATATAGATTTTATCCCGCCGATGTTATGCAGGTTTTCGTGTTTGTTTTCTCAGGTTTAACAGGTTATTTTGGACAAGGAGATGTTTTTGGAATCAAGCTTATGGCGATGCATTAGTCATGGAGCTTCAACATTCTCTTTGGAGGAAGATCTAACCGTGTAATTTCATTATCCACCGAGCGAATCAGGGGAGTATTTGATTTCATTCTTTTACTTTTTGCTTTTACATCTTATTATTTGAACATTGGGGACAATGTTCATCTTAAGTGTAAGGGGAGGGTAAAAGTACGATTTTAGAGAATACAATTGCGCTTGATTTTTGTTTGTTTGATGGTAGATGTGTAATAAAACTGAGAGAAATACTTGTTAAGGTAATTTTAGTGCCAAATTTAAAATTTTTTTACAACATATAGGAGTGAAACTTTAGTTCTAATAAGCGTCTCACGGATAGGAGTTATATAACTAGCACAAAAACCGTACCACTAAAAAATTTTCCACCCCCAAATATGTGAGGTTCGCCCCTAGAATTGGTAGGAAAAGCATTTATGCTATGATGTGTGTACCGGTAGCACTTAGATTCTAGAACTTGCGTTAGGACCATTCCAAGGCCACAAGTGAGACTACATTCGTGTAGTTAGATTTACTACATGATAAGAGGCATTAGGATTAACCCATTGTTTTACACCTGTGTTTTTGTTATAATTACGTTGGCTACATTGGTCAAGTAATTCTCCCACACCCTTTGCGTTGTACTCATTTTTAGTACACGATACCCCTAGTACACCCCTCAAGCCTATCTTTTCGTTTCGACCTTTAAGCATTTTACTTAAAGGAAGAATTTGTTACACCCCACTAAAATGTACACCCAAATCGCCTTAGCCTACCTTGTATGCACTCATCTTTAGTGCATTATTGTTACAACATTTGTTTAAACCCAAGTTAATTATCTAATTGATTACATGGTTGCTAAGTCGAGTCATATCCTTGTACATATTGTTTTGGGACGATTGGGACTCATGGGTAAAGTACTAGTGTAATGGAGTAACGGGGAAGAACATCATTTATTACCCCCATATGTGCTAAATATTTTAAAAGTACTCCAAGTTTTTCAATTATCTTAATTCGAGTCATTAGATTAGTATTTGTAAAGTTATGTAAAAATTCAAGTGTAAGGGGGATGCAATGCCCCTATGATGTATTATTTTGGATGGTAGGGTAAAAGTGTATGCAAAAAAAAAAAAAAAAAAAAAAAAAAAACACAAAAAAATGAGAAAAAGAAAAGTAGAAAAAACATACGGACTACCATCCCGTTTTATTTTATGTTTTTGTTATTTTGTTATTTCGTTTCTAGCTTAAGATCGAGTCTAGTCTTGGCTTAGCAACATTGTATAGTACATGTAATTGATCAAGATTTTTAACTCGCCACCAGTAAAATATCCCGTATCCAACAAAACCGTGTTTTCCTTTTCCCTACACCTAACGTTATAACCCATTTAAAAGCCCTCTTTGATAGTTTATCTTTGGTGCTTACGCCTAGTGGAGGAGGTTTTCGATCCTTTCCCAAGCCTATGGTAATCTATTTGCTATGACAGGTAGTGAGAGATATTATCCGTTTTCATTTATGAGATTTATTTTGATGACACTTGAGAGATGTGAGTATCTAAACACTACTTGTGAGGTGCTAGTTTATAATCTCCGTGCTTATTATGATTGAAGTGGAACGATTATTTGTTGTAATTACTTTTATGTTTGCATTAAATGACCCCTAACTTGTATTTTGATTAGAATAAAAGCGCATTTGCTTGAGGACAAGCAAATCTCAAGTGTAAGGGTATTTGATGAGGCGAAAAGTGTACCGCTTTTAAGGGGTCATTTAAGCCCTAAATCGTATTTATTTGATCAAATATTGCCCTAAATCGTTCCTTTTGTCATTTTAGGTACTTTTGAGGAGAAATCTGGAAAAGGAGGCATTTTGGACGTTTTTGGAGCATTAAAGTGAAGAAAACGGCAAAGTCTCAAAAATCGGCTAAAAGTTACTCTTGACGGCGTCACAATTTACTCTGGACGGCGTCATGCTTTGGCAAGAAAAGTTGGACGTGAAATTTACTCATGATAAGCCAGTGAAAATAGCATGTGAATTCTGACGGCGTCACGCTTTAACTTGATCAAGGGCGTCATGGCTTAAATCATAAGGGGACGGCGTCACGTTCACGAGCTGACGGCGTCAAGCCTTGATAAGCCAGAATGGATTTTGGAAGAGCTAAAGAGGGACGGCGTCAAGAAGGTCATCCGGGAACCCTAGAAGCGGCGAGGTGACGGCGTCACACTCCATAAGGTGACGCCGTCAGATCCAAAAATCTATATATAGTTTTCTAATCTTTTGTCATTAAAGAGAGCTTAGTGTGTGGAATTTTGGGATAAAACCCTAGGACGAATTCAGCTACTTTTTCAGGGCTTTTTGCCTTAGATCTTCCATGTTTCATTGAAAGATAAGTTATCAATTAATCATTCAATATGTCTATGTGTTGTTTGATTCTATCTTATTCTTGTCTTTTGTTTAACATGTTAGGCTAAATTTATCTTGTGTTTGCTTAGATCTAATGAAACCTAGCTATTGATTATTGGTTGTTAGTGTGTTATTAGTTGTATTGGATGATTGTTTATCTATGTTAGGTTTAAGAAAACTGGCTAACTTCCTATTCGGTAACTTGCTTGAACGTCTTAAGAAACATGAACCAAATGCGTACTAAAGGTTTTTATGGTTGTATTTAATGCACAAGCGAATTCTAGTGATCCCATGTTAGGAGCTTCCTAGCCGGCTCGACATAGGAGTGAAGTAGGAGCTTGTAGAGTTGGGGAAGTAAGTACGCCACCCCACGAATGGTATTAAGGAATACACCCGTCATCCACGCGACTAATACACACTAATTAACAGGTAAAAGATAGTTAGGGAGTAAGGAAATCTAAGTAAACACATTTCTCTACACATAAGTTTCTCACCACATTTCATTTTTGTTATTTTATTTTATTTGCATCCGTAGTAATTTTGGGTTAGTTGACTAGCAACTAATTCCGCCCACTCCTTCAAACCCGAGATTTTACTTGCTTTCATAAAAACTATAAAAACATAAAAAAGAATCTTCCTCAACCCTTAGACCTAATTAGAGTAGCCTTTCATACCTAACGAACACTATTCCCTGTGGAGAACGATCAATCCCCCGTACTTACCACTACACTATACTACATCGGTCAGGTACACTGCCTGGTGGGGTTGTAAGCCTCTTGAGATCCCTCGAGAGGTAAAACCTGTTGTAAGGTTACAAAACCACGCAATCATTTGTTTCTTCTGTGTGGGATTTGGATCTTGATCCTCATTGTCGTCATCACGAATCCTTTTACCCTTATCAGCAGCAACTTTGCAAGAAACCTTCTCAATATGTGCTTCAATAGACTTTATGAGACTGATATCTTCAGGAGAAGGAGATGTCATAGCATGGAGTCTGTTGAGAAGTTCAAGTTTGAGTTCTTCAGTGGTGAAGTCTTTGAGTTGCTTGAAGCCTGAATTTGAGATGATTGCTTCTTTAACCTTGACATCAAGTTGAGTATTGACATTCTTGTTAATATTTTTTTGAAGATCAGCAGTGAAGCGTTTGACATAATGTCTTGTTTTACTTTTGATATGATCATCAATATCAAAAGTAAGAAACTCATCCATATTCTGCTTTGTTTCCTGCATCTCCTTGACTTGATCAGACAGATCCTTGATAAGGTTTTTCATCTCTGTCATTTGTTCTTGCAACTTGCTCTCTTTTCTTGCTTGAGCAAGTTTTGCTGCTTTCTTTATTTGTCTGGATATGGGTGAGAGAACTTCAACTCTTGTGACTTTGACGATTTTACTGACATGTTTGCCTTTCATGACTGTTCTGATTCTTTCTGCCATTGTTGCTTCGCCTTTGTGTGATGGTGACTTTGATGGTGATGGAGTGAGTGAAGGTATAGATGATGAAGAATTTGGAGGTGTAGGATCCCTGTGAGATGAAGGTGAAGGTTTTGGAGTATTTCTTGGTGATTCTGGAGGAGTTGGATGCTTGGGAGGTGAATTAGGAGGTGTGATAGGTTTGGGAGAAGGAATGGGAGGAGTCTGATCTCGTGGTTGTTGTTGAGGAGACTTGTTAATATTCATAGGATCGTGAAGTGGAGAGATAATGTAGTTATCGGCTTCATCATCCTCCTTTTGTTTCCTTTCCTCTTCTTCCTTCCTTTGCCTTTCTAATTCAGCAAGTGCCTCCAGCTCATTTGCAGCTTATGTAGCCTTTGTTCCAGTAATTTCCTTTTCTTCATCAGAATTTCCCCATTCACCAGTGTCATCATGGAGGTGTACCTCCTCTTGATGTGGGATGTCATCGAACATTGAATCTGAAATTTCATTTTCTGTGAAGACTATCTTTTCTGATTCAGATTGTGTTAGATTCTCCAAGTCGGGTTGATTAACCGAGCTTGATTGATGAGGGGGAACCGTAGATGTAGCCATATCGGGTTGATTAACCGTATCTGGCTGAACTGTGGAAGTTTTTGATTCACCGGGTTGATTAACCGGATTAGGGGATAACACTGGTGCTGGAGTGACTCCTGATCCTCCTGCTCCCTTAGCAATATCTTCCTTCTTCTTTTCTTCCAATTCCCTCATTACTCTCATATGTAGATCTGCTCTTCTTTCTTTATCAATCTTCTTTTGAATAATACTTGCCTTAGCAGCATTCTCTATGTCAAGCTTTGTTTGAAACTCGGCTTCTTGCTCATTAAGTATTTCCAATTCTGGTTCAGTGTCTTCAGAGGATTCAGAGGATTCATCACGAATACCAATGTCTTCAACTTTTGGTTTTGGAGCAGTCTTAATAATTCTCCTCTTGCTTGGGGGTTATCTCTTTGAAGCACTTGATGCACTTCCAGTTTTACTAGCTCTACTACTTTTGGAACGAGTCTTGGAGGAACCTGTTCCCTCAGTCAGTTTAGTGATGCCGACAAGCTTCTTTTCATAAGCCTGAATGTAATCTTCGTAAGCAGGAGTTTCCTTGACCTCATCAGTAAGTAGAACATCAAACAGCTTAAGACCTTGTTTGTGAGTGCTATCCTTTGGAAAGTATACTGATTTGAAATCCGTGTCCATCTTTATCACATGTCTTTCTCTGTCTTCGGGTCGATTAGAAATATCATGATGCTTATCAAGGAGAAGACTGATCAGCAACTTAGTGTAACGGACAAATGGAATTTTAGTCAATGGTTTTCTGTGCTGAGCATGCATTTGAAACATAAGATCTTCCCATATAATAGTAGCAAAATCAAGGTTGTGTTTGGTAACAATTCCCCAGAAGAGTTGAGCATGAGAAAGTCTTGGATGTTCGTGTCCACTGTCTCTTCCAGACACTGATCGAATCAGAATGTAGTACATTGCTCTCCATGGTTGAGGAATGGACTTGGCATTGATATTTGAGATAATGTTGAGTGGAAGATTTGGATCTACATCATATCCAATGCCAATGAGAAAGTTGAGAATGTCTTGTTCAGTGGGTGAAGGCCAGTATTGTCGTGAGATATCCGGTGGATTAGGTAGAGATAAAGCTTCACGTAGATGTGCTGGTGTGACTTTGACTTGTTTTCTGTCAAGAGTGCATGTGAAGAATTTGTTACTGTCATCAGGTTTGATAGTGCTCCACATCTGATGGATGTATAACTCAGGAATACTATCTGAATCCTCCAAAATACTACGGCATTCATGTCTTTTGAGGATTTCAATAACAATGCGACAACTTGGTTCAGCACACTTGATGTTATCAAAGACAACTCTTGAATTGTTCTTGCCATACTTAGCCGTGAATCCTTGTGGGAATAATTCAGCTTTGGTGATCAATGGAAGAGGTTGATGTTGTTGTTGTGAAGACATTGTGGATAATCTGAAACAGCATTATGAAACCAATTTGCAGGATATATGTGTGTTAGCTTTAGTTGAGACTCAATGTTTGCACATAACATCCTTTATTATCATGACTATGCAATCGTTAATCTATGAATTAATCAATTTTTAATTTGCATAATAAACCTTCTCTTTAATTTGACAAGACTTAAGGAAATTTGTAATTTCTTTGGAAATTTGTAAATTTCGAAGGCAGTTGTCAAATGCGAGAAACTTTGACAAATGCGAGAGAAATTACCAATTGCGAGAGAAAATACCAATTGCGAGAAAAATTGTCAAATGCGAGAGAAAGTCCAATTGCGAGAAAAATTGTCAAATGCGAGAGAAATTCCAATTGCGAGAAAAAATTTCAAATGCGAGAGAAATTCCAATTGCGAGAAAAGTTTTTCAATTGCGAGAGCATTTACCATTTGCGATAGCAACCACCAATTGCGAGAGCAATGGCAATTGCGAAAGCAAATGACAATTGCGAAAGCAATTGCAAATTCGAGAATATCTTATACAAGAAATTCCGAAACCCTTTTGACGACGATTTTTCACCAAGATTTTGCATTTCATTTTAACACAGATTAATGATCTCACGCTAATTGCAATGGGTTCACATAGCTATTTTTCGCATTTTGTCCAAGTTATAACAATATTTAACCACAAAATCACTAGAATCAAACTGCTTGTGCATCGTGTTCTTCATAAACCCTAAATTTCAATTAACGACTAATGAGTGTTTTTGGGTTTAATCTGAGGCAACACATGTTCAATTCACATCATAACATCAACACAACAACTCTGTAATTACACCAAAACATTCGTACTCGATTTTCCCCAAATTATGAACATAAACCCTAAAATCAAGAATAAGCATTCATATGGATTTCTGGTACGATTACTCATGCATATATGTAATACAATCATTTTCTAAGCACAGAAGTACAATCACAATCATTCATAGCACATAGGATTAAAAAATCCCCAAATCTACGCAAGACCTAGAATTACGACTAATCATTATACACAAAATCCACCGTTGGATCTCTAATTCCTTGAGAACCGTATGTTATAATCACATAATATTCATAAAAACACTCACAGATTTGTTAACACTTGAACGGATGATCAGAATTAATTTTAGCCGTTGATTGGGTTGTTGAGTGGAAGTAAATGCGAGAGACAAGAATAGCAGTGAAAGTAAATGAATAGCAGAGTACATTTAATTCTTTACTTTTAACTTTTATCCTTTTTTCCACAATTAGTCCCTTAACCTCAATATTTAGCACATTTAATCCTAACCAAACAATTTTCAATATTAATCACTTATGGTCCTTTAACCTTTTGTTGTTACCATCAAAGTCCTAACCATTTAGCAAATAAGCCTTAGGATATACCATCATAACCAATACGAAGCAATAGTGTTGCAGAAAACATGCAAGTACAAATTTTAAAAAATTTGTGAAATTTTGTGTCTCCCCCTCAACATTTGTTCAAAAATAAATAAAGATGGTTGAACAAAATGTTGAATAAGGGTTTGTACTTGCACACACGTTTTTTTTTTTTTTTTTTAGATATTTACAAAGATAGTTTTGATGTTTGACTTTGTTTAGTTGTTTTTGAGAAATTTTTCTAAATCATTTGGCGTCAAACATCTCATACCAATCCGGTGAACCAGATCCACAAATCTTGCATGAGGCAAGGCTTTTGTGAACAGATCCGCCAGTTGGTGTTCAGTTCCCACAAAGTATAATTCAACAGTACCCTTTTCCACGTGTTCCTTGATGAAATGGTATCGGAGATCAATATGCTTGGACTTCGAATGCTGTACTGTGTTGCATGAAATGGCAATGGCACTCTTGGAGTCGCAATACATCGGAATCTTGTTGAATGTGTAACCGTAGTCCATCAGTTGTGATCTCATCCAGATGACTTGAGCACAACAGGCAGACATGGCTACATAATCTGATTCTGTTGAAGACAGGGAGGTACAATCTTGCTTCTTTGACTGCCAAGAGAATAGCTTATCACCCAAAAACTGTGTTCCTCCGGATGTACTTTTCCTTGTGTCTAAGCACCCTGCATGGTCAGCGTCTGAAAATGCAACAAGTTCAAACCCAGAATCCTTTGGATACCAGATCCCCAAATTAATGGTTCCCTTTATGTATCTAAGGATTCTTTTAACGGCTGACAAATGCCGTTCAGTCGGTCTAGACTGATATCGGGAGCAAAGATATGTGGCAAATACAACATCCGGTCTGCTAGCCGTGAGATACATGATCGAACCAATCATACTACGATACTTCGTAGGATCAATGGGTGTCCCATGTATGTCAGCATCTAGCTTCGGGGATGAGGAGGACATTGGGGTATTATAGGTGTCACAGCTGGTCATACCATGCTTTTCCAGGATTTCCTGAGCATATTTTGACTGACTTAGAAATATACCACGGGGTGATTGATGAACTTGCAATCCTAGAAAGAAGTTAAGTTCACCCATCATAGACATCTCAAAGTTTTGTTTCATCAGTTTAGAAAAAGCGTTTGAATATTTTTTATTGGTTGAGCCAAAAATAATATCATCCACATAAATTTGAACAATGAGAATGTCGTCCCCGTGTGTTTATATAAATAAAGTCGGGTCAACAGTTCCAATGGTAAAATGATTAGCAAGGAGAAATGCAGACAGTTTATCGTACCACGCCCTCGGGGCTTGTTTAAGGCCGTATAGGGCTTTCTTAAGCCGATATACATGGTTTGGATGATCTGGGTCCACGAAGCCTTCTGGTTGTGACACGTACACCTCTTCTCGGAGTTGTCCATTGAGAAATGCCGTCTTCACATCCATCTGATAGACTGTGATGTTCTTGTGGGCTGCATATGCCAGAAACATTCGAACTGCCTCAATCCGAGCTACTGGAGCAAATGATTCCTCGAAGTCAATACCCTCTTCTTGGCTATACCCTTTTGCTACCAGTCGGGTCTTGTTACGAATCACTGTTCCATCTGCACCTAGCTTATTCTTCCAAATCCATTTCAATCCAACAACATAAACTCCATCTGGTCTTTCAACTAATTCCCAAACTTCCAAACGTTTGAATTGTTCCAGCTCTTCTTGCATGGATTCAATCCAGTTGTCATATGTAAGGGCTTCTTTGATGTTTTTAGGTTCAGATTGACAGACAGTGAGTGCATACATGCAGTGTTCACTATCTGAGTGAAGTTTTTGTCTTGTGATGACTGGATTGTTAGGATTTCCAATTATATTAACCAAAGGATGATCTCTTGTCCATTTGTGGGTGGATGGAAAGTGTTGAATGTTGTTATGGTGATCTGACGGGTCCATATTGCTCGAGGATGATTCTCCTGGTTCTGGAATGGTTGGTGGTGGAGCAAATGGATTGAAGAATGCATTCCCGTCATAATTTGAAGGTGCGGGAACTTGGTTAGAAGTGGGGGAAGAATCTTCAACTGCAGGTGGAGGTGTTTGAACCATGGGTGATGAAGGTTCAGGTTGAGGTGCATTGTTATCAACTACTGTAGTAGTAGTTGCAGATTGATCAGGTGCTTGATTTTGGACATGTTGAGCAGCGGAACTGGTGGAAGCATCTGATGCACTACTAACACAAACTTCATCAAACATTGGGGCAAACAAATCTTCCAGATCTTTCCTGTTAAAAGGTAAAGGTGCAGCCGAAGATTCAGGGAAGTTTAGACGGTTATGTTCGGGTTCTAAGCGGTCTTGCTCAGAAGCCATTTCCGTGAGTTCATCAAAATTGGCGTGTATAGTCTCTTGAATTTCCCCGGTCCGACGATTCCAAATTCTATATCCCTTAGAATTCTCACAGTAGCCAACGAATATCCCAATATCTGCTTTAGCCTTAAGTTTACCAAGATCATCTCTATCATTCTTCGGGTAACACAGTGCTCCAAAGACATGAAAGTAGTTGATATTTGGTTTTCTGCCTTGAATAAGCTCATATGGAGTTTTGTTGTGTCGTCTGTTGATCATGTCGCGGTTCTGAGTATAACACGCCGTATTAACAGCTTCAGCCCAAAGGTAATCTGGCAATTGAGCATTGATCAACATTGTTCTAGCTGCTTCCACAAGCGTACGGTTTCGTCTTTCAACTACACCATTCTGTTCGGGAGTGCGAGCAATTGAATATTGATGAACAATCCCATGTTTCTCAGTGTATTCCCGAAGGGTTTGATTCTTAAATTCAGTGTCGTTGTCTGTTCGAATAATCCTGACGGTGTTACGGACTTGAACTTGAATCTTTGTGAGAAACGTGATGATCATTGAAGGAACTTGATCTTTTGTCCGAAGAAAGTAGACCCATGTCCATCGTGAGTAGTCATCAACTATTACCAATATATACCTTTTTCCGTTAGTAGTTTGAACCCGCATTGGACCACACAAATCCATATGTAGCAGCTGGAGGACATGATCTGTGCTGTGTTCTGTTTTGGGAGGAAAGTGAGCACGGTGACTTTTCCCTTGTTCACATGCAGAACACAAATGATCTTTGGCGTATCGGAATATGGGTAAACCGTCAACCAATTTATGCCTTGCAAGGTCAGTCATGGTTTTGAAATTGAGATGAGACAATCTTTTATGCCATAACCAAGACTTTGTGGGAGTAGCCTTGGAGAGTAAACAAATAGGAGATGAAGTTGTCATGCCTTCAAAGGATATGGTGTATAGACTGGTTTCGCGTCTTCCTTTCATCAAATCATTTCCTTGAAGATCACGAATGAAGCAAGTTTTCTCCCTAAATGCTACTTCTAAGTCTCCGTCACAGAATTGTCCCACTGAGAATAAATTATGACCAAGGCCTTCAACATAGTATACACGACTGATTTCGATGTTCCCATTAACATAATCTCCATAGCCCATTATTGCTGCGAAGTGATCATTCCCGAATCTGACCGTTCTAATGAACTTTGCGATAAAGTTTGTGAGAAGCTTGAGGTTGCCGGTCATGTGTCGGAAGCACCCGCTATCAACAATCCAGAGAACAATTTGAATCACCTGCATCACAAATATTGGAAACAGGTGGAGAATTGATAACGGTTGGACCCGTTGGGTTAGAAACACAAGATTTAATTATTTTAGGAATCCATTTAAAGCTTGCAGTGTTCTGTAACCAACGTTGCCATGTCCAACTAGTCTCAGCCTTTTTCCTAATGAATGCACTAGGTGATTTAGTTGTCTTAGGTTTGGCTATGGGTGTTTCAACGGTTTTCTCAGAAACAACTAGTGGTGGTTTCCCTAAAATGGACTTGGCAACATTTTTTAGCCTAGAGGAAGAGCCACTAGTTCGTTTCTTTTTACGTTTCAACAAAGTTTTAGCAATGCAGTTTTGATGATCACCAGATAATATACTAGCATGACAAACAATACAACTTGCATCAACCAAAGCATTAACATTATCATTCAAAGATTCACCATTTGTTACATCATTCCTAGAATTAGACTTTTCTAAGGTCGATTCTATTCCTGACATTACATCTGTGTTATTCAAACTACTTTCTTGAACTTCTGAAGACTTAGATGATCCATTCCTAGACTTCCTGACTCTTCTCTTCTGTTGTTTCTTGGGAGTCTTGGAACTACTAGCCTTAGAGATAGTATCTAGTCCTGTGGAAGTAGAAGTGTTTGCATTAGTGGTTGAGTCTGATGCTTGGGTAATTGTTTTGTCTACTACATACATCCCTGGGGCAATCTTATGAATATTAGCTTTGCCTTTATCTAAAACTCTGATTTTCTTTTTCAGATCAACAATGATGTGTTGGAATTCTTGATTTTGAGAATCTAATTTTCTGTTTAGGCGAACTGTGTCTTTTCTGTTTTGAAGAATTTCATCCAGTTCCTTTTCATTTTCAAACAGTTTTAGTCTTAAGAAAGCCTTTGTTTCCTTAAAATTTTCAGGAACATGACTGTTTTGAAATGATAAAGATCCAATTAGATTTTGAAATTTTAGTTCAAATTCTGCACTTTGATTGTAACACCAATCAAGTCGTTTTTGAAGATTAAAAACTTTGTTTTCCACATCATTGTTGATTTGTCGAAGATCCTCATTCTCTTTGACCAAATTCTCTATCTCAATGTGCAACATCTCAACATTTACAGCATGATCTTTCACAAGTAATTCATTGCATGACTCATAAAGCGAATTCATGATCACAGAAACAACGTCATAGCACAGAACTTTTTCTAAGAGTCGATCATTTTCTTTTGCTAAAAATTTCCTTTGATGTTTTTGACGTTGAACCTTGTCATCTTTAGCTTTGAAAATGGTTTGCATAGATACTACTTCCGTGTATAACTCATCTTCCCATTTTGTTGCGCATTTCTTCAGATTTCTGACATGAGGAAGAATTTTCTTTTGAAGAATCTCTTTCTTTTCTTTTTGAACAGGAGAAAGAAAAGAAGAGACAGGAATTTGAGAACTAAACTCAATTTCATTCTCCAAACGAGAAATGTCGTCCATAAATGTCTTAAAATATCGAAGAACCCGACATTTTGGAGGCATTTGTGGATCAACAATATCCTCTGTCAAACAATCTTTGAATTGGACAGCAGTTGTGGGGACAGAAGTTATAGACGAAGGAGCATTTATGTTTGTGTATGTTAACGTTTGTTCTGGATGGTCCTTAGGAGGGACAAATGATTTGCTCAAATGAGGTCGTGCATTATAATCATAATGTACTTTTGAAAACTTGTTTTGTGAATTTGATTGACCCTCAATTTTGTTTGCAAGAAAATCAGTTTCTTCATCAATAGAATACATAACAACACGTTGAAAGGTATCATCTAACAAAAATGTTGCATTATATAACTTAGGATTGTCTTTGAGTGCTATGTGTAAATTACGGGGTTTGTCACTTCCAAGTGCAAAACTTTCTCCTTTAGGACTCGGTTTCACAGTTAGTTTTTGAATTTGTGTTACAGATTTACCCGTTTTATACACAACATTTTGAAATTCTTTGAGTTTAGTTTCCAAATCCAGGATTTCGTCAAGATATGAGTCAACACGTTTCCTAGTGGCTTGCTTTTCTTCAAGAAGATCCTGCTGAGATGTTGAAAGCTCTGTTTGAGTTTTTAACAACTCAGAAGTTAAAGCATCAATTTGTTTTATGAATTCAAATTGATCCTTTTCTTTTTTAGAGAGAAGCTCAGCTTTGGCAACGGTTAGCTCACGAACTTGACTTTCTAAATTTTGAACTTTTACATACTCTTGTTGGAAAGCAATTTCAAAACCTTTTTCACGTTTATCTTGTTTAAGATATCCTGAAAGTTGTAATTTGTAGCACTCATTGTCCTTTGTTAACATTGCAATCTTTTCTTTCAGATTATTATTGATTTCATTGCATTTTTCAATTTGTGATTGGGTGGTCATTAACAAGGCCTGAAGCTCTGAATCTTGATCAGTCAAAGGATCATTTTGTTCAATATGATCCAAATTTTCATCTTCAATAGGATCATCAAATGAAATGACAGTTTTATCATCATCAAATGATACAACAGTGTTTATTGGATCATCTGATGGAGATGAGAATGATGAATCAAGTTGAACAGAATTATCATTTGTAGATGAAGATGCAGATGGTGAAGCAATTTCATTTATAAGACATTGTGGATCAGGTACCTGAGATAGACCATCGGTGTCATAGACCGGGCCTGTCTCGGACATGTTCATCTCTTGCATGTTTGCCATGAGCATTACTGCAGCATTTGCCTCAAGGTCTTCCATCTCATCATCAGATGCAGCATTTGCCATGAAGCTTTGCTCATTCTGAGTTATCATTCCTGCTGCTTTTTCATCTTTGAGAGCCATTAGAAGAGCTTCCTTGTGATATGCACTGCCCATAGTTCGAGGCTTTAGACATGCATTAGCCATGTGACCATTCCCACCACAGTTGTAGCATGTGATTGAAGTATTTGCAATGCCTTTCTGTGCATTCCCAGCCATCGGATTTCTGCTCTGAGTATTACCCACACTGTTCCTGTTACCCCCTGCTGAATTGAACCTATTCCCTCCTGACTGAAACCTCTGAGACCCGTAGTTTCCACTGTTTCCTGAACCATATCTGCCTGAAGACCTATTCTGAATTTCCACTCTGCCATCATGAATAACAGCTTGATTCCTGGTGTTGGAAGATGAACGAAGACGGTTGTTGGATTTGGTGAACTTGCCAAATGCCTTAGCAATTAATCCAAATGCTTCATTAAGAGAGTTGAAGGCATCCTCTTCCTCATCATAATCAGTGTTTGAGTACAACAAGGAATTTGAGTTGTTATATGGAACCATTTGGTTGACAGAGTATTGTGATGGTGCTTCATATGGGATGATTTGGTTAGAAGGTTGTGGTTGAAAACTTGGTTGAAAAGATGATTGACCAAATTCCTGGTTTGGTAGTTGAAAGTTGGATTGAGCAACGAGAGCAAGTGAGTTCGGTGTTGGTGCTGGTATGAAACCTCCTCGTGCTGCAACTTCCTTATCCACCTCAGATTGATGTTGTTTCAGAAAGTCATACATTAGTCCATACTTGACTTCACCAATCTTCTTAGTTTTCCTGACAAATGTTGCATATTTCTGCCATTCTGGTCCAAGGCAACCCAGAAATTTTGAATTGATAGCAATCTTAGGTAACTTGATGTCATGACGATCGAGGTCATTTACAACATTTGTGAAACGGTGGTAGTATGATTCAATTGTCTCTCCTGGTTCCATGATGAAATTGTTATATTCCATGTAAAGCTTTGACTCAAGGTCTTCTTGATTTAACTCAGTCCCTTCCATGAGAAGATGCACATGTTCCCACATGTCTTTGGCAGTCTTTTGAGCATCAATACTTCGGTAAATAGGATTGGGAATCCCCTGAAGTATGTAAGACATTGCCAATTGATTTGCCTCTTGTTGCAGTGTTTGTTCATTTGTGTAGTTAACGACAGCAATGGGAGTTGATGTTTCATCTCTTTCTGTAGTTCCTGGAACAACATTAACTGGAAGTGGAAATGGTCCTTCTTCAATGACTTGCTTAAGATATTTCCCATGGGGTTTACGGAGTTCAATGAATCTGAGAAATCTACTAGCCCACTGCACATAGTTACCAGGTGTCAGCATAGGTGGAGTATCCTGATTCGCAGCTTCATGTCGGGATTGCTGACTACTGATTGCTTCACACATCTTGTTAAACCAATGTGGTTCTCTGGAGTAGGATGGATTGTTCATCATTTGATTTTGTTGCATGATTTGTTGTGGGGATACTTGTGGTGGAGAGAGAAATTGATGCTGTTGCACGAATGCTTGTTGTTGTTGATATTGAGGATGAAATTGCTGTTGTTGAGGATATTGCTGTAGCTGATAGTAGTAATTGAAGTGAGGTGGTTGAGACATTTTGTTGGATCTTTAGATAATTAAGATGTGTTTTAAGAGTTATGATATTTGATTATTTAAGTTTACTTAATGTTATTAGTCCAATTGCGAGAAACACTGTTTGAATTGCGAGAGATTCTGAATTGCGAAAGAGGTTGTCCAATTGCGAAAGATCTGAGTAATTCCGAGAGATTCACCAAATGCGAAAGAAAATTGTAATTGCGAGAAATAATCTCAATTGCGAGAGAACTTAGCAATTGCGAGAGATAACTCTGAATTGCGAAAGATCAAGCAATTTCGAAAGATTTTTCAAAAATTACAATTTCGATCACATTCTCAAACTTTTATACAAAAGATGAGAATAATTCCAAGTCGAGGTAGTTTCACAACCTTACACAAGGAAGGAAACACCGAGTACCAAATCCGAAGAAGCTGATGAATTGCGAGAAACCCTTGTTCAGTCCAATTGCGAGAAACCCTTAAACTAGCAATTCCGAGAAACCCTTTTTACCAAATGCGAGAAACCCTTGAATTTTTGCAGACCAATTGCGAGAAACCCTTTTCCTTCGAAATTCAACCCAAAACGTTGGATGATGATGAAAATCGTACAACTGATGAATATTAGCGATTAAAACACCAAATTTGCACCAAAGTTTACAACTTTATCCTTAAAACACGAAGATTTTATGGAAAGGAATAAGCAACGATTTGCAAAACCCACGTTTTTCACACTTTTAACGCAACGAATGACAAAAACCTTAGGTAAACCAATGAAAACAAATGAAATAACGATTAAATCTACTCTTAAAACACTAAACTTAACTACCTTTGGCGAATGATACCACTTGTAGGTCACTAATATCTCAAATACACACACGTTAAAGCAAAGTAACTACGTACTACTACTATATTATAAGCTACGCTAATAGAGAAAATACAATAAGCAAATAAGCTATTGAGAATAAGATGAGAATAAGTAGTAAAGGAAGGCTTTCATTAGTCGAATGTTACAAGGACAAGGCTTACGCAAGATGTATGAAAAACCAACATTAAATATGATGCCCCATGCCTTCTATTTATAGGCTTTGGGATAGGGCAACATTTCCATGATACATTCTAGAAGTAATTTAGCAAAAGGGGCCGGCCCATGGATCACTAATGGACCGAGCCTCTAACTTAAACAATATGATCCATAAACTAAGCAACATATTATCGGAATTGACTTAGACTTGAATTATAAATAAAACGTGTTCCTAACAATTTCACTATTCATCATTTTTAAAGTCAGTTTGAGACTTTGGGATGTTTCAAAAAAAATTACTATTCATGAAACACTATTCATTCCTGGAGGAAAAATCACTATTCATGGTTAGCGTTCATCCTTTTCGTAAACTAGGTTTACAGGTGTTCAAATTCGCGTAACCAGTATGGTTTAGCTGCGTATTCATGCATCATCAGTAAGGACACGTCATATAGACTAGAGTAGTCTACATATCATCAGTAACATCATTATCATATTAGGTCATGCACGGGTTTGTGTGATTTTCATTAACGTATGTTTAATTATTTAGTTAACGTTACCACTCAGTCATTACTACTAACATTATACCCGATACTCCCGTTAGTGATCATAACATATTTTCATACTCATTATAATGATATAAGGATTATATTATTACTTTACCTGGTGTTTTAAATCAATTGCTATATGTTCCGTTAGGAGCTTATAACTCCGTCGGTTTGCGATATTTCAACCCGATAATCATTCTAACACCCGATTCTTGCAAGGAATATGATTTTACAATTTTTACAACTTTGTCATATTTTATTTCACCTCGTCACGATTTATTTCTAGTTAACTCGGTACACGATAACACCTAATGTATACACAAACAACTAATACTTGCTTAAATGGGGGGACAAGATCTTTAATTAGCAACATATTTCTTCTCTTTTCCTTCCATGTGCCGCCCCCCTAGCACCCCTATTTTCTCCAAAACACTTGATTTACTTGACTTCATTGAATACTTCAAGACTTTATGTCTTTTAATAGAATAAACCTAGAGAATATGCCATTTGTATATTAGGCAATGATTAGGCAGTCATTATTGTAATTATTCCTTCCCATATTATTATTTGTATATTAGGCAATGATTAGGCAGTCATTATTGTAATTATTCCTTCCCATATTATTGGGATTTGTACTCTGTATATATATTGATAGATCAATGAGAAGGAGACAACGATTGGTCCATATCTTTCATGGTATCAAGAGCCTAGGTAACCCTAGCACCACATCCACTGCCCTCCTCTCCCTTCTTTCCTCTCCATTCAGCCGATCTCTTTTCCTCTCGGCAAACCCCCCTTCTCACCTTCGACTATGTCTTCTTCTCAGATTCATCCTGCGGTCACTGTAACAAACATAAAGAATTTCATTCCCTTAATCCTTGACCAACAAACCAGTCATTATAATACCTGGGCCGAGCTATTTAAAATACATTGCAAAGCCTACGAAGTATACGATCATCTCCTACCCAGACCTGAAACCGATCCTTCTACCCCATCCGATAAAGACAAAGAAACCGCATCCTCAAAACCAACCCACTCCGAGTCATGGGAACGTATAGATGCCATTGTATTGTAATGGATATACGGCACCATAACTCAGGACCTCCTACACACCATCATGAAAAACAATACCACCGCATACGGCGCTTGGAGCACCTTGGAAAATCTTTTCCTAGATAACCAAGCATCCCGAACCATAGACCTTCAAAACAAATTTGCCAATACCCGCCTTGACCAATTCCCTAACATGTCATCCTATTGCCAATCCATGAAACTTATATTCGACCAACTCACCAGTCTCGGCTCTAATGTTACTGAAAAACAACTCGTCATGCAAATCCTCACAGGCTTAACCGATCAATATGAGAGCATCTCTCTCATTCTTCAACAAATCGAACCCTTACCAGACTTCTACAACACCCGTTCTCGCCTATGCCAAGTTGAAGAACGCAAAACCGCCCAAGCAAAACTCTCGGCTCAGGCCGCTAGTACCGAATTAAACACCACAACTGAACCATCCAACCGTAACAACACAGAAACCCGTGACCGAAATCGCCCTGATACATATGACCGAACCCGAGGGCGAGGTCGTGGCAGGGGTCGCGGAAGGTCCCGTGGAAATTTTGGACGTGGCCGGTCGAACAATAATACCTACAGCTACAATGCACCTGCTTGGTCTTACCCATATTGGGCCAGCCCACCTCCCACATTTAATTCCTGGACTCAATGGCCCCAACCGCCTCCCTGTCCATACCCCACGGCCCAATCACAAAACCCCACGGCCCAATCCTCAAACAATCCAGCCCAAGGTATTTTGGGCCCAAGGTCGAATCAATCCAACAGCAGCAGCACCCCAGCCCAGTCTTACAACGCTGGGTACTCTCCTACAGACATTGCTCAGGCTCTCTACAACTTAGCGCTGCATCACAACGACCCCTCTTGGACAATGGACACCGGGGCGTCAGGTACTATGTCTCCTCAGTCTGCTATGTTCTCATCTATTTTTAATAGAATTATTCGTAACATTATTGTTGGTGATGGCAAAACCATTCCGGTCTTAGGACAGGGCGACATCACCCTACCACCACCCTTCCCACCTTTTAAACTTAAAAACGTACTTTATGCACCCAACCTTGTCAAAAACTTAATTTTTGTCCGTCGTTTTACTACTGATAACCAATTGTCTGTTGAATTTGACCCCTATGGTTTTACTGTGAAGGACCTCCGGACCAAGAAACCTATCCTACGGTGCAATAGCTCGGGGGATCTCTACACTCTCAGCCCGTCCAACATCACCAAACTTTCCACCGCATCCACTTTTGCTGCTATTTCCCAAGACATTTGGCATCAACGGCTCGGTCACCCAGGCCCAGCTATTTTACAAACTTTAAAAAGTTCATCTTCAATAAAATGTAGTTCTCGTAATAATAAAGTTTGTCCTGCTTGTATTTTTGGGAAACATGTTCGTCTCCCTTTTGCAACTTCTTTTACAGGTACTTTAATACCATTTGATCTTATTCATAGTGATGTTTGGACGTCTCCCATCATTAGCAATGGGGGACACCGTTATTATGTCTTATTTTTGGATGACTACACCAATTTTTTGTGGACCTACCCAATAGCAAACAAATCAGACGTATTCTCTATGTTCACCATTTTCACAACTTTTATCCAAACTCAATTTAACTGCAAAATCAAACAACTTCAATGTGACAATGGACGTGAATACGTTAATCACCAATTTCAAATGTTCTGCAAACTTAATGGAATGCACTTCCGTTTCTCTTGCCCACACACATCCTCCCAAAACGGCAAAGTAGAACGAAAAATCCGGTCCATAAACAACATTATGAGAACCCTCCTAGCCCAATCCTCCATGCCAAACATTTATTGGCATCATGCACTTGAAGTTGCCACCTACCTCCTAAATATCATACCCTCCAAAATCCACAAATTTCAAACCCCCACCAATCGCCTTTATAATACTCATCCTGCTTACGACCACCTACGGGTTTTTGGTTGCCTTTGTTACCCCCTAATACCTCACACCACAATCCACAAACTTGAATACCGATCCACGCCTTGCGTTTTCATCGGTTACCCACCTAATCATCGAGGGTACAAATGTCTTGACCTCTCCACCAACAAGATCACCATCAATCGTCATGTCCTTTTTGATGAATCCATTTTCCCCTTTTCCAACAAACCGCAGCCCACACTTCAAACCTATACATTTCTGGATGACAACATTAGCCCATATTTTCACCATCACTCCAAACACTCATCGGCCCAACCCAACACTCCACATACACCCGCCCTTACCGATTGCCTATCCACACCCCACCCGGACCAAATCCTTGATCCACCTGCCCACACTACAGACCCACACACCTCGGCCCATTCATCACCCGACCCTATGCCTAACCATCCTACTTCACCATCACACCACTTCAACAATGCCCCAGCCCACCCCTCACCGACCCAAACACCATCACCACACTCGGCCCATTCTTCCCCACCCTCCTCAACAGCCGGAACCATACCCATCCCCCCTTCACCACCCGCCCGAACCATGCGGATACGTGCGATGTCCGGGATAACCAAACCTAAACAAATCTTCAATCTACATACACACACACTATCTCTCCCATTCCCAAAAACCCCAAAGACGCCCTTTCTAACCCGGACTGGTATAATGCCATGACAAACGAATTTAATGCTTTAATTAAACATAAAACATGGGAACTAGTGCCGAGGCAGGCAAACATGCATGTTATACGCAGTATGTGGTTGTTTAAACATAAATACAGGTCAGATGGCACTTTGGAACGGTACAAGGCTCGACTAGTCTGTGACGGTCGTAATCAAGAAGTCGGTGTGGATTGCGGTGAGACTTTTAGCCCGGTTGTCAAACCGATAACCATCAGAACGGTACTGACACTTGCACTCTCTCAATCTTGGTCCATACATCAATTGGATGTTACAAATGCTTTCCTACATGGCAACCTCAGTGAAACAGTTTATATGTATCAACCCATGGGCTTTCGTCACAGGGATTATCCAGATCATGTTTGTCTTCTTAAAAAGTCCCTATACGGTCTTAAACAAGCGCCACAAGCATGGTACCAAAGGTTCACTGATTTTGTTCTCTCTATCGGGTTCATACAGAGTAAATGTGACAACTCACTTTTCACTTACAACCACGGGGGTGACATTGCTTATTTATTAATGTATGTGGACGATATAATTTTGACCACCCCGTCTACTGTTCTGCGCCAGAAACTCATGGCTCGACTTGCATCAGAATTTGCCATGAAGGACCTTGGGCCTTTCAGCTATTTCTTGGGGATTAATGTCACTAGAACTGGAAATACAATGTTTTTATCTCAACAATCTTATGCCAATGACATTATTGCTAGAGCTGATATGCAATCATGTAAATCGGTTGCCACTCCCGTTGACACAAAGCCGAAGCTGAGTACCACTTCCAGCCCTGCGTTCGATAATCCCACCTTGTACCGTAGTCTCGCCGGTGCCCTTCAGTACCTGACTTTTACGAGACCAGACATCAGCTATGTGATTCAACAGATCTGTATTCACATGCATGCCCCAACAGTTGAAAATTGGAAAGCGTTAAAACGCGTCATTCGATACCTACAAGGTACGTCTACCTACGGTTTGACACTGGCACCATGTCCTACTGTGTCTCTTCGAGCCTATACTGATGCTGATTGGGCAGGATGCCCAGACACTCGTCGTTCAACCTCCGACTACTGCGTCTACATGGGTCCAAATCTTCTCTCCTGGTCCTCCAAACGGCAACCCACCGTTTCTCGGTCTAGCGCGGAGGCCGAATACAGAGCTGTTGCAAATGTTGTTGCAGAGATATGTTGGATTCGAAATCTCTTGCTCAAACTTCGTCACCCACTTCGCACGGCTACTCTTGTCTAATGTGATAACATCAGTGCCATTTATCTCTCTGGAAATCCAGTACAACATCAACGCACAAAACATATCGAGCTCGATATTCACTTTGTTCGTGAACACGTTCAGCGCGGCAATGTTCGCATTCTTCACACTCCTATGCGATTCCAGATTGCCGACATATTCACCAAAGGCTTACCAAGAGTTTTATTTGATGAGTTCAGGTCCAGTCTCAACATTCGTCCACCTCTCGCTTCGACTTCGGGGGTGTAATAGAATAAACCTAGAGAATATGCCATTTGTATATTAGGCAATGATTAGGCAGTCATTATTGTAATTATTCCTTCCCATATTATTATTTGTATATTAGGAAATGATTAGGCAGTCATTATTGTAACTATTCCTTCCCATATTATTGGGATTTGTACTCTGTATATATATTGATAGATCAATGAGAAGGAGACAACGATTAATCCATATCTTTCATCTTTGATTTAATTTCTATAACACTTACATATTGCAAGTAAACTAGCTAAAAGAGATCAAACTCTCTCTTTTTCTCTCCATTTGGATCGGCCACATTCAAGAACACAAGAAGCTCCATAAATTTTTCAAGAACAAGTATCAATCAAGTCTCTTTTATACTCCTTGTTAGGATTTTGAAATAAAAATCCCAAGGTTTCTTACATTATCATCTCCAAAACTCTTCAAAGCATCAAGTAAGCTTCAAGTGAACTTTTCAATCTTTTCATACTTTCATTTGATGTATTTTTTTGTGCTAGCAACTAATCATACAAATATATATATGTTACATACAACTCAATGCTTAATTTTTCATTTTTTTTACATAGATCTATGGATCTAAAGGTTTTTAGTAATATCCTCATGATATCCACCATTTTTGGTGATGTTTAGGACCCCATGACACCCTAAGAAGTTGTATGGAAGGATTAGATTAGTTGTGGTGTTGATTGGAAGTGGTTTGATCAAGTCTTGAACCATAAAAATGAGTTTTAACAACAATAGAAAAGGGTCTGTCCAAAAACGTGAAATCTAGAAAACTCAGTAACTCAGGGGATATTTTGGCTTAAATATTCAGAAAATACTTTAAACAACGAAACCGTGGGCGCTTGAATGAGTAAAAACCGACTTACGACGAAGAAGATATGATTTTTCTAAGTTTGACAACGAAAACTAATTTTCTGAAAATTGCGTGCTGTTTGCCGAATTTCAACGGAAAAAATGAGGTGTTAGACATGATCTAGATGACCTGACCTACTGAAATAATGTTAGTTCATGTTAATACGAAGCCGTGGATATAAAGAACGTAGAAAACAAACACATAACGACAAAGATATACGCGTTTAAAGTCCGACAATTTCACTAAAATTCCATCAGCTTTTAACAAAAATGTTTCTAAGTATAGAAGAACCATTTTTGCAATACACTATATTGAGAGCCGTATTTCTTATCAATCGAGACCCGTATGATCAAAAGTTAAATGACACGTCTTCAAGACATCGTTACAAGTTTTCAAAGACACCGAGCCGATTCACTAACACTTAACGAGCACCCATTTATAACTAGTTTTGCAAAGTCATTTGGTCACATATTTTCAAGTTAAGAAAAATATTAAATTACGATGAAAACATTATATTTACCGATAAAACACCAAACGATGATCGTGGAGTACCGTTTCAAAATATTTACACGAAAAGTAGTTTATAACTTAATGAGACGTCAAAAATGTATTTTTCGACGATAAACGTTATTTTCAAAATTAACGAGTGGTATCGATAACATACGTATTTGCATGTGTAGCATCATTTCATTTGCTTACATTAGATCATATCCTTATATTAGGTCGCGGTTAGAGACCGAGCCTCATTTCAGCATATTCGTTATTATCATTGTTGCTATCACATCAGGTGAGTTCATGGCCCATACTTTTACTTGTTTTGTAACTGTTTTGGGAGAGAATACATGCTCGTTTATATTTAAAATTTATGCTCGTTTTACATTTAAACTCACTGTTCGTTTTACAATTAAACACCATGCTTGTTTTACTTGTAATGTGACTTGTCTTTTAAACATTATTAATTGTTTATATGGCGACATTGTCAGAATTGATTATATGGCGACATTGTCAGACTTATTTATATGGCGACATTGTCATGGCGACATTGTCAGAATTGTTTATATGGCGACATTGTCAGAATTTTTTATATGGCGACATTGTCAGAATTGTTTATATGGCAACATTGTCAGCATTGATTAGATGGCGACATTTCGACACTTATCTTTATATAGCGACATTGTCACACTTATCTTTGAATCTTGGTCCATATATTACCTTTGTTTACATAAACCAAAACTTATTTGGCAGTAGGTTGTAAACACACAGGTTGCAAGTCTTGTATGGGCGGGACTTGGGACTGGGTGGATTTACAATGCCTTTGCTGGGAAATCATTATTCAAATACTTTGCATTTTGCACTAAACTCTATGAACTCACCAACCTCGTGTTGACACTTTAGCATGTATTTTCAGGTATTAAGCAATTGCACACTACTGGAGGCTTTTGGCAGGGCATGGCATGGTCATAGAAGACTCTGATATATTCGGGACCATTTGAAATATTTTATGGGCTTATATTTCCGCACCACTTTTGAAATGTTGTATACAAATCACTTTTGATTATGAAATCTACTTTAAATGGTTGAGGTAAAACCATTCTTTATACTTGTGTTGTGATACCAACTGAGTTGCACCCCAACGACGTGTATGCTTCTGCTAAACCCGATTTATGGGGGTGTGACATTCGACGTGCTTCGCACACGAGTGTTTCACAAGGTTTTTAAAGACGTAAAGCAAAACCTATGGTGCTGATTCACAGCAGGGTTTGGGATCTTAAGAAGTGTATATACACACGAGGATGAAAGGAACTACTAATCACTTATATAGTAACTCGTGAGTCCTTTGTCACTCGAAGGTTGATGTTATCATTTAGCTTTTGGATGAGCGTTTTAACATATGTTGTTAAAAGGCTTGAATATGATGTTTCGGATATGACATTTAACAATTGCGATCGCAAGTTAAACTTACTTGAATATTTCGGATGAAATATTTAAGTTGTCAACCCTACTCCGAGTACTACTAGGTTTTTATCTAACCTTCCCATGACAAAAGGGTGTATTACTTGGAGGAAGGCGAAGTGATGACCAGGGAATTAGGACAACTTCGCGACTACTTTAACTTATAGGTTTTGACACTAGTGTATGACTATATGACTTCTAAGGGTTCATAGTGATAGGCATACCTAATTCCTAATGTGTTAAAAGGACATAGTGTGGGTGCAAAATTTACAAGCAAATCATGTAAAATGCACATAAGGAATAAATGCAAACATCATGCAAAACATGATAATCATTTAGCATTTAAGATCATGAAGACATTTAATAATATCTTACGAGAACATGTTATCATTTTGAAACACATATATGGGATGCAAGCAATCTAGGTTTGCTAAGGAAGATCCTAATTACTACTTGTTCAAAATGAAATCCTAACGGGAGGTAAAGTTCACCGATGTAAACTATCTCTAGTCAAATGTAGGAATAAAAATTTTTTAAGATAGAGAATGAGTATAAGACTATCACTAGTGGTGCTCAATTCAGGCTAAACACGACCATTTTTACGGGTTATACCACAAACCCAACTTCTCTCCTGGAAGCAATTCAACCGTTAGGTCAAATTGAATTTCTAGTGCGATAGGTTCTCCAGTAGTCATTCTCATGTTAGAAAAATTCAAATTCCTATATTTGCCTATCGAAGTATAGTAAAGATGATATTAGCTTATTTCGCTAATACATGGCCTAATATGACTCAACTAACCATACTTTGAAAGTCAGTTAAGAAAATGACATGTCTCACACAACTCCTAACAAAGGCAAGTGAAATGTTTTAATTTCGTGTTTGAGATTTAGAGGTTATTTGATGGAGATGGTGCATTTTATGATCTCTTGGACAACATCTTTGTTTGTTGAGTTGTTACATGTTATTTTAACATGATTTGGTTTTCTAGAACCAAGAGACACTCTAATGTGATACAATGTAGAATCTACTACATCGTGTGTGTTTCAAGAATGCTCCTTTGCATATCTTGATAAAGGAATCTAGTAAAGGTTACTTACCTCAATAGATCTTGTGAGTATTATATTTAAAATGAGACATACTGTATATTTCAACAAATATGCTTTTCTAAGAGGAAACTTATCACTCTTACGAATGCTTAGTAAAACAAGTATTTTAGTGTATGACCAATATTACTTGTTTATGCAATGACACATGTTATTTTGCGTTATTATTCAAATCTAATATCCTATATTTGTTAACAAGATGCAATGTACTCTCTTGTAACATAACCATTCATGTTACAAAGGGAATAAGATGCATAGGATATAAGTTATCATTTATCAATCTTTTGATAAGAGAAATACATGTGATATTCTCAAAGATTGATGACTTACATAATAGTTAATAACATATTATGTGTGACACTTTTACTAGACATGTGACTTTGAGTGTTGATTCGTTCATGAGCAAAGCTTACATATGTTGTTTGTTTGCTCGTGTTTGGTTTTTCGGAAATGACACATTTACTAATTGCATTGCAATGTAAATTACTTGTATATTTCGGATGAAACATCCAAGTTGTCAATCCTACTTAGTTGTGTATTTTATGCATCTTTTAAACATATTAGTTTAAATTTTGGAACACAACCATTGGACAAGAAGACTCCATATGGCATCTTCAACACAAGTGTGAGTTATGATCCGATGCATATTATTTTCGTCTTGAGATGACGTCATTATTTTCATAACAATCAAGTGTGATTGAGTATGTAGATTCAAGATAATATATTTCATCATATTTTGATGTTATCTTGAAGCTAGACAAATAATGACTCCAATTTCATGTCCATAATCGAAAACTTGTCAATTAGATTCGATAATGATATCAATCATAATTTGAATAATGAATTGATATGTACTTGAAATCTTTCTTGACCCTCACGATCACTCCTTTTAAAAAGAAAAAAAAAATTAAGGGAATATGCTCCATTTATTCTAATACTAGTTGTATGTGTGAGGTTAATGACATATTAAGTTACTACTTCGATATTTTCATTTATTTTTATTTACAAAAAACTATTTATATTATTAAGTATAATATTCTTAGTTTTTCAACACCTCATTAGTATAAAAATAATTATCGTAACTAATTTTATACAACATACGATAAAATACTAAATGTTTAAAACATTTTGTATGTGTGTTAAATCAATGCAAGTTTAATACATTTTCTTTTACTTAAATACTAATATATTAGAATGATCTTTTATCTTGTTTAGACAACCCATGGTCAAGCAAGACAAAATGATGTAATATTTTAAAGATCATGTTACGGATTTTATGAGAGTGTTAAGTATTTTGAGGTGATATACCTTTTACACTTAAACATTTGGAAAAATAATTGTGTAAGACAATATCTTTCGACACACATGATCAACCAACTTAGTTTCTATTCCTAAGAAGGTTACTAAACCATTTTAAAAACTTGCAACATATGCAAGAAAAATGGTCTATGCCTATACGCAATGCAAACTAATTACTCAATATAGTGCAAGAGATTTAGCATGAGCCTTATAAACGCATAAACCAGAAAACTATAATAAACAAATAGCAACAAGGCATGAAAGACACTTATGCTTATAGATAAAATTAGCTCAACTAAAGATAACAATAAGCATACAAAAATATTAACTAACAATACTAAGACACAAAGAAAAACAAATAGTCATTTAGCATAACACACAAAACTACTTATCGTCATTTTGTGTATTAAGTATAACAATGTACACTTAGCTTGATTTTATTTGACAATGAATTATTTTCCACCCCATTTCAAAATTTGATCAAGTTCAACACTTTGAAAATATGAATACATCAATGTGTGATGTTCTCTTTGTAATTTGACAAAAAATTTGTGCAATCGGCATGACCGGAAAGGACTCTCTGTTACGAATCAAAGACTCTCGTAAATTTTACTTTACAATCATTTTCTAAAAGTATTTTTAAATGAAAGTAGACTCAATTACGTTTAAAATGATAGGTGGCACGACTCCTACGGACTTACGGTTGATTTTATACGAATTTTTGAAAATTACCCAATTCTGAAAAACAGACGAAGGTACCGTTAAATTTAGCGGTACCGTCCATATTTAATGGTACCGTCCGTTATATTTAACGGTACCGTGACCTGTTATTACAGTTTTGAACAAAACCAACCGCATCACTTTACGACTCGTTCTAGAGACACGACCGGACACTTACAAACTCTATTCTTTTAGTGGTTTAAGAAAACCTTCAAGCTAGTATGACAAAGTATACTTAACAATAAAACTTGTAAGTATTAAGCAAGTAAGTACTTTTCATATTTTATCACCTTCATAGGTAATTTGATACATGGATCGTACTCAATTTTGAAAACCATTTGTTTTAAAAATTTGAACGACGTGGCTCTGGTACCAATTGTGGAAACCGTAGAGGGGGAGGGGGTGAATACGTTTTCATTACAAACTTGAAAACTTTTTGTATCAAACACCCGGTGAAGTGTGACGTAATATAAAAAGTGTCATCAAATATCATACAACATCTATAGATGGTATAAAGTAAACTACAACACAAACTCAATCAAACCATGACACAAGCACAATCAACATATTATAAGCAACAAACCACACAAACATAAATGCAATGCAAATATAAATATAAAGCGATAAATAATAAAATAAAAGTAAAGAGATAAGTAAGAAGGCACAAACCGGACACGATGATTTATAGTGGTTCGGTCACGAAGCTCCTCTTCGCCTTACTCCACTCCCCGAGTACCCAACTCAAGAGTTACTTCACTAATCAACAAGCTCCCTTCAGGCGGAGAAAACCGTACAATGTCGCTTATCCTTATTTCTGACACTAAGCTAAATGTCGAGTACTAATCTTAGCTAGTACCAATCTACCACGATCCACATGATCTACTCACGATCTACCCTTGATCCACTTGATCAATACACAAGCCCACAAGCTACAAGAGATCTCCAAGCTCTCAACAAGATCACAATGATCTACTCCCACTTGACTCGATCTACCCGATCTACCCTTGATCTACTTGATCAATCACACAAGCCCACAAGCTTCAAGAGATCTCCAAGATCTCGACAGGATCACAATGATCAACCCTCACTTGACTCAATCTACCCTATCTACCCTTGATCAACTTGATCAACACACTAGCTCACAAGCTACAAGAGATATTCAAAATCTCTATAAGATCACAATGATCTTCTCTCACAAACTCTCAAAAGAAAAATAAACTTGATGTATACAAAGATACAACAAGTATGTAACAAGTGTTACAAGTGCTCTAACTACAACTACAACACTTTGTATCTTTGTGATACTATGTGTTCTTCTCTTGCACTAGAAGAGGAATAAAGGTGGTCTCTTGGTGGGATGAAAGGATCACTCTTAAACAAACTAAGACTCTCTAAATGATCAAAGAAAGTGATCTAAGTGAAAAGGGATTAGACCAGAGAAAACAGACTGGAAAAATCAAGTTGAAAGTGTAAAATGGTCCACTATTTATAGGCAAAGAAAAACTAGCCATTACAAAGGGACGGCACCACTAATTGTCAGACGACACCACTAAATTTAGTGGTACCGTCGGTACTTTAGTGGTACCGTTGACGCTCCTCCGTTTATTTTTAGTGGGGAAGGTTTATTTGGAAATGTTTGGAGCTGCTTTGGGGGGAAAATGACTGTTGGGATTTTTAAACTTATTTTTCAAAATAAAACATTTCTTTTTAATTCAAAAATAATTTGTAAAATGTATTTTTGAAAAAAATGTTTTGTCACATTAAAAATGTGAAGTTTAGAGAAAAATATAATCCTTTGATTATTTGTCAAGTAGTAGATTTGTTTGTCCATACCTTGAGTGATTTACGTCGGGATGGAAATCTACGACTTTATTGAAGCATACTTGAGACGTCGAGAGGTGTTTATGTAATTATGCATTGATGATTTGTGTTTACAAGTAACTTGCACATTTTACGTTATGTATTACAAGTTACATGTTTGTCATTATTAAAACCGAATAAACCGTTTAGTTTAAATATCGTAATATATGCACTAACAGTCTCTTCAAAAGTTAGTGGATGTTAATATTTATCATATTTCATTTAGCTTTGGCCCAAGAAAACTCCATGTTTCAATATGTTAGAGTTCTCCCCTCATAATATTCTAGTCGTTACGTATATGGTCCCTAATTCTTTTTAACCACGTTTTAAGTTTAGGAAAGGGTGTGATCTGTTATGGCTTGCTAAATAAGTTGTGGTTAGTTTGTAAATAAGCTGTGAACAGCTTATCAGCTTATATTTTAGCTTATAGATTCAAAATAAATAAAAAGAGTGTTATTTTATGTGCCGAGACACCAAAAAGGAACAATAATATACACGAAGCCTTTTGATCTTTTTACGACGTTCTTGTTGTTTTATCATCTTTGCTGGGAGCTTATTAAGTTTGCAAAATCCCATAACTTGAATCTTTTAGCTTATAGCCTAAACAATTTGTCAAAGTTGGGTACTTGGCCTATGTTCTCGATAAGAAGAAAACAATAAATCCCATTTCCAGATTCTGAGCGACATGTAAAGATCACAAAATTTGAGCGTGGCTTATGGTGTTTGTCCAGGGACTTAGGGGTTTCAAGTAGTATCTTGGGTGCTTATTAAAAGTGCTTATTGGCTGAGCTTATAAGCCTTGGCTTATAGTAGAAAATTAGGGCTAAAATGGGGTGTTGAGGGTGTTCCTGTGTAGCGACCTGCCCAAATGAAACAGAAATACAAACGAAACCTGAATAGTTTTTTGCCATATCTTTAGGGCTTTGTAAAGTCACCTAAGGGCTTATTAAAAGTGTTTAATATCTCAGCTTATGGTTGTGAGCTTATGGGTTAAAAATTGATTCCAAAAGGGGTGTTTGGGGCTGTTGTCGACCAGAACCAAAAAGAGAAAAAGTGCAATTTAGACTTCAACTTTTATGGGCTTATTTTTGTAACTTATCAACATGTAATATAGCTTATCTAGATGTGTTATTTGTGTTTATCAAGGCCTTAAAACTTAAAACAACCTAATAGCTTAATATAGATGTTAGTTTAGTTACTGTTTAACCAGTATATATAAAACTATTAATTTTGATCTTGGCTTTTCATTCTAACTTATGTAACATCATTATTAGTTGAATCTAAGACCCATGAAAAGGATTAAAAGGGTTAGAAAGACTTACCCTTGTTGAATTCGACTATGACCAAAATGTGACCAAATGACTCCAAAGTGAAGCAAGGCTTCTTTTCACTCTCCTAGCTCCTTTGGTATGCTTCTTCTACTTCTATTGGAAGCTTATGATTCAGAATGTGGGTGTAAAATTAATGTGTTGTGGTTAGAATATGGAATGAGAAAATGGCAGGTTATAGGGTCGACATATATAGAAGAAATTCAAGGTTTTTCTTGAGGCTTCTAGGTCTTGGGAAGGTGAGAAATGGGAGGAAGGGACAAGGTGATGTGTTTAGAATATGTCCATGGAAGCTTGTATGGTTTAAGAAAAAGACACATATATCCCACTTGTTCCATGTAATTCGAATGGATTGAAAAGAACCACACCATGTGTAGCTACTTGGTCGAGTCTCTAGCCACAAAAGTGGAGTTTCTAGAAGACGTGTGATGTGTTCTATTGTCGTTATAAAGTCAGTAGGTGGTTTGTAAAGAAGCTGGAAAAGTGGCACCATTAAATCCTTAATTAGGGCTTGACATTCTTGACTAAGGTGGAAGACTTAGGGGACATGAATATGTGGCATGTTTATGTCCTCATTAAGGTTTAGTTAGGGTATAGTTAAGATTTAGTTTAGTTAGGGTTTAATTTGGTTAAAGCTTGGTTTGATTTGAACAAAAAATACCAAGGTGGCGTTTTATGCTTTAGTTACTTGTACCATGGCTTTAAGGTGTTGTACATGAAGTTCTAGGAATGTAGGAATCCTAGTTATGGTCCTTGGTTAGTGTCTTTTTGAAACATCGCAATTCCGGGTCATTTTCTAAATTTGAAATTTACTATTCATTGATCACTATTCATCATTTCACTATTCATCATTTTTGAAGTCAGTTTGCAACTTTGAAATGTTTTTAAAAAATTTACTATTCATGAAACACTATTCATTCCCGGAGGGAAATCACTATTCATGGTTATCTTTCATCATTTCGTAAACTAGGTTTACGGGTATTCCGAATCCGCGTAACCGTGAGCGTTTAGCTGCGTATTCACGAAACATCACTAAGGACATATCATATAGGCTAGAGTAGTCTACATATCATCAGTAACATCATCTGCATGCTAGGTCATTCACGGGTTTGCGTAATTTCAATTAACGTGTATTTATTTATTAAATAAACGCTACCACTCAGTCATTTACTACGAACAATATACCCAACACTCCAGACTATGGTCCTAATATATTTTCACACTCATTATAATGATATAAAAACTATATTATTAGTTTACCCGGAGTTTTTAAATCATTTACTATATATATCATCAAAAGCTTATAACTACAACGGTTTACGAAATTTCAACGCGATAACTATTTGAACTCCCGATTCTTGCAAGAAATGTGATTTTATTGTTTCTACAACTTCATCATACTTTATTTTGTTTCGTCAAAATTTATTTCTAGCTAACTCGATACTCGATAACACATAATACCCTAACCAAATTAACTAAGTCTTGCACCAAATAGACAAGATTATTAATTAGCCAAAAAACTCTTCCACCTTTCCCCCAATTGCCGCCCCATGTCCCCCCCCCCCTCTAGTCCAAATTTCACTTGATTACTTTGACTACAAATTCTACTACTAGTTATATTACTTACAAAATTTCATTAACACATACAAGTAACTAAATATCTAGCAAAATTCTCTCATTCTCTCCCACTCTCTTATATGGTTCGAGCAAAGCAAGAAAACAAGAAGAAAGTTCACCAAAATTTTCAAGATCAAGTATTTCAAGTTCTATTAGTGCCCTAGTTAAGGTTTTGAAATAAAAACCTCAAGGTTACTTAAGTATTTTGCTCCAAAAACTCATCAAACCTCAAGTAAGTTTCTAAATAATTTTTCTACTCTTTCATACTTCCATTTAATCTATTTTGATGTTTTAGTAACAAATCATGCAAATATACATATGTTATATACCACTTAACACATATTTATGTTACTAAAATGGATTTAAAGAACTTTATTAGTGATCTTATGAAATCCACCATTTTTGGTAAATATTAGGAACCCATGACAACCTAAGAAGGTATATGGTAGGCTTAGAATAGTTTTGATGTTGATTGGAAGGGATATATACAAGTCTTGAACTAGAAAATTTGATTTTTACAAGTTATAGTGAAGGTTCTGTCCATTTTTGCAATTTCTGGAAAAATCAGTAGATCATGGGTTATTTTGATTTACATATTTAGAAAAATACACTCAAAAACGAAGCCGTGGCCGCTAGAATGAGTAAAAATGAGCTTACGACGAGAAAGATACGTTAATTTTAAGTTTAACGACGAAAACTATATTTTCTGAAAAATGTGTGCTGTTACACGATTTTCCATGGGTAAAACGAGGCATTGAACGCGATCTAGATGAGCCGACATATCAAAAATATATTAGTTCACTTTAAGACAAAGCCGAGGACATAAAGAACGTAGAAAACGAGCTTATAACGACCAAGATACAAGCGTTTGAAACCCGACGTTCACATCATATTTTTATCAGCTTTTAATAAAAAAGTTTCTAAGTGTAAAACTGTTTTTGGAGTAGCCATGTTGAGAGCTATTTTTCTCATTGATCGAGTCAGTTTGAGACATTAACCCTTTGAAGTGAAATCAAGTACTCCCGGCCTATTTTCCAAATTGACCAGCCGTTCGTCAACCGGACTTGTAACGAATAAGATATGACCTTCCAAACATACCCGAAAACTACAGAAAAACAGTAAATTTAGCCGACTAATTAACTGGACGCTTATTTTTCTTTATGATCGGGACACGTATGGACAAAAGTTCAATGATACGAATTTAAGATGTTGTTACAAGCTTTCTAAAAACAAGAGGATCGTTTTCTAACACTCAATGTTCACCAACTTACGACATGCTTTGCGAGGCTACTTAGTCATTTCTATTAGTGGTTGAAAAATATTAAATTACGACGGAAAACTCTATTATTTTTCTATAAATCACCAAACGACGATCGTGGGATATCGTTACAACATATATACACGTAAAATATTTTATAACTTAACAAGATGTCAAAAATATATTTTTCGACGATAAATGTTATTTCCAAATTTCACGAGTGGCAACGATAATATACGTATTTGCATGTGTAGCATCATTTCATGACATACATTAGATCATACCATTCATATTAGGTTGCGGTAAGAGATCGTGCCTCATTTCAGTGTATCCACTTTTGTCATCATTACTATTGCATCAGGTGAGTTTTCATAGCCCCGTTTTTCAAGTTAATATTTCATTTCAAACCTACGGGGGAGAATACATGCTCATTTTCAGCTAAATGCTATACTGAAATTACTTGAATATGCTACTTGTTTAGTCAAACCATTATTTGTTCTACTTATGACTTTGTTATTCACTCGAATGTGTTGTATCTTCACTTGTTTCATACTTAATTCTTATTACTCATGGACACAAGCACTTTAAACGATTATGCATGCTTGACTGAATGAATCGGCTCCACTACTATGTACATACATGACAGAATGAACGGGTTACATAACCAAATGTACGGGTAATATGACAGAATGAACGGGTCACATGACAGAATGTACCGGTCGAACTAAACTTATTTTAATTCTTGGTCCATATATTACTTTTGTTTACCTAAACCAAATCTTATTTGGCAGTAGGTTGTGAACACACAGGTTGCAAGTCTTGTATGGGCGAGACTTGGGACTGAGTGGATTTACAATGCCTTTGTTGGGAAATTCTTATTCAAATGCTTTACATTTTACACTAAACTCTATGAACTCACCAACCTCGTGTTGACACTTTAGCATGTATTTTCAGGTATAACGTGATAGCACACTATTGGAGGCCGTTGGCATGGCATGGCATGGTCATAGAAGATTCTGATATATTCGGGACCACTTGAAATCTTTTATGGGCTTATATTTCCGCATTTCATTGAACGATGTAAAACAACATACTTTTGAGTATAAAAATTTCTTTTAACGGATACGGTAAATCCGTTCTCTTTACTCTGTGTTATGGTACCAATTTTGTAGCACCCTAGTGATATGTATGCTTCCGCTCGACCTGAATTTGGGGGTGTTACAGATTGGTATCAGAGCCTTGGTTATAGAGAACTGGGAAATTTTAAAACCTAGACTATAACTACATTTACGGAAACTTAACCATATGACCGCCACGTGCCTGCCTGCCAAGCTAATGCCTCATTTGTTGTTTGTTGCTAACATATTTGATGAGATTGTGTCTTATTATCGGATCAATTATACCTGCTTATTCTCGTTGATTACTATAATTGTCTTCCATATAAGTATGCTTACATATCGTACACGTCACAGCGTTGCGCCTTTTCCTTACGTAATCTCATCATCCGACCTCGAGTTTGGTCACTTGCCTTAGTCTTTCAAAACGTCCTTCATATGTGAGGGACATATTATTAGTATAACTGAGCTGAGTATTTCAAAATTCATTGAACCTCGGTGGAATATAGACTGGTCACCTATATTCGACCAGGGACAGTGGGACATAGCCTGATCACCTGTGTCCGACTCAGAGGTGAATTTTGCAATACTGGGAGTAGTTATAATAGAATTATGTCCAGGTTGATTCTCTACTCGATTTCTAAATATTTCAAGAATTCCTCTGTGTGTGTATACAATCGTTGCAAGAACATTCACATCTACATCACCTCGTGAACTACCGCCTAGAAGCACGACAGCCAATCATAACTCGACCTCAAGCTTTCATTTTATGACAAGCCACTTTAGGGCACCTACTTTTAGGAAACATCTTTATTACGTCTCACTCTTCTTTTCTTATTTTGAAAAATTATGCCGCCAAAGAAAGCTACTCCAGCTATGACACCAGCTGCTATCCAAAAACTTGTTGCCGATAGTATAGAGGCAGCACTAGTAACTGAAAGAGAGGTCGTAGCTGCACGGGCTGTTGAAGCCGCTGCTGAAGCCGCTTCTCGGGCAGAAACAGCAGAAGCTGCAGGACTAGCTGCTAATGGTACTAATGTTCGCAAATTTACATACAAGTTTGTTGGTCCACGGTTTGTATGTGGATCTCTAAGTAGCCTTGAATACTTAGTAGATGGTTGGGATAAATCCAAACCAGTCTAAGTGAGAAACCCTTAACGATTGTTAATGTTAATGCGGAAACTTAACAAGAACAATGAAGAACACAGAGTTAACACTAACTTCGTATAATTCTATTAATCACGATTGTGAAACTCGAACAACTCTCTTATCAAACTAACAATCTTAGGGATCCTTTTATACAACAAGGAAACCCTAATGCTAACCGACTAAGAATATATTCACGAATCTTCTAAAAAGATACTTACACGTTTGTATCTTTTCCTAACATATCTCTAACAAACTTTCCTTATATCACGACCAGACTTAACATAATAAGTCAACCAGACTTAATACAGACTACCAGACTTAACATGTATTACCAGACCTAATACAAAAACAGACCTAACTCTGACATATTACCAGACCTAAGTTTGTCTTCTCTTGAACCGTGTGATAATTCCCAACAATCCTCCCCTAACTTGATCTTCATGCTCCATGAACTTCAAGTTCTTCTGATTTAGCTTTCTGAGGATTGAATCTTGAACACTTTGAATTATCTTTAGGTCTTGAACCTTTCTAGTAGCTTGAATCTTGATAAGCTCTTCTGATATGGTCTTTGCAGCAACATTGACTATATGTACATCAAATTCATTTAAGTTTCAGACTATTCTCATCACTTCCAGAAGTGTTACCATCTGTGAGAGGTGAATCATTGAAAATGTAATGGATTTGAAATCTCTTTACCAATAGCCATTACCACTAGAGTAGCCAATGTTTTGGTGTGTAAGACCATGGTACATTAATAACCATATGATTTTTAGCAAATCATCAGCTTATCAACGGATTTGTTAAGTCTTTACCAAAAGCCGTTTGCTTCTGGACTAGCCAATTCTTTGATGGAAAAGCACCTCATAATGGTGAATTGATTACCATTTATGGTTTTCCACAACCTTTACCACAAGCCATAACCTTGTGGGCTAGCTAACTCTTCACTTATCTTAGATATGGTGAGTTGAATACCATACAATTTTTGGCAAATTGTCAGCCATAAACGGATTTGAGCAATCTTTACCTGTAGCCGTTTGCTCAGGATTAGTCAGTCCTTGTGTTGATAAGACAAGGTGGACTGATTACCTTTTGTTGTGTTAGTGCTATGCACCTCCACTAAGTGAGAAGTTCCAATAGTCTCACTTGACAACTTATGAAAATTCTTTCAAACATCCTCAAGCTACATCCCTTAATGACTGCAGTTTTATTAAATCCAATATCTGCTCATATACTTCATCCTTCTTCACAGCAGACAACTTTCTGTTTATCATATCTTTGCAAACACTTGATAACAGAGGATATTCCACTTCTGCAAGCATATAAATATCACCATCTTTTACAGACAAACAATGTACCTTGTAGTTATAGAAGTAGGTCCAGCTGGTAATCTTCTGCTGTTCAGGGAGTTTCCACACTATATTTGACTCAGTTGGTGGCTCAAACATTACTTTCAAATTTCCCCAAAAGACTCTTGTAACATCATCTTCAGGTGGATTATCTCCAAATTTGATATTCACCACCTTGTATAGTTCCTTTAAATCCTCCCTGCTTATATCATGTAAAATAGCAGCAAAATTCATATACATTACATTAGAGTAATCTTCCCTAATAATCATATATGAAGCTCTTTCTCCAGTCATAACAATTTGATAGTTTACTATCTTAGCAGGTTTCTTTGAGCTTTCAATTGTTCCCATAGTGGCTCCTTCAGATGAAGGTTCTTCCTCAGATTCCTCTTCTTCAATCACTTTCTTTTATTTACTTTTTCTTTCCAAACTTTTTCTTCTTTGAAACACAATTGGCTTTACTACTTCAGCTTGTACTTCTCCTGATGACTTCTCAACTTCAGGTTGTATTTCAACCATTTTATCAGGTTCAATAACAAGTTTAGTCTCTTTAACCTTCCTACCCTGAAAACAATATTTCTGCACATCATCATAATCAACAGCTTTATAACCTTGATCTCTCTCAAATGCTTTGAGATATGCAATTTGAATCTCCTCATATGACTTCCCTTTCATCATTTCCAAAGATAGATGCATTTGATTCTTTAGATACATCTTCATATCATGTTTCTTTTCTACAATAGTCATCTTCTTGGGAATCTTTGATTTCTTCTGAAGCTTGAACTTTTCTAAGAATCCACCCAATGTATCATCATTGTCTCTTGCATTTATGAAGTCAGCTAACTGTTTGGCTTGTTCATCAGCAGTTAAACCTTCAACAGCTAGAAGCTCCTCATATTTTGCTCTCACTTCATCATCAACATTGAGCAGCTTTGTAAATTCATCAGATTCTTCAGCCAATTGTCTTGCATAAACTGCATCTTGCCTCTTTTGTCTTTCTTCTTCAGCAATATCTTGTGCCTTAATCCTCTCAATTGCAGCCTCAGATGCTAGTTCTTCTCTTGTTTTTCTTTTAGACTTCTTTGGCTTTGAAGTTTCATCCACAACCTGCTTTCCTTCTCTTTGTGCAGAATGTTGCTCTTCATTACCAGAGACTTCATTAGGTAATATACCATACATATCAGTCTCTTCCTCAGCAGATAAAAGCAATCTTCTTTTTCTTTGTTTAATCTTACCCATAGATTGAACTAGTGTTTTTGCTACTTCCATTGCTTCTGGACTGATAGTGGTATCCGGATCTTGAATTTGTTCTTGAACTGGTGTTTGAAGAATGTTTTCTTGTTCCAAATCCAAATTCCTCCCCTGTTTGGAAGAATTTTCAGCTTCTCCTTCCTCTTCATCAAAGTGAACACCTTTCTCCTTCATAACCTTTTCCATCTTTTTCACCTTTTTCACCAAGGTCACATAAGCTCTCCTGATAGCTTCATTAGACTTTTCCAATGTGGCCACCTTCTTTTGCAGCTGAGGGACCAAGGTGAGAAGGTCTTCCACAGTAAGTGGCGGATGTCCCTCCTCCTGTGCCGGACTTGGAACATGTGGTTGGATGGTAGAAGATTGAGGGATAGGTGTAGATTGTCTTTCAGCAGATGGTGAGGGTGTAGCAGACCTAGATGATGCTTGGGCTTGTTCCTCATCAGGTTGCACTTGTGCAGCTCCAGATGTACCTGCATTGTTAGTACCAAGCATAGCAGCAAGCAAAGGTCTATGTGCCCCTTGAAAACCCCTTTTCATATTTGCAAAAAGTTTTGGAGTAAAGGCCACACTGATGTAAGGCACTTTATCCTCAGTTTCATAGTTCAAGACCATTTGCAAAAACCGTGGATACATTAAAAATTAGGATCCTTAGCATTTTTCCCCATGCCTTCAAAGATTAGTTTTGAAAAATTAAATTTCCTTCCAAGTGATAAACAGACCAATGCAGAAGCAATTCTGCTTCCAAATTGATCCCATCCACCACTTTTGGGACTTAAACTTTGAAGTAAATGATGTAGTAAAAACCTCCACTGTGGTGTAAAATGACTTTTCCAAAAGGTAAAATTTCCATCAGTGGGGTATCCAATGTTATTCAATCCCTCCAAAATATCATTACCAGGCAAATCAAAGTCCCCTAAAGCATCATCCAATTGGAGACTACTCCTAATGGAGGCTTCAGTAATGGTGAAACCATTATTGTCAATAGTTGCCCTTAAACATGGTGTCCCATCATCAAGAGTCTCAGAGGTAACTGACCCCCAGAACTGCTTAACAAGGGACTGATAAATAGTGGGATTATGAAGTAAAGAATAACAAATATATGAACCTTTTAAGTAATTCACAACCTCCTCGAAGCCTTCACTTTGATTTGGTTTCTTCAAGAAACCAACTTGATTGTGCTTGTCAACAAACTTTAGGTCAGCCATGGATAAGTAAATGATTTAGGTCTGGTTAATTAGGACGGGTAGGGTTTGAAAATTTATATCTTAAAAATAGAGACGTGAGCCGAGAATAAAGATATTTTTAAATAGGAAAGTAAATAATGAATAAAAAGTGAAAATTTTATCAAATTTTATCCTTATATACTTGATTAATATCTCTTTTTACCGAAAATAGTGCAACGGTAATATTTTAGATAAAAAATCTTTATTACTCTGACCAGATCTAACGGTTATAATTTTAACACTACCCGACTTAAAATAGTCAACCAGGCCGAACCATAAGCTTACCAGACCTAACCAAAAGAGTGGAATTACACACTGATTTAAGCGATAGCAAGGCTAAACCTCATCACCATTCCAAGCTTTTCTGGAGATATTAGTCCAAACAACAAGAAAGGGAGACAAAAACCAACAATATTTGCAAGAAAAGATAAACACACAAGCTACCAGATTTAACACTTAAGGTTACCCGATTTTAAAAACTTGTACATTTGCCTCCCCTTAAATGTACATTACCTCCCCTTAAGTGTAAACCCCTTTTTTTTTTTTTTTTACCAAAACTTAAGCTAACGAATGTAAACTAAATAATAAACATGGTCAACTTTCCATAAATTACAATTAATTACTCTTTGCCTGCAAGTATTAACCCATACACCAACCGAGCATTTAATAGCATTAAACCTTGATTTTCCCTATAAAATCACCCATTGTATTATCACAAAAACCATCACAAACCAAAAGAAAAACCTTATTAGTATAATGGATCCTTCCCACTCAGAAATCATAGAGATTTCATCCGATTCTTCTTGGGATCCTAACGGCTCATCTTCTGATTCATCATCAGGAGGATGGGCTGGTTATTTTCCACCAGGTTACTCCTCAATAACAAGAAACAAAACAGCAAGGGAGACTATACTGAAACATTGGTTAGCAGCATATGATCTCACTGAGAAAGAACCAGAAGACTCTTCTTCAGAGGATGAAGCAGAGGAGACTTCAGAAGATTTAACTTCTTCAGAGGACTCTTCTGATGATTATGAAGCAGAGACCTCCAAGACTGTGACATCCAAGAGCACCAAGGTTGTGCCTCGTCCAACACCAAACAAGCAGGTTCTAGGACTCCTAAGTCCAAAGGTCAGAGACCTTATGGGTGAGAAGAGGACCAAGAAGACCATGCCTGATGTGAAGGATAAAGGCAAAGGGAAAAAGAAGATGTAGGTGTTGGTGTTTGGCTGGTTTATGTTTAAGCTTATGTCTTGTTTTGCATTGTAAATTGCATCCTTGAATGCAATCACTTGTTTATAAATAAAAGCTCCATGGTTCTGTTGTTTTAATTTTCCACTTATGAATCACTTGCAATAATGAAGAGTTGACAACTGCAAAATAAAGTTAAGCACACACTACAAAGAAACAATTGTACTAGTAAAGTTGAAAACCATTAACTATTGAAAATAAGAATAACCATTTAGAACAGCAAGACTGAAAACATTCTAAGAATAAACAAATATACAAACTATACAAAGTTAAGAAAGAGAAATCAGTTTTTCTTAACAACCCAGGCCTGAGTGGGCTTGAGTCCTCTCTATGGAGCAACATACTTGAAGGTTTTGTATGAAACTGCTCCAGTGAAACTATGTTTGGACTTATAGGTATACTCATTTTTAAATGGATCCCAAGCCCAGCAATCTGAGAGGTTACCAGCAGAATCCCCATTTTCCTTTACAGCACTGGTTTTTAAAGGTTTTGCTGTTTACTTTACAACTGGTCTTCTCACAGGTGAAGATGATTTATAAAAATTATTTCTTTGAACGTTTGCATTTACCTGTGGCTTTTGAAATGATTGTCTGGGTCTCACAGAATTAACATAACCAATATTCACATTAGGCCTCATAAAATTACCATTTTTCCTATTCACATTAAAGTTCCTAAAGCCAGACCTAAAATTTTGTCTACCAGTATTAACATAAGAGTTAGGTCGGGTAGAGTAAAACTGTTGGGTTGGTCTGGGATTAAACTGGTTGGCATGATACCACTTGTTGGTCCACGGTTTGTATGTGGATCTCTAAGTAGCCTTGAATACTTAGTAGATGGTTGGGATAAATCCAAACCAGTCTAAGTGAGAAACCCTTAACGATTGTTAATGTTAATGCGGAAACTTAACAAGAACAATGAAGAACACAGAGTTAACACTAACTTCGTATAATTCTATTAATCACGATTTTGAAACTCGTACAACTCTCTTTTGCTCAGCCTCTCTCTTCATTCTCTTTTCATGGAAGTCACAGTCTCTTATTAAATGACTCAAACTTCCACACACAAAACATCTTTTAGGAGCATAAGTATAGCTACTCCTACTTTCTCTGTGAACACTATTGCTTCTAGGTGACTCATTAATATTAACAGATTCCCTAGGAGTTTTTATGTGCTGGGCACAACTAGGTTTGACTGTCTCAGGCTTTGGTTTAGTCACTACAAGTTTAGTTACAACAGGTTCACACTTCTTAACAAACTCAGGTTCAGGACTCTCATTCACTTCACCTTTTGACTCAGACTTAGAGTGATCAGAGGCATCACCAATAGATCCTTCAGAGTCATTAGATTGACAAGAAGAATACTTACTAGTTCTATCCTCTGAGGTGGTTGACTCAGGCACTTGAGGACCTTTCTTTCCATACACAAAAAGTGAATCATCTAACTCTTCTTTTTCAAGAGGAGTATAGTCATCACTCAGTGGTGGTGGTACTCCCTTAAAGTCACCAGTCTTAACAAACCTATTATACAATGGTTTGCCCGCATAATCATCTTCTCTAGACTTAAGGATTGCCTTTTTCTCATCTTCCTCATATCCTAAGCCACATTTTTTATTGGACTTTATTTGAGAATCCCAACATTTGAACAGGTTATTATTTGAATTGTTCCACTGATCTACCCGTTTTCTCAACTCATCCCTCTCCTTTTGAATTCTAAGGCCCATTTGTCTATACCTTTTAAGCTTTTCATCTTGTTCATATATTTTATTAGCTTGAAAGTATAGTTTTTCATTTAAAGCAGTATGTTGGTTTTGAAGGGTGACCTTTTGTGCCTCTAGTGTTTTTACAGCATTTTTATGTGCTAAAAGATTTACTTCTAGGTCACCTATTTGTCCTAACTGCTCATCACATAAAGCCTTAATATGATTATATGAATCAGTGCATAATTTAGAGCATAATGATACCTCATTACCAATGGCCATGAGAGCATGATCAGACTCCTCATTCACTCTTGGATGCTCACCCCAGTGGACACCTCCAGCTTCCAGTGTCAGCAAGCTCATCTAATTCTTTTCCAGCTTCCCTTCTTCATCTCTTTTCCCATCAGCAGGCTTCTTCTCTGGACAGTCTCTTGAAAAATGTCCATGCTTGTGACAGTTGTAGCATTCAACTGTCCTCTTTGTGTATCCCACTGGTGATTTGTTGTTGAAGTTGATGGTCCTTCCATATTGCTTCTGAAATCGTTTGACCCTTAAAGCAACCATGGCAATGTGCTACTTTATGTCCATCTCCTCAACTTTAGCATCATTAATCTGTTCTAAATCTTCACTAATAAAGCTTTCATCTTCCGTTTGGTTGGCAAAGAAAGAGTGGATCACCTCATCAGTAAAATTTGAAGCAGATCTTTCACTTGAAGGAGTCTCATAGATACCAGACCTAACACTACCAGGTTTAACCTTGTTAGTACTGCTTTTGTTCTGTGACACAAAAGAAACGTTTGATGAACTGGTAGATGCCTGAGTGTTGTTACCGATGTCCCTTTCAAACATCCTAAGATTATTATATAGGTCATCAGGTGTCATTGAATCTACTTCCTCCTTTATTCTCATCGCCACAGATACATTAACCCATTCTGATGGTAAAGATCTAAGGAACTTGTGGTTTGCATCCTCATTCGAAACTGTTGCACCATGAACTTCCAGCTATGTTAACAGATGTTGAAATCTGTCATAGCCCTTCTCCAATCCTTCAGTCTTTGAAACACTGAATGTCTCAAATTGCTGTTTAAGAACAGCCTTTTGTATCTTCTTGGAGTTTGCATTCCCTCCAAATCGTTTCTTTATAGCCTCCCACATCTCCTTAGCATCAACCATGCCATGGAACCTTTGTAGATGCTCCTTAGGAATAGCCATAAGAAGCAAGGTTCTTGCCTTCTTTTCCTTCTCCACAGCCCTAATCTCCTCAGCAGACACTGGTGGCATTATTCTCAGCTGCCCATCAATCCCTTGTGAAACTCTTTTCTTAGAATTTCCCCTTTGAATAACCTTCCATACATCACTATCAATATACTCCAGATAATGTTCCATCTCCATGGTCCATATATCATATTCTTCTCTTTTCAGTAATGGAAGTTTTATGTTTGAGATTGTGGTTGTGGAAGGGATGGGTTGTTGTTGTGTTTGGGAGTTATTGGATTCAGGTTTTCCTTCATCTTCATGGTTTGAACTCTCATCCTCACTGTTATGGATTGAAAAAGTTTCAGTGTTGATAGGCTTTTCGGTCTCAGACATTGTGTAGGGTGAATTGAGTGAGAATAGGTTTTTGAGGTTAAGTGTTCTTCGTACTCAGAGTCTCTCGCCTTGCTCTGATACCACTTGTTGGTCCACGGTTTGTATGTGGATCTCTAAGTAGCCTTGAATACTTAGTAGATGGTTTGGATAAATCCAAACCAGTCTAAGTGAGAAACCCTTAACGATTGTTAATGTTAATGCGGAAACTTAACAAGAACAATGAAGAACACAGAGTTAACACTAACTTCGTATAATTCTATTAATCACGATTGTGAAACTCGTACAACTCTCTTATCAAACTAACAATCTTAGGGATCCTTTTATACAACAAGGAAACCCTAATGCTAACCGACTAAGAAGATATTCACGAATCTTCTAAAAAGATACTTACACGTTTGTATCTTTTCCTAATGTATCTCTAACAAACTTTCCTTATATCACGACCAGACTTAACATAATAAGTCAACCAGACTTAATACAGACTACCAGACTTAACATGTATTACCAGACCTAATACAAAAACAAACCTAACTTTGACATATTACCAGACCTAAGTTTGTCTTCTCTTGAACTGTGTGATAATTCCCAACAAAGGACTTTAAGAACGGCGATCCCATAAAATTCAAAGGCACTGAAGGAGCCACTGCTATGATCCGTTGGTTTGAGAAGACGGAATCTGTATTTCTTCTATGCAATTGTCCAGATGATTGCAAGGTAAAGTTCGCTACTGGTACACTCAATGAAGACGCTATGTCATAGTGGAATTCTTATGCACAGCCTATTGGTATGGAAAGCGCTTACAAGCTCACGTGGGAAGAATTCAAGAAACTACTAAGTAAGAAGTTTTGTCCACGCACCGAAGTGAAGAAGTTGGAAACAAAATTTTATGAGTTAGTAACTACAGGTAATGATATCGAAGCCTACATCAGGAGATTTCAAGAGTTGGCAGCGCTATGTCCAACTTTGGTTCCAGATAACGAGAAGTTGTTGGAAAACTTCATTGGTGGGCTACCACACAGCATCAGTGGGGATGTAACTGCTTTTGATCCACACACACTGGACGAAGCTATCAGAATATCTCAAAAGCTTATGGCACAAGTGGTGAAGAAGGGAACTACTGTCAACAACAATGACCGTAACAACAACAACAACAGCAATCACGACAACAAGAGGAAAAGGGATGACAACAAAAGAAACGATCAAGTTCGGCCGCCACACGAACAACATGAAGTGGTTAGGGCCTACGTTGCTGGACCAAGTGAAAAGAAAGGATATGCAGGGACTTTACCCAAGTGAAATAAGTGTCGGTTTCACCACAATGGACCTTGCTCCACTCAATGTGAAAACTGCCAAAAGGTCGGACACAAAGCCAAGGATTGCAAGGCTCCCACCCTCGTAATGAATCAGAAAGTCACGGTACCCTGCCATGAGTGCGGAGTAATTGGACACTTCAAGAGTGAATGCCCAGAGCTGAGAAACCAGAATGAAGGAAGAGCTCGTTGAGATGCGAAGCTCGTCAAGACAACAACGACAATGACAATGGTTAAGGAGAGAACTCCTGCCTTAAAAATAAACCGAAACCTAAACTCCCTAGTGTTGTATTTCTTTTGCGTTTCACTTTAAGTTCTATCGTATAAGTGTCATGTACTATTACGAAACGCTATCTAATGAATGTATTATCTTTTAACACCGCAACGCGACTCAAATATCCACGTCTTTTCACCAAATCCACCCCAGAGACCAACACTAACTGAATTCAGGGACTGAATTCCTTTTAGGGTGGAAGACTGTGACACATCGCAATTCCGGGGAAATTTACTATTCACAAATCACTATTCATCATTTTACTATTCATCATTTTTTAAGTCAGTTTGCGACTTTGAGATGTTTTCAAAATTTTTACTATTCACAAAACACCATTCATTCTCGGAGAGAAATCACTATTCATGGTTATCTTTCATCATTTCATAAACTAGGTTTACGGGTATTCCGAATTCGCGTAACCGTGAGGGTTTAGCTGCGTATTCATGAAACATCACTAAGGACATATCATATAGGCTAGAGTAGTCTACATATCATCAGTAACATCATCTGCATGCTAGGTCATTCACGGGTTTGCGTAATTTCAATTAACGTATATTTATTTATTAAATAAACGCTACCACTCAGTCATTTACTACGAACAATATACCCAACATTCCAGACTATGGTCCTAATATATTTTCACACTCATTATAATGATATAAAAAACTATATTATTAGTTTACCCGGAGTTTTTAAATCATTTACTATATATATCGTCAAAAGCTTATAACTACGACGGTTTACGAAATTTCAACGCGATAACTATTTGAACACCCGATTCTTGCAAGAAATGTGATTTTATAATTTTTAAAACTTCATCATACTTTATTTTGTTTCGTCAAAATTTATTTCTAGCTAACTCGATACCCGATAACACATAATACCCTAACCAAATTAACTAAGTCTTGCACCAAATAGACAAGATTATTAATTAGCCACAAAACTCTTCCACCTTTCCCCCAATTTCCGCCCCATGTCCCCCCCCCCCCCCTCTAGTCCAAATTTCACTTGATTACTTTGACTACAAATTCTACTACTAGTTATATTACAAAATTTCATTAACACATACAAGTAACTAAATATCTAGCAAAATTCTCTCATTCTCTCCCACTCTCTTATATGGTTCGGCCAAAGCAAGAAAACAAGAAGAAAGTTCACCAAAATTTTCAAGATCAAGTATTTCAAGTTCTATTAGTGTCCTAGTTAAGATTTTGAAATAAAAACCTCAAGATTACTTAAGTATTTTGCTCCAAAAACTCATCAAACCTCAAGTAAGTTTCTAAATAATTTTTCTACTCTTTAATACTTCCATTTAATCTATTTTGATGTTCTAGTAACAAATCATGCAAATATACATATGTTATATACCACTTAACACATATTTATGTTACTAAAATGGATTTAAAGAACTTTATTAGTGATCTTATGAGATCCACCATTTTTGGTGAAGATTAGGAACCCATGACACCCTAAAAAGGTATATGGTAGGCTTAGAATAGTTTTGGTGTTGATTGGAAGGGATATATACAAGTCTTGAACTAGAAAAATTGATTTTTACAAGTTATAGGGAAGGTTCTGTCCATTTTTACAATTTCTGGAAAAATTAGAAGATCACGGGTTATTTTGATTTACATATTTAGAAAATAAACTCAAAAACGAAGCCGTGGCCGTTGGAATGAGTAAAAACGATCTTACGACGAGAAAGATACGTTAATTTTACGTTTAACGACGAAAACTATATTTTCTGAAAAATGTGTGCTGTTACACGATTTTCCATGGGTAAAACGAGGCGTTGAACGCGATCTAGATGAGCCGACATATCAAAAATATATTAGTTCACTGTAAGACGAAGCCGAGGACATAAAGAACGTAGAAAACGAGCTTATAACGACCAAGATACAAGCGTTTGAAACCCGACGTTCACAACATATTTTTATCAGCTTTTAATAAAAAGGTTTCTAAGTGTAAAACTGTTTTTGCGAGTAGCCATGTTGAGAGCTATTTTTCTCATTGATCGAGTCTGTTTGAGACATTAACCCTTTGAAGTGAAATCAAGTACTCCCGACCTATTTTCCAAATTGACCAGCCGTTCGTCAACCGGACTTGTAACGAATAAGATATGACCTTCCAAACATACCCGAAAACTACACAAAAACAGTAAATTTAGCCGACTAACTAACTAGACGCTTATTTTTCTTTATGATCGGGACACGTATGGACAAAAGTTCGATGATACGAATTTAAGATGTTGTTACAAGCTTTCTAAAAACACGAGGATAGTTTTCTAATACTCAATGTTCACCAACTTACGACTAGCTTTGCGAGGCTACTTAGTCATTTCTATTAGTGGTTGAAAAATATTAAATTACGACGGAAAACTCTATTATTTTTCTATAAATCACCAAACGACGATCGTGGGATATCGTTACAACATATATACACGTAAAATATTTTATAACTTAACAAGACTTCAAAAATATATTTTTCGACGATAAATGTTATTTCCAAATTTCACGAGTGGTAACGATAACATACGTATTTGCATGTGTAGCATCATTTCATGACTTACATTAGATCATATCATTCATATTAGGTTGCGTTAAGAGATCGTGCCTCATTTCAGTGTATCCACGTTTGTCATCACTACTATTGCATCAGGTGAGTTTTCATAGCCCCGTTTTTCAAGTTAATATTTCATTTCAAACCTACGGGGGAGAATACATGCTCGTTTTCAGCTAAATGCTATACTGAAATTGCTTGAATATGCTACTTGTTTAGTCAAACAATTATTTGTTCTACTTATGACTTTGTTATTCACTCGAATGTGTTGTATATTCACTTGTTTCATACTTAATTCTTATTACTCACGGACATAAGCTCTTTAAACGATTATGCATGCTTGACCGAATGAACTGGCTCCACTACTATGTACATACATGACAGAATGAACGGGTCACATAACCGAATGTACGGGTAATATGACAGAATGAACGGGTCACATGACAAAATGAACGGGTCACATGACAGAATGAACTGGTCAAATAACCGAATGTACCGGTCGAACTAAACTTATTTTAATTCTTGGTCCATATATTACTTTTGTTTACCTAAACCAAATCTTATTTGGCATTGGGTTGTGAACACACAGGTTGCAAGTCTTGTATGGGCGGGAATTGGGACTGAGTGGATTTACAATGCCTTTGCTGGGAAAATCTTATTCAAATGCTTTACATTTTACACTAAACTCTATGAACTCACCAACGTCGTGTTGACACTTTAGCATGTATTTTCAGGTATAACGCGATAGCACACTATTGGAGGCCGTCGGCATGGCATGGCATGGTCATAGAAGACTCTGATATATTCGGGACCACTTGAAATCTTTTATGGGCTTATATTTCCGCATTTCATTGAACGATGTAAAACAACATACTTTTGAGTATAAAAATTTCTTTTAACGGATACGGTAAATCCGTTCTCTTTACTCTGTGTTATGGTACCAATTTAGTAGCACCCCAGCGATATGTATGCTTCCGCTGGACCCGAATTTGGGGGTGTTACAGTCTTGTTAAGTATAATTAGGTTTAGATATGCTTTAGTGTAGTAAAAATGTAGTTTTTAGTCTTTATATATTAAGTACTTGTACCATAGGTTTGAATGTTATAAAAAAAACTAGGTCTAGGGTTAGTGCATAAGGGTCTTGTATTATGTGCTTTATAGTAAGTACACTAAGGTTTATAATGAGATTTTTATAAATGTTGTGTTTTATGCATTAATGACTTGTACATGTTCTTGAGAGACTTGTACATTTATATTTTATAAAAATCATGTACACATTAATTAGGGTTTGTGATTTTATCACATAAATTATAGTTTTGTGAAATTAGGGCTTGTAACGGGAAAATAGGGTAAAGCTTAGGTTTTCGTGCTTTAAGGTCTTGTACATTAGTTTTAGGGTTTGTACTTTAGGGTTTGCACTTTCGGGGTCCTCAGTACACTTTAGGGGTCTTTAGTGCACTTTGGAGATCAATAGTGCACATTAGGGTTCATAGTGCATATTAGGGTTTCCGTGAGAACTTTAATAGGTAGTAAACGTTTAGTTTGAGCGTTTAATGATCGTACGTTAATGAATTAACGTAAAGTGGCAAATAGAAGTTGAAAACTTTGGTAATTGACATATAAAGATGTTTATGTGAAGAAAAAATTAAAAATAAATAAAAATAAAAAAAATGAAGCATGTTGGTGTCGGTCTGCATGTGAGCACGTTTATTGAGGATGTGAGTTACGTCACATTAGTTTGTTGTTGTGATAACGTTAAAAAAAATTTAGACGTAGAAAATGGATAAGTATTCTTTTGTTAGATATTAATACAAATGGAAATTTACCGGTGGTTACATCAAACTTCACTGAAGCTTTTCAGGTCGTTGTGGACCCGTCAAATTCAAGCATGAGTGGATCCTCTCTTCTAATGCGGTACTCTTCCTCATTTGGCTTCACATCAAAGTTTTTAATGGGGTACACAACACCTTCTTTTAGCTTTACAAAGTTGTGAGCTATGCTACTTCGTGCCGTACAGTGCATAGCATTACCCTGCAAAGTATTAAATTAGAATTATAGGTGAAACTATTCTATTTGTGATGATAAAGGTAATCCTATGATACCCTTGCATCAGACACAATGAAGTCGGTACTCAAATAGCGGCCAGTAGTAGCATTCAAATCCCAAACTCTACAAATCATCACAACAATGGTGCCAGTGACACCCACATCCAGTTGGTCCAGGTACAAAGAACTGCTTGGCTGGGCAACCTCCATTGCCAGGCTATCCGAATGCTTGCTTGACATGTTATATGTTATGTTTAGCTTTAGTTATGCTGGAAGAACAATGACTTTGGTTTGGGTTATGCAAAATAAATGAGGGCCTATCTCTTTTATAAGGATCAGACAATGATCCATCGCATTTGTTTGTATTCCACAAAGATTGTAACTTCATAATAATTGCCTCCTGAATCCCTTAGCATGCTTGCAATTACTCAGGTTCATTATAACGACATAAACACTTTGCATGCTCGCCAATTACTCAGGTGCAACTCTTTGCATCTCGCAATTAGGTTCATTATAACAACATAAACACTTTGCATGCTCGCCAATTACTCAGGTGCAACTCTTTGAATCTCGCAATTACTCAAGTCAAATCATTAGGCAATCAATAACACTGTTTTACTCTACAAATGCTGTCATGAATACTAGACACTAAATGTAGGGACTGAATCTTATAGTATAATAGATAGATGGTTAAAACCCGAGTTAAACTATAACTGGTTTGGTTACTAGAAAGTAGTACTGGGAAAAAAATCAATTAAACCGGGAACCGTAAAGTCAGCAAAATCAATAAGAAAAGCGGCTTTGAATAGAAAAATAATTCTTATGCCTAACTAGCAAGCCTACTTATATTTCTAATGATTTGATTGATGGATTTAAAAAAATGATTAGTGGGAATTTGGAGAGAGAAAATGTGTAATACAATTGAACAATCAATTTATGCATTAGTCATGTATTTAAGCATAAATTGTAGAACTAAATAACATTACTCTTTTGAATATATAGACGAAAAGTGTTTGTAGGTCTAATGTGTTTACGGTCCAATCTCAAATCTAATAATGACAGCTTACTTTCCAACAACTAGACATGATGGAGAGTGAATAACACGAACATAAAGCACCCCAAACCGACCTTCCAAAAAATGTGTGCACTTACGTAAAGTGAACGATATATTATTTGCGTGCATGTTCTTTTGACACAAGTCGAATCATATGACAAAAGGAGTCGTTTATATGTGTATGATTGGATTATCGGTTTAGAATCAAACATATGCCCTGTCGAGCACATGCACCACACATGCAATGGAAGTATGGAACCCATTATTATACGTTAAATAATGTTTTAAAATAACTTTATATAAGTACATACATGTCTTTTAGCTACTTGAAAACATACGAAACACATATAGGATGTTCCTAGTTTTTGCCTACTATAAAGAAAAAATGACCTAAGTTTCTGTGGTGGGATATAACACTATTTTAAATAGATTGATAGAATAAAATAATTGCAAATCTTGGATCTTGGGATATTCGTTCTTGTAAAACTTCACGGAACAAATTTTCTTCACTTTGTGCCTTCATTGTTATTGAGAAAAAAAATGGATTAGCAAACCTTGTTTCTTTTTCTAGCTATTGAACAAACTAAATAATGAAGCAGGTCATCAGGGATCAATTTTGAGACCAGTACTGGCTTCACGTCGAGTTTATATACATTGTTAGTTTTGTTGCAGGAATTACAGAAAATCCAATTTTGCAATGTGATGTATTACCAATTGATTAAATGGACTAGATACTCCATGAGAACCGGAAACTGGCTCACGAATCCTCGACAACATTATTTGAAAAACACGATCATCACAACTTCGCAATTGTTATACCCACTGGATGCCCTGTGAACTTGGTTAATGCTATCTCCCAAAACCACATGATCCACATCCAGTGGCGGATCTTGAAGTTTTTAGTGAAGGGGGCCAGAAATTTTTTTGTCCTATCGTTATATTAGGGTCTTCTAATTCGGGGGGGGGGGGGGGGGGGGAGTGACAAAAATATAAATTTTTTCGGACGAAATACGGATAAGTTAGTACTACTGAGCAAAAAAACAAGGGGGGGGGGGCGGGCCCCCCGGGCCCCAACTAAGATCCGCCCCTGTCCACATCAAAGACGAGGTCACATATAAGATTTTTAATTATAGGAACATAGAATCCACCCCTATGGGTCAGTTCGGTTGAATCTGTCAAAAGTTTGATTTTTCATAATAAATGTGTTCAAATATGATTACGAAAGTATATATTGATTAATAATCTAATATTCACGAATATACTTAGCCAATTACAACCCGCAAATTTTTTAGCTGTTTTCAGTTTGCCGTCTGACCCATTTCAGTAAATACCAACTTCAGATGACCCATTTATAGTACATGGGTCAAAGTTTCCCCCACTACTATTCAGGAAGCAAGTACTTCGGTACAAGAAATGCTTAGCTTTGTGAGGGTTGATATGGAGTGTGTTATTTTCTGAACTAAACCCATGACTTCCATGTCACAAAAGCAAAAAGTGTAATATATTAAGGAGGTCTCTTGGTTGTGTTTTTATATGTGATCATTGTGACTTGAAGTATCATAGTCAAAATCAGACAATTTATGATCATTTACTTAAATGTTAGGTATAGATATTACTTTAAAATTTAACTCAATTACTGTTTTTCTTACAACTGCAACCTGCACTTCTTTATTCTGATTATTTCGACTCTATGAAGGAACAATATGGATTGGCTAAAAAAGCGGTTTGATTTTAGGTGTCATCAAGGTGAAATAGACCTTACTGCAGTAGGATCACTTCAAATGCTTCTTTCTACATTCAATATTATGGGTAAAAAAAACCGTTGACCTAGAAAGAAGCAGGTCAGATGGGAAGTTAAGAAACTTTGCACAAAATTGTTTTCAATCAACCTTAATAATCATTCACTGATTCATTTGAGCAACAAATGTCATTTGCAACAATCCATATACATACCTAGTGATCTGTTGATTCTCCAAAAAGATACTGAAACATTAGTATAAAATGTACCTCTTGTTTGCTACTACTTCAATGTTACTGACATACTCATGTCATAACATTACAGCATAACACATCAAGTGTAAACGTTAATCCAACAACAATATAATGAAAAACAACATATGCCAACTGATAACTTATCGCCTCGTGTGTTCGTTCATTTAATCTTCTCACTCCCGGAAGTTTCATTGTGTCCTCACAGTATGTTACCCAATGACGCACCTTGAGTTACAATAACTGAACTAGTTTGTACTCATAAGTTTCGGGCTGAGAAGAGTTAACTTTGACTTTTGTGGTCAAACTGACAATCACAGAGTGACTTTTAGAGGAAAATGTCAGTTTTAACAAAAGTTTCAATCAAATTCGATTCAGTAGATAATCATACGTAACCACAACTTTACCCTTTATATCTTGGTAACTGGAGTGTCTATATTAGATCACTTCTTGAGTCACAGTGAGGGCTGTTATCACTTACTGTCAAGACGTAAAGGCCTAACAGATCGATAAGTCATATTAGTAAATATCCCCTTCATTACTTTGACATTATTGGTATGAGAACCGGAATATGACTTCGAATGATTTAGTGTAACTAACAACCAGAAGTAAAACAAAACATATTACTTGATTTGAGAGTCATGTTAACCAACGATGTCTCAACTCGTATTCACATGCGTCAATAATGCAATATAGGAATAATCTGTACAAGATTATATCGAAACAATTGTATGAGAAATGTAGAAACCTTACTTTACCAACATCATCGTCTCCAGCAACATCAGAATGTACAATATTGGCTCTAACAGCAGCAGCCATCCCACCTTGAATAATTTGCACTCCTCGCCTTTAGAGCTATAACAGTACATACAATTTTTTTGAAAAAATAACCTTAGATTTCTACGAAGAACCTTAAACATACCACCTGATACATCAGGATACAGGACTCATATACCAAGATTTTAAAAGGGTTAATTGTTGAACCTTTTTGTGACAGTGGGTGATCTAAGTGCAAGCACCAACATCGGTAACAGATTGGTCATTTTCTTAAAACTCTCTATGGGTGATCTAAGTGCAAGACATTTCAGTAGCTCTTTAAGGTTATAAGTCAGCGTGATTGCCAAACGATTCTTTTCAAGGTCATTCTCATTCAAGCACAGTGCATTTAGCTTATATCTTCAAGTCTTATTTAGCGACTTAATCTTAGTTTTCTTACGCAATTATATTCATCAGATGCACTCAACTCAGTCTTTCAGTTTGATGAAGATTGAATTTAATTTATAAACTTCTACTTTTGCGAAAAGGAACTATCATTTTGATAGTAAACCATGAAACATGTCACGTTCGACGAATATACGTTTGAAAATTTTACTATTATAAGTACCAATACAAATGTTTAAATGCATTACAAGTATTACTAGCTTATAAAAGTTAACTAAAATAAGCTCTCAGAAATAACAAAAATCACTATAAAAGAAAAATATTAAGATAGAACTTTTACTATCTTCCTTTGATGAGTCTAGAGTCAAGCTTCTCTTGGGCTGATCTTCTACCCTCCATCTTCACCATATGAAGTAAGAAATCACTCAATGTGTCAATAGGTCCAGGTAGACACCAATGCACACAATCATTATACAAAGCCACATTCTCATTGGGCCAATGCCCATATTTACTTGGGTGTCCATCAGGCCTTAATAACAAGGGCTGGGTTATATCCATAAGCCTGAACTTTAGCCCATTTTCTATAGCTTTTCTTTGGGCCTTCTTAAATTCTTCCATTTGGATTAAATACAACTCCAAATTAGTACCCTCTAAAGTTACCTCACTACTCTTGTATGGTTTTTTCCTAGTACAATCCCCCCCTGCATTCCATTCCCCGCCCTCGAAATGTGTGGGTGCGAATGCACGTAAAATTGCTACACCCTTGAAGTTCTTTCGACTCATGATCCCTCTGAATGCTGTCCTTAACGCTCTTCGATACCCAAATGTCCCTGGGTAGTCGGTGATGTTTTCTTTCTGACAATATTTGCAACCAATTACCTTACGGTTTTCATAGTAGAATGCAGGCCGTGAAAACCAATGGCCACCATTTAGAATTAGATAGTTAAACTCGTCTATGTGATTGATCCAATTCTCATCAAATTCGTCTAGGTAGAGACTAAAGATGCCAGTGTGAGTTGGCCCGTCGGCGTCTGGTTGTTTGTATTTAACCAAATAAGGTGACCAAAATGTAGCCATTGTAAAGTTGTATGATACATAGTACCAACGTTTAAAGTCCTCATCTTTTGTTGTCGAGACATCGATTGGGTACTCAACCTGAAATTTAAGAAACCAATTAGACAATATACAAAAATCTACAAGAAACAAAAACACAGGATACAAAACGAAATACATCTCTTGATGGAACAAAACATTTTTTTATAACTTTGAACCAACCCTTGTAATAAATAGTTCCCAAAATTGTTCAAGTTTATTTACTTGCTACTCATAAAGCTACAAATGTACACTTTAAGGTAAAGCACATTTGTATGTAGTAACTCACATGCAAATGCAGAGCTTATGATCATGATTTCAGTGGAAAAAGACAATGAATGTGACGACTTTTCTGGGAATAAAAGACAAGATAAAAGCATGGGTGTGAAGAATCCATGCATGTTATGTTACCACCAAGTTTATTCTCCAAATTTTGTCACCAACTGATTATGACCTTTTATTCTTTCACAAAGATAATATCTTTTTACTTCTGTTACTAAAATGTTTTATTGTTGGGACTTGTCTAGGACGTTCTAAAGATACTTAAGTTTGAAAATATGCTACCTTGTCTAATATATTATTGCATCATATTGACTAAAGAAAAAAAGAAATGGCGACAACATCTAAAAAATTTGCATGATTCTCGCTCTAATTTGTTTTCATTATAACTTTTTTTTTTCTTCTTAACGAAAATTTAGTCGCGAAAATTACTTGCGTACCTATATACACACAACTATGTCTTGCGAAGCCCAAGTTTTTCCACCATTACAAATCTACCCAAGGATGTCGTGTATTCCCATACCCGACATTACTCGACATTACGTGGCACCTTCTGATTGGACGAAGAGAAAAAAAAAAAAAGCGCCAAGATGATGTCGCGTATGGATGTACACGACATGGGGACATACACGACATTGACATTTACATTTCAATGAAGAATAAAAAAGTTACAAAAAGTACCCTTAACTTTTTGATATTCATAACTTTTTTATATAATAAACTTTATTCGTCAAATATTTAGCAAATATCTAGCGAATTCGTTAATGAAAAAATATCGTTGCGAAGAGCTCTAAATTGCGAACAAAACAAGCCCAATATTGATATGCTTTTGACGTACGTACGATTTTATAAAAAATATTGAAGTTTTATATATATATATATATATATATATATATATATATATATATATATATATATATATATATATATATATATATATAAACTTTCAGAACACTCTTAAACGACAGGGACCAAAGACGTACAATTCTATGAAATAGGAATATCGTTTGAAAAAAAAAATCGTAGACATTTATAAATTAAAAACGGTATTCTTTTATTCATAAAACTAAAAACGCCAACTTTTTTTTTATATAAAACTAAAAAAATTATTCATAAATTAACAATATTACATAGAAAATATAAAGCGTAAACGTACGAAATAAAAACGTAAACATTCATAAACTTTTTATAAAACTAGACACGACTAGCCCTCAGTTTCAACATACGAAATAAAAACGTAAACATTCATAAACTTTTTATTTCGTACGTTTATGTTTTATATAGAAAAAGTTGGCATTTTTAATTTTATGAATAAAAAAATACCATTTTTAATTTATAAATGTTTACGTTTTTTTTTTTTTAAACGATATTCTTATTTCATAGAATTGTACGTCTTTGGTCCCTGTGGTTTAAGAGTGTGTTCTGAAAGTTTATATATATATATATATATATATATATATATATATATATATATAATATATATATATATATATATATATAATATATAACTTCAATATTTTTTATAAAATCGTACGTACGTCAAAAGCATATCAATACTGGGCTTGTTTTGTTCGCAATTTAGAGCTCTTCGCAACGATATTTTTCATTAACAAATTCGCTAGATATTTGCTAAATATTTGACGAATAAAGTTTATTATATAAAAAAGTGTCAAGGACGAAACGTGCAATTTGGCCAAACCACAAGGACGATTTTTGCAATTTACTCTATCAAAAAGTTGTAAATATCAAAAAGTTAAAGGGTGTTTTTTGTAACTTTTTTATTCTTCATTGAAATGTAAATGTCAATGTCATGTATGTCCCCATGTCGTGTACATCCATACGCGACATCATCTTGGTTTTTTTTTTTTTTTTCTCTTCGTCCAATCAGAAGGTGCCACGTAATATCGGGTATGGAAATACATGACATCTTTGGGTAGATTTGTAAAGTTGAAAAAACGTGGACTCCACAAGACAAAGTTACGTGTATATGTGTACTAGAGTAATTTTCTCAATTTAGTCGGTCACCCAATTCATATAGCCAGTCAATAAAGCAATATAATAACAGGTGATTTTGACCGGACCCTCCCTTAGGGAGAGTGTGTTGACTTTGACCAGCTGCTGCCGCTTGTACTCTCTGCTTTAAAACTTGTACATTTTGATTAAAGTAGGTGGACCCCCCGATGGTAGGAAGGGTCCGGTCAGTAGTACCCTATAATAACTTGCCATACTTTAAAAAGGGAGCTACTATGGTAACACCCCCTAGTGGGTGGCTTCACCTTTTCCAATGAACTTAAATTATACTCCCTCCGTCTCAATTTAATTGTCCATATTTTCTTTTATGGATGTCTCAAATTAATTGTCCATTTTCCTTATTTAGTAAAAACTAGAGAATCTAGTAGAGGAATATTCCATTTTAGTGGTTGAAAATTAAAGTGGCCCCACTTTTATTAAACTTTGTGTTTTCTCTCTACTGACAAATAAATTTAGAGGAGGAAGTATGTTACTTTAATTATCTATTTAAATTATCGTAACATTAAATGCTTAATAATAGAGCTAATAATATATGCAGAAAAACACGTGAAAGTATGTTAGTTATATTATATAACGATTGTAATAAGGTTATAATAATTCTAAAAACGTTACATAAGTGTACTTAACCAAAACAGTTCTGATTTGTGAGTATTTTTTACTATTTGTACGAGAAAATGTGGAGCTCAACAGTTCTCGACTTTTGCTCCCAGAATTCCGAATCTTGTTTTTTTTTTTCCCATACAGATTACACTCAAAATGACAAAATCACCCTCATGAATACAGCATATTTGCACATAATAAAGAAAAAGCTAAAAATAATGAAGTGATTAAGACTCAAAAAAAAAATTAATAGTGTACAATAATTTCTGTAAATAACAACGTATCTCAAGACTTTTATAACCCAAGAAATCACTACCTAATGAATTTAGACAAAGACTGTTAAATAGTTCAAATAAAAACAAGATTCTTAAAGTTAACTTGAATACAGAGACAAAATCTAAAGGAAACGCCAAGAAAAATAGTTAATGTAATCAAGAATCAATATTTTTTATATACTTTAAAAGATTTTCTTTCTTCATATCCAAGAGAATCACTACCATTTGAACCTGAATGAAGACTTGTTCATACAAAAACAAGGTTGAAAAATAATCTGAATGAAGACTTGTTCATACAAAAACAAGGTTGAAAAATAATCTATTTATACAACCAAGAATAATCTTAAAGAAACATTATGATAATAATGTGTTTCTTTTAACACATAAAGACAAATAAAAGACTATTATGTTATAAATCTTTAACTTTTAATAATAATGAAGAACAATGCATGAGAGATAGAGATGATGAACATACCCTTGACAACATGCAAATCAAGGACTGCATTTGATTCCTACCAACAGAATCACCAACAAAAGCCAAAGATTTATCCCTAACAATTTCCAAAAACTGATAAGGATTAAAAATTGGCAAATCACATCCATCTGGCTTCCATCTCCACTTCATATAATCTGAATCTGGTCGTCCATACTTTTGACAATTTTGATGTTCATGTATAGCCCAACATGTTGTGTTTTGATAATAAGGAGCATCAGGGTTTGGTATCCACTCACCTGTAAACACATCACATTTATGATGGTTGTCATCTATGGTTATAAGGGTGTCATGAGGGTGGCTCACTGGTAGTGAGACCTTTTTGGTGTCTTGTGTGGTGGAAGATGATAAAGATGGGAATTTGTGAAAAGGGAAATATAGAGGGATGATAGTAAGAGTGATTAGGGTTAGGGTTACAAGTAAGAGTATCTTGGACGTTGTTACATGGGATGTTGTAGATTGATTGTTTTTGCCATGAGGGTAGACAACACCACTTTGCTTCATGGAGATGAAGAAAAATAAATGAGAGTGTTTACAAGTTCCAAAGGTGTAAGGTGGTGATGTGTGCCTTGTTTTCTATATATGCGAATATGTTAAAGATTATTTCTTTGGAAAAGGAAATGTGTTTAGATTGTAATCTCTCTTTTTCATACCATTTTTATTAAAGTTAAAGCAATTAAATTGTATAAAAGGAGTAATGAGGTAAGATAACAATATACTTTGTAATTTTGTATAATGGTCTATTTTTCTCATTATAATTTGAGAAAATAAAGTTTAGAAAAAATAAATTAAAATGTGTTATGGTGATTTTGACATAAATTACCGCTTAGAAATGTGGGAATCATCACATCACCTATTATGGAGATTTATGAAAAATTTATTAGGTATGACTTTTTGTGTTAACGTGTCCTTTTGTTGCATCAATGTTACTACGAGGTAAAAGTTACACAATACGGAGATGGATTTATGAAAATTTGATTAGGTATGACTTTTTGTGCTAACGTGTCATTTTGTTGAATCAATGTTGCTACGAGGTAAAAGTTACACAAATCAAGAGCAACATAATTCAATGACCAATTATAAGACCACTCATAAGTCACAACGGAGATGGTCAAAGCCACATTAAAGCAAAAAAAATGTGCTACAGTACCACGTTAAAGCAGCCTTATGTGTTGTGAGTGTTTAAGTTAACGCGGCGTTAAGGGAACCCTTTAACACTGCGTTAAGGGTTTAAAAAAAATCACTTTGCCCCCTTTTAAGGTTAGTTTGTGTAAAAAAATATTTGATTTAAAGGTGAGTTAAGGTGTGTTAAAACCAAGTTAACCGTTAGGTGTGTTAAAGCTGAGTTAAGTTAAGGTGTGTTAAAGCTGACGTGGCATGCCTTAAATTTTAAAGCTGAGTTAACTGTTGTGAGTGGCCTAAGAGCACAAGATGCAGCTCGCCATCACACCGGGGATCTCCATTTTTTTCGCCACCTCAAGCCTCGTCGTCTGCACGACGAGGCAAAATCTCTGACAATTGGTACATTTGCTTGGGAATAGGACGAAGAAAAACGGATATATTACCGTTTAAATTCAAACAGTTTTTTTTTTTCTTTAAAAAAAAAAAAAAAAAAAAAAAAAAACTTAAACACCCTATAAATACCAAACCACTACATATATTTTTCTCACATACATTTTTTCCGTATCATTTTTTTTTTTCGTATCGTTTTTCTTTTCTGTATCTTTGTTTCGTATGTTTTTTAATATGTTGTAATGTATTTTTTTTTTAATGGAACGAATTTAGTTTATTTGGAAATTTGAATAAAAAAAATAAAGTTGTAAGTGGTGGGCCTCAAATGAGTAAGTTGATGTTATTTGTTAGTGAGGGGGGTTAGTTGTAAAGGTTTGTTAAAGTTATGTGACATCCCGTAGGCCCCAAATGAGGAGGTTCACCTCCTCACTGCACCTTGTGCTCTAATTCATCATTATAAAAAAATTTATTATTATATTATATTATATTATATTATATTATATGAGTTATGATCAAATAATAAGAAAAATTAAAATAAAAAGGGTGATAAAAAACTACAATCACACATTTTAGATGCACCTACAAAAGTAGATGCATCTCCCCTTAAAATTCTACCTTTTATTTAAAATGTGTGGCTAGAAATCTTTCTCATTCTTCTCATTTTAGTTTTTCTTCTCACCGGATCCCTTTCCTATATTATATTATATTATATTATATTATATTATATTATATTATATTATAACATTTATTGAAGTGGAACTTGGAGCCGGCATTGTTCCGAAGCCGCCAACTGGGAGGTCGGCTCGAGGGAATGTGATAGCTTCGGTGTGTTGTGGAGCCGCGACTTGAGCTGACATTGTTCACACGCCGAGCCGAGCAGTCGGCTTATAGGGATTAAAAAATTTGTTTTGTCGTGATTGTGGGTGGGTTTTCCAATAAACTTCCACTTAATTTTGGAGGTTACTTGAATGCTTGACACTAGTATTGGTGATTAGAGAATGTGTTTTAGTGTGTTTTCCACAAAGCTGTCATTTAATTTCTTAGGTTAGTCGCATGCTTAACACGTGTTTTCCATTATCAGTGTGATTAGCTATATATAACACACATAGAATGTTCGGTGGGAATTTTCAAAAGTGGTGGCTTATCTATCTTCTCATGCAATCTTCGTTTAGGCATTGACGAGAAGATTTTTGAAGCTTCATTTGGAGTAGTTTTGGTTTGCAGGTATGTTTTAACACCATTTTTAATCTGTTTCTTCAATGTGGGTGTAGTTTTGAACATGTAAAATGTACTTCGATTGTCTCATGTTTTGTTTGAAATTAAAGGTTAGAGGAGTTGGAATTCGGTTTATGGTTTGAAAGGTGTAAGTATGTAGCTTAATTCAAATCTTTGATGCTTCGTTTGTTGCAGCTTTTTGGTTTGTTAGTGCATTTGATTTGTTATGTTTATGTGGTTAGGGTTTACATATATGGAAATTGAGTAAGTTCACTTAATGTTTTTCATGTTTTGTTTGTTGCAGGTTTTAGTGTGTTGGTGTATTCGTGTGCTATATTAGCTTCGTTTGGAGTAGTTTTGGTTTGCAGGTATGTTAAATAGCTTTTTTTAATCTGCTTTGTTAGCATAAAAGTGTTGGTTATTAACAAGTATATGAATCTTGTAATAGATTGTTTTATTGTAGTAAACTAGTTTAAGGATATTGGGCTTAGGTTAGCATGTTTAATCCTATGTATAAGACAAGACAAAGCCCAATTCCATCACCAAACCTTACAAGGTACGTATCTCTCTTGTGTACACTACTTAAGGACGTACAAGGCTCATTTGTAGACTTGGATGTGTGTGTGTGTGTGTTTCTATCATAGTTCTCTCATTCCATTTCACCTTACTTCACTCTCTCTCTCTACAACACCACCTCACGTCCCACTTATCTCTATACTTTCTTCTAAATTTCTTCCATTTCTAACTAAGCTTTTTTGTGATTGATACATTGTTAGAGACCAAACATGCTTCTTCGATGTAAGTGTAGTTTTGAACTTGAAACCATGTAATGCACTTTGACTATTTCAGAGAAGTTGAAATTCAGTTTGTGATTTGGAAAGTGGAAGTATGTAGGCTTTGTTTGTTGCAACTTTTTAGTTTGTTAGTGCATTTGATGTGTTATGTTTACGTGGTTAGGGTTTACATATAAGAAAATTAAGTAAGTTCACTTCAACTGTTTCATGCATTGTTTGTTGTAGTTTTTAATGTGTTGGTGTATCCTTGTGCCATATTCGTGTAATTGAAGGTTAGACAAACTAGAACTTATTGTTCAATCGGTTTTGGTAAATCTGTGGTGTATGAAGTTGTTATTGGTGTGCATGTGCTTTGTTGTAACCGTTTAGTTTTTAGTTGTTTTATGATGCATATGTTAAGTGCATGGTTGTATCAGGATTTGATCTCATATGGCTCTTGATACCAATTGTAGGTTCCAAATATCAAGTAAAACACACTTAACCTATAAAGAAATATAGAAAGAGAAAAAGGTAAAAATAAGAAGGTAGAAAGAAGTAGGAGAAATGGTGGACTTGCATATAAGAGAGAAAGTGAGAATTACACAAGACACACACCCTCTCCACACATGGAGAGGGGATTATATACTACCTAAAAACCGGACATGGGCCTTAATGGGTCAAGCCTCATAAGGCTTTTACATGGACAACTAATGGACTAGCTAAATGGACTAACTATTACATGCTTAAACATCTCAAACTATTACAAGACTCGTGAACTCGGGAATGATTTCACTTTTAGTGCTAACAAATTTTGACGATTTATTGTTACGGGTAACTTACGCATTTTACGTTATATATTACAAGTTGCATATTTGTCATCATTAAAACATAAGAGACCGTTTGGTTTAAATATCTTCATATATGCACCCACACCATCAAAGCTATAAACTTATTGGTGAAGTGAAGTTAAAATTTGCTACTTCTAAAAATCCTTTAATATCAGTACCATGCATCCTGATGCGTGGTTTTGCAACCTTACAACAGGTTTTACCTCTCGAGGGATCTCAAGAGGCTTACAACCCCACCAGGCAGTGTACCTGACCGATGTAGTATAGTGTAGTGGTAAGTACGGGGGATTGATCGTTCTCCACAGGGAATAGTGTTCGTTAGGTATGAAAAACTACTCTAATATGTCTAAGGGTGAGAGAAGATTCTTTTTATGTTTTTATAATTTTATGAAAGCAAGTAAAATCTCGGGTTTGAAAGAGTGGGCGGAATTAGTTGCTAGTCAACTAACCCAAGTTACTACAAATGCAAATAAAATAAAATAACTGAAAATGAAAAGGTGGTAAAACTTATGTGGAGAGAAATGTGTTTACTTAGATTTCCTTACTCCCTAACTATCTTTTACCGGTTGATTAGTGTGTATTAATTGCGTGGATGACGGGTGTATTCCTTAATACCAATCGTGGGGTGGCGTACGTACTTCCCCAACTCTACAAGCTCCTACTTCACTCCTATGTCGAGCCGGCTAGGAAGCTCCTAACATGGGATCACTAGAATTCGCTTGTGCATTAAATACAACCATAAAAACCTTAGTACGCATTGGTTCATGTTTCTTAAGACGTTCAAGCAAGTTACCGAATAGGAAGTTAGCCAGTTTTCTTAAGCCTAACATAGATGAACAATCATCCAATACAACTAATAACACACTAATAACCAATAATCAATAGCTAGGTTTCATTAGATCTAAGCAAACACAAGATAAATCTAGCCTAGCATGTTAAACAAAAGACAAGAACAAGATAGAATCAAACAACACATAGACATATTGAATGATTAATTGATAACTTATCTTCAATGTAACATGGAAGATCTCAAGGCAAAAAGCCTTGAAAAAGCTGCTAAAATCGTCTTAGGGTTTTCACACACAAAGTTCCCCAATAAGTTCCACACTAATGACAAAAAATTGCAAAACTATATATAGACTTTCAGATCTGACGGCGTCACGTTATGGAGTGTGACGCCGTCACCTCGCCGCTTTTAGGGTTCCCGGATGGCCTTCTTGACGCCGTCCCTCTTTAGCTCTCCAAAATCCGTTCTGGCTTATCCAGGCTTGACGCCGTCAGATAATGGCTTGACGCCGTCCCTCTTTAAATTAAGCCGTGACGACCTTGATCACTCCAAAGGGTGACGCCGTCAGAATTCCATGCAAATTTCTCTGGCTTATCATGAGTAATTTTCACATCCACCTTTTTCTTGCCAAGCCATGACGCCGTCCAGACTAATATCTGACGCCGTCAAAGGTAACTTTTAGCCGATTTTGAGACTTTGTCGTTTTCTTCACTTTTATGCTCCAAAAACGTCCAAAATGCTTCCTTTTCCAGATTTCTTCTCAAAAGTACCTAAAATGACAAAAGGAACGATTTAGGGCAATATTTGATCAAATAAATACGATTTAGGGCTTAAATGACCCCTTAAAAGCGGTACACTTTTCGCTTCATCAAATACCCTTACACTTGAGATTTGCTTGTCCTCAAGCAAATGCGCTTTTATTCTAATCAAAATACAAGTTAGGGGTCATTTAACACTAATATAAAAGTAATTGCAACAAATAGTCGTTCCACTTTAATCATAATAAGCACGGAGATTACAAACTAGCACCTCACAAGTAGTGTTTAGATACTCACATCTCTCAAGTGTCATCAAAATAAATCTCATAAATGAAAACGGATAATATCTCTCACTACCTGTCATAGCAAATAGATTACCATAGGCTTGGGAAAGGATCGAAAACCTCCTCCACTAGGCGTAAGCACCTAAGATAAACTATCAAAGAGGGCTTTTAAATGGGTTATAACGTTAGGTGTAGGGATATGATAAACACGGTTTTGTTGGATAAGGGATATTTTACTGGTGGCGAGTTAAAGATCTTGATTAATTACATGTACTATACAATGTTGCTAAGCCAAGACTCGACTCAATCTTAAGCTAAAAACAAAATAACAAAAACATAAAATAAACATAAAATGAAACGGGATGGTAGTCCGTATGTTTTTTCTACTTTTCTTTTTCTCATTTTTTTTTGTATTTTTCTTGATTTTTTTTCGATTTTTTTTTTTTTTTTTTTTTTTTTTTTTTTTTTTTTTTTTGCATACACTTTTGCCCTACCATCCAAAATAATACATCATAGGGGCATTGCATTCCCCTTACACTTGAACTTTTACATAACTTTACAAATTACTATTCTAATTACTCGAATTAAGATCATCAAAACACTTGGAGTACTTTTAAAATATTTAGCACATATGGGGGTAATAAATGATGTTCTTCCCCATTACTCCATTACACTAGTACTTTACCCATGAGTCCCAATCGTCCCAAAACAATATGTACAAGGATATCTCTCGACTTAGCAACCATGTAATCGAGTAGATAATTAACTTGGGTTTAAACAAATGTTGTCACAATAATGCACTAAAGATGAGTGCATACAAGGTAGGCTAAGGCGATTTGGGTGTACATTTAAGTGGGGTGTAACAAATTCTTCCTTTAAGTAAAATGCTTAAAGGTCGAAACGAAAAGATAGGCTCTGAGGGGTGTACTAGGGGTATCGTGTACTAAAAATGAGTACAACGCAAAGGGTGTGGGAGAATTACTTGACCAATGTAGCCAATGTAATTATAACAAAAACACAGGTGTAAAACAATGGGTTAATCCTAATGCCTCTTATCATGTAGTAAATCTAACTACACGAATGTAGTCTCACTTGTGGCCTTGGAATGGTCCTAACGCAAGTTCTAGAATCTAAGTGCTATCGGTACACACATCATAGCATAAATGCTTTTCCTACCAATTCTAGGGGCGAACCTCACATATTTGGGGGTGGAAAATTTTTTAGTGGTACGGTTTTTTGTGCTAGTCATATAATTCCTATCCATGAGACGCTCATTAAGATCAAAGTTTCACTCCTAAATGTTGTAAAAAAATTTAAATTTGGCACTAAAATTGCCCTAACAAGTATTTATCTCAGTTTTATTACACATCTACCATTAAACAAACAAAAATCAAGCGTAATAGCATTCTCTAATCGTACTTTTACCCCCCCCCCCCCTTACACTTAAGATGAACATTGTCCCCAATGTTCAAATAACAAGATGTAAAAGCATAAAGTAAAAGAATGAAATCAAATACTCCCCTGATTCGCTCGGTGGATAACGACGTAACACGGTTAGATCTTCTTCCAAGGTAATGTTGAAGCTCCATGACTAATGCATCGCCAAAAGCTTGATTCCACATACATTTCCTTGTCCAAAATAACCTGTTAAACCTGAGAAAACAAACACGAAAACCTGCATAACATCGGCGGGATAAATCTATATATAAGGATATAATGCTTGTGGAATGATTATTTTGCAGATTCCTGGAGATTATAAGTTAGAAATTTAATAAAAACTTTTTATGAAAACAAAACTTTCAAAAATTTCAGAAAATTAACACCTGACGCCGTCAGAAATGATCTGACAGAATTCTCATGTTAAGTTTCCGGAAAATTTCTGGAAAAACCTATACCTTACTTCCTGGAAATCCTGCAAAACATCATTATGACTCGATACAAGCATTTGACTCAAACAAATACTAATATGTATGTTCATTTATTATTATTACGATTCATGTTCATTTGTGTTCTAATAAACCGATTTAGATTTCCCTTACACTTATCTTTTGCAAAATACCTTTATATGTAGTTAAGACGAAGTTAAAAACAAGATAAAGCATTTTCACAAATTAGTTTTGAACATGAATCAATAATAATAAAAATTAAACACACATACGGAAACAAATAAATAAACACACAAAAAGCAAATAAAGGTTGGGTTGCCTCCCAAGAAGCGCTTGTTTTTGTTCGAGTCACGAGCCTGACTCTGCCCTTATTTAACGGATAAAGGAGAGGTTTTCCCTACACTTAGGGTTAAGTGCGGGTGATAGTAGCGATACACACTGACTCGGTATGAGTATGCCACGTGAGGAAAGAGTGGTGGATGAATTATATGCTCAAAGATGTGGGATCCAATCATCATAACCTTACCTAGTTTACTTTGGTCAATGGGTGAATTAAAGTTTCCTCCTAAAAAGGGATCATCTTCTATCAACTTCGAGAGATTCCTAGTTGGGAATCCATCTTGACCTAATAAACCCGGTTTAAACCCATAATGTTTCTTGTGATCAATCATGAATGGGTGATGTAAGTATGTAAGGTCATGGTTCACTCCTATATTAGCTTCCACTCCACATGGCCTAGAGTCTACTACCTTAATCTTAACATTACCCGGACTACATGGTTTGATGGGTGGATCGGGACCTTTTTCAATTCCTAAATTCACATCTAAAGATGGAAGATTAGGTAACGGTTTTGGCTGAGGCTCCGGTTCATCAAAACTAGGAACTTCCATATAACTAAAAGAAAGGTTATGACTACAAGTAATCAAACCTATATCCTCTAGTTGTGTTTGGTCCAAGGGTTCTACCTCTATTGGGGTTCCTATAGTCTCTTCTACTTCTTCCGGGTAAGTCACGGGTGGTGTGTGTGCCTCGAATGATGGTAGGACTTGTGGGGTACTTTGTAGGTTTGTGTTATTTACCTCATCCTTCCTTGTCTCTATATCAATTATATCCACATCATGTGTTTTAGTAGAATCTAACCCAAACATGTTCCTAAGTATCTAAAATCCTTCTCTAGCCATTTCAAGTTCTAAGTCCGATTCATAAGAATCTTCCCCAATAACATGATTACTATGTTCAATTTGCCTAAAGGATTCATCATGTGTTCCTTGAGATTCAAAGTCATTGATCATAAAACCTAGGTCTTTTTGCTCAATATGCTCATGTTCGGCTAAATCCTCCTCAATTGTTTCCTCAAGTTGTGATGTATACGAACCCATTAATTCATTAAACTTATGGTTCACGGTTAGGAGGCTTTCCTCAAATTTTTTCCAAAGGGTTTCACTAAAAGGAGTTGATCCTAACAATGATTGTTTAATAGAAGCCGCACATGCACATAATTCATCAAACCTATCAAACTTTACACCCATCTCCTCTTGTATATATCTAAGATCACTTAAAAATTCATTGGAACAACAGGAAGCAAATCTATCCGTGTAAAGTAATTGTTCCTCTATTGTTAATGATCTAAATGGAATTTCATCCGCCATGGTGACAAATGAAAATTGTTTTACAAACAAAGGGCACAAAGAAAAAGATAGACCACAAGAAATCCTAGAAAAATAAAATAAAAAATCTCACTAGAAAGGAATCTAGTGAGTAGACCTAATAAAATAAAAATTCAACCTAAACAATAACTATTCCCCGGCAACGGCGCCAAAAACTTGATGCGTGGTTTTGCAACCTTACAACAGGTTTTACCTCTCGAGGGATCTCAAGAGGCTTACAACCCCACCAGGCAGTGTACCTGACCGATGTAGTATAGTGTAGTGGTAAGTACGGGGGATTGATCGTTCTCCACAGGGAATAGTGTTCGTTAGGTATGAAAAACTACTCTAATAGGTCTAAGGGTGAGAGAAGATTCTTTTTATGTTTTTATAATTTTATGAAAGCAAGTAAAATCTCGGGTTTGAAAGAGTGGGCGGAATTAGTTGCTAGTCAACTAACCCAAGTTACTACAAATGCAAATAAAATAAAATAACTGAAACTGAAAAGGTGGTAAAACTTATGTGGAGAGAAATGTGTTTACTTAGATTTCCTTACTCCCTAACTATCTTTTACCGGTTGATTAGTGTGTATTAATTGCGTGGATGACGGGTGTATTCCTTAATACCAATCGTGGGGTGGCGTACGTACTTCCCCAACTCTACAAGCTCCTACTTCACTCCTATGTCGAGCCGGCTAGGAAGCTCCTAACATGGGATCACTAGAATTCGCTTGTGCATTAAATACAACCATAAAAACCTTAGTACGCATTGGTTCATGTTTCTTAAGACGTTCAAGCAAGTTACCGAATAGGAAGTTAGCCAGTTTTCTTAAGCCTAACATAGATGAACAATCATCCAATACAACTAATAACACACTAATAACCAATAATCAATAGCTAGGTTTCATTAGATCTAAGCAAACACAAGATAAATCTAGCCTAGCATGTTAAACAAAAGACAAGAACAAGATAGAATCAAACAACACATAGACATATTGAATGATTAATTGATAACTTATCTTCAATGTAACATGGAAGATCTCAAGGCAAAAAGCCTTGAAAAAGCTGCTAAAATCGTCTTAGGGTTTTCACACACAAAGTTCCCCAATAAGTTCCACACTAATGACAAAAAATTGCAAAACTATATATAGACTTTCAGATCTGACGGCGTCACGTTATGGAGTGTGACGCCGTCACCTCGCCGCTTTTAGGGTTCCCGGATGGCCTTCTTGACGCCGTCCCTCTTTAGCTCTCCAAAATCCGTTCTGGCTTATCAAGGCTTGACGCCGTCAGATAATGGCTTGACGCCGTCCCTCTTTAAATTAAGCCGTGACGACCTTGATCACTCCAAAGGGTGACGCCGTCAGAATTCCATGCAAATTTCTCTGGCTTATCATGAGTAATTTTCACATCCACCTTTTTCTTGCCAAGCCATGACGCCGTCCAGACTAATATCTGACGCCGTCAAAGGTAACTTTTAGCCGATTTTGAGACTTTGTCGTTTTCTTCACTTTTATGCTCCAAAAACGTTCAAAATGCTTCCTTTTCCAGATTTCTTCTCAAAAGTACCTAAAATGACAAAAGGAACGATTTAGGGCAATATTTGATCAAATAAATACGATTTAGGGCTTAAATGACCCCTTAAAAGCGGTACACTTTTCGCTTCATTACATCCGAATTTCGAGTTGATCATCTCGACAATATAAACGAGTTTTTGTTGCAGTTGAAAGCCAATATGAGGACATTTTAGTTGACATCCTTGTAATTTTTCTGCATTCTTCTTCTTCTCATATTTAGTCGACATTCTCCAACAATTATGATGACATTTTCCACCATCTATTTTTGTTTGCGAAGGCCCATCGACTAAATAAGAGAATATCACACCTTAATCCCTATCAAGGCACTAATTCGAGCAATCAAATTACAAAACATTAATGGATTTCGCAAATCACAAAAACAAGGAATTCAACAAACTAATAACTTCTAAACAACAAAGTTGGATTACATGTTGCTTGTGTAATCTCTTTTAGTTAGGTTGTGCAAACAAATTTCCCCTAAAAATACCTATTGTAGCCTATCACCGTTGCAATTGGAAAAAGTTTATTTATACTATTTTGTAATGTGTTTAGGACATTCCCTAAATGAAAGGCTTAATTTTTTAAGAAAACACACTTGCTTAATGTGGAAATGTGTTACTTTTGCTATCAAATAAAATCACCAAAATTAATAAATACACTGTTTAATGATATATTACTTCTTATAATAAGTCTCACTAAAAATCTTAACTATCAATAATGATTATTAAAAACATGTAACCGGATCCGCCATATAAATCCACGCAAACCATTTCATATATCTCTCTCTCACACACATCTAAAACATTTGCAATAAGGTTGGGTGTAGTAATGGAGTCTCGGTCGGTCGGGGTTACCCGACGCGTCGGGCTTATTACGCCGACCCAGGAGAGACACGTCCCTAGGGGACGAAATGCATAACTTGGTCATTTTTTTGACCGATTCAGATGCACACCATAAATAGTTTATGATACAACAACGAAACAAACACCATAAATAGTCTTGTTTCAAACTGGGTTCAAAGAGGGTGTTTTTATTTCGATCTCAACGTAACAAGAAAAAACGAGTTCGATTTCAAAGAAAACATGTAATTTTTAAAGAAATAACTCACGCTTTGTGTTACAACTAGGTTGAAAACCCGCGCGTTGCCGCGAGGTGTTTGTATACGTAAGATAGACGAAAAAAAGAGGTCAAAAGTTATCATGTTGCTTTAGAGTGTTACTATGTCTTAGGAAATGTGTCCATGTTCAACAATTAATAACTAACATAAATAGGACACGATATTAAGATTACATGATAGTAACAAAAAGTGTCGTATACCATATAGCATTTGCATAGCAGCATTGTTTTTAGGCAATAAAAAAAAATATATATATCCTTTGTATTAGAAATTGGAAGTTATAGCTTTGGTGTAAAAAAAAATACATATATATTAAAACTTTGGTGGGTATACAGGGGTTTTTTTTTTGTGTCTCATATTTTTGAAAGGTACTTATACATTAGGGTTTCGTCCCAAATCGTCTGCTTAAAATTTAGGGCAAATCAGTTTGTGGATTTTGTTATTGGTTAACACGTATTTGTATTGCAGGTTACACTGTCTGATCTGTCAATCATGGGATCTCGATTTCCTATGTGCACTTTACTTTCTAAGAAGGCTGGAGGTTCTAAGTTCTTGCATGATATCTTGGGGGAGCTTCTTAAGCAAGAGTGGGAAGGTAATACTCATGCAGTGAGGTATTACAAAGACATGATTTCAATGATTGAAAATCGTATGGCTTTTAGGCGAATGATTATGAAGGAGTTTGAGTGTTTTAGAGAAAGGGCTGTGTTTTTTTGTACTATTGAAGGATTAAGGTTCGCAGAGGAAGAAGACATTGAGGATATTGGGTATTTGAATCTGCTGGTAAGGGCTTGTGAGCGACGCCGGGCTGCACAGACCAAGGTTATGATGTCACTTCTTAAGTAAACAGTTTGTAGTTAGGTATGTAGGATTTCAGTTAAGATGTAATGTTGTAGTAATTTGTGGATCAGTATGTTTGCAATAGTGTAGGTGAACTTTGTGTTACTACTTTGTTGTGTTGCCTGTTGTGAATAGCGTTTGTGTATGTGTAGTTTATGTTAAACTCGTACGCTCTAGTGAAGGGATGAAAGCGTTTGGTAGTATGGTGTTGTGTGTGTTGTTTAGGTCTCTGTATTTTCTTCTATGGTCTGAGCCTGTGGATAAATTTTGTGTCAGCAGTCTATATGTCTTAGGTTTATGTATCAATCAACTACTTATGGTTTTATGAATAAAAATAATTATTATTAACAAAAAAAAGTTTACACTGTTATGAAAATGGGTGTTTATGTTATGCACTTGCCAACCCAGGGTAAGTGAAGTCAGTAGTTCCTTTGTAGCAGCTGTGGTTTTTTCATTGTTTAATGTGTCATTTGTGTCTGCTGCAAATCTGCAGTTTTTATGGGTGTTTCAAATAGTGGCCATATCTAGATTTGAAATAGCAGAACACATAGGTAGAGTGAGGCTTCTCTGTACATTTTGAAGGATTAAAATGTTAGTTGTATGTAGTAGTTATCATGGTTAACATGTGTGAATGTACATGATAATTAGACTGTTTGTAGGCGTACAATACTTACACTTTTGAAAGTTTTAAGGCTTTTTGAGAGTGAAAGTTTTTTAGCAACATTTGATATGTTATTATGCGGTTTATGCTTTCAGCTTTGCACAGATATTGACTGTGATAATATGATAGGATTAGTCGGTAACAAGTTGATAGGTCCCAAACAAGTCAAATAAAAGTATTAGTATAACGGGTCCCAAACAGGTGGTGCTATTTTCGCTTGTGTTTTAGTATTGTTTAATTTTGAGTGGCTATACTAATTTTATGTTGTTTTGCTGTTTTAGTATTGTTTAATTTTAATTTGTATTTTAATTTTATTTTTTTATTATTATTATTTTTTAATTTGTAATCCTTTTTTTTTTTTTTTTAATGCAATCCTACTATTACATTTTGTTTCTTTCCTATTTTATTGTGGCTATAAAAGAATGGCTGGAACAAAGGTTTGGTTCCATGTTGTTTGATTTTTTTGTTAGGATACATTTAAGGTGAATGGCTGCAACACCAAAGCTTGATGAACTAAAACACGCGTGTGGTTCTAATCAGCTTCATCATTGTTTCAAATTTCTTTTTGTGCAAGAATGGACAGAAAATGAGGGTCTTATTACGTATCTTGGACAGAAATGTGCTGATCTCCAAGCAAATATCGAGAGGAGGGATCAGTTGATTCAAGAGGCGCAATCTTTTGGTCTTTTTCATGATGTGGCTACTGATGGGTTAGAATGCATGGTTGAGACGCAGCAGAGAGAGCAAGAGATTTTAGTTGGGTTGAGTGTTGTTTTGGATTTAGCTCGTGAAGGCAGGCTGGAAAAGCAGCGTCATGTCGGTTTGATGGACCTGAAGGATTAGGTTGCTTTGGTTTCGTTGTTGGTGGTGGTAAGTGTGTTGGTAGCAAGGTTTTTTAAATTTCATGTTTGTTGTATTGTTATGTTTTTTTTAGTTAATGATGATGATGGTGTTCATCTTGATGTGGTCTTTGTAAACGAATGATTATTATCAATAAAAGCTTGGTGTAGATAGTGTTATTGGTTTTCTGATGATTGTTACTGAATTTGTTATTGGTGTGTTTATGGTTATTTGAGGCTGATATTAACATACTAATTTTATAAAATTTTATAAGTCTTTTGTCATTCCTTTGAGTGTTAACTATGCATCAGTTTCACAAGCTGTGTCACAAATGGTTTACAAAGAAATTGTATATGTTTTGACACATATTTGTGCAGTTGCAGATCTGGAGCACAAATATCTTACAAAACATTGACTGACCATTGTTTGTATGCGTACATTGTTAAAGTAGTTCTTGTTGCTCAAGAACAGTAGTAAACTGTTTGAATATTTACATTGGATCTAGTTGGTAACAAAAGGTAGCAGGATGTGTGTGCAAAGGAACAAATTACTTGTTTTTAGCAGTTGTGCTTGTTTGGTGTTGTAGCTGCTATTGTAACATAGGAAATTTCAAAAATTGTATAAGCAACACTTTTGGCATTTCTTTGAACTTTAATTATCCATCAGTTACATTTATAAATTTTAAAACATGCATTAGGCCACTATTGTAACTTTACATATAAAGAAAGCCTTATGAAAGATCATATTAACAACTTATCATATGCAGAATTGTAGAACATGAGAACGAAACAGTAGTCGTAGAAGAAGTTTGGATTATATTACATAACATAAGATATTTTTACACACATAAGTTGTTTGTGCAAGGGCGGCACAAATGTTTTACAAAAAAGGATGTATGTTTTCACCCATATTTGTGCAGCTGTAGACTTAGAGCAGAAATATGTTAGAAAACATGCACCTTTGCAACCTGACATAAGGTTTACATGCATTTGCTGCATAAATGTTATACAAAAATGAGGCTCACAATCAAATGTGCACCTGCTACAGAAAGCATGCGTGCACAGTTAAGGGGTGTGTGCAGCTATAGTGTAAATGTCATACAAAAGATTAGTGGGTTGCCGTATATAGATGTTTTGAGACATATTTGTGCAGCTGAAGCACAAATATGTTACAAAACATATTGTTGGTTAACAACGGTAGTAAACTGTTTAAATATTTACAAAAGATCGGTGCATGTGGCTGGCATGACTACTTTAAGTTAACTTCGACTTCTTCCTTTGAACATTTCTGGGTTTTGAGTGCTCCTCTGTTGAGGTTTCTGCTGTTGCTGCATAAGTCAAAATAAGTAGGTTATCAGTCACTAATAAGATGTTATTTAGGCATACTAAAAGTAATAATAAAGTATTTTAATAAGCAACAGATACAAAAGTTGTAGATGACACTTGAGTTAACTTTTTTTTTTTTTAATGGTTCTATGATTTAAAAGAAATTGTTAACAGTCCATTATTTCTGCCAACTTTTAAAGGCTGCAACTTAATAATTTTTGGTTCTTTTGGATGCTAGTATGGTTGTCACCACTTTCAATGGCTATAATGGGTGTAAATAAGGTTCTTCTGCATCTTTGGCACATATGGTGCATTCCAAAAAAAAAATTCAATGGTTGTATGATGTTAATAAGCCAAAGGATATAAGGCAATAACAGAGCACTCTTGTGCATAGATATAAATATTTTGTACTAAAAGGTTATAATTGTAACATTTGTGGTGAGGGTGAATGGCAGGTGGCAAAAAACAGCAATATCCAATTATGGCTAGTGTAAAAAATTTAGGTATGTTGAAAATGAATCCAAAGGAAATATAGAAAATAGTAGTGCATCTGTGTATTTTGTTTTCATGCAAATCGAGCAATGGTTTATTCAATATTAAATTATGGCTTATACATGTGGGTAGTTTGTTTTTAGGGAAAATGATCTGAAAAGGCATCATACTTGCCACTTTATTCTTTTGTAAGCATCATATTTTTTTTCTTCCTATAGTGGGCACATACTCCCTTAATCACCACTATTGTAAGCATATTAAGGGAAAAGTATGACGTGGCAGTACTTAATCACAATAATTACGTTATATCCCGTTTTTTTACAATTTTGGGTGTTTTTTGACAATGTTTGATACTTCGAGGTTAAGTTTTATATCTTTTATCATTAAAACCCACACCCCCCCCTCTCCAGTTAAACATTTCCCTCTTTCCCCAATTTTTTCATTTTCCCAAAACGGTCGAAATAACAAACCCTAAATCCACACACGCAGTAATTGACCCACATTTGATGTGCGTTTTCATATTTCAGTTACATTTACTTTGAGTTCTTTGCTTATACTATGTTTTTATCAATATAATTACCCTAATTAGCCTAATTTTTAGAAACCCTAATTTTTCATATTTGGGTTTGCGTGTAACAGAATGATACCTGGTACCAATTTGCACCAATTTGATGTACACAATGATGGTTTCTTTGCCCATTTACCTTTAAGGTATGATGATGGGGTGATTCTTAATATGGCTGTTGCAAGGATGCCTTACGAAATATTTGCTCAATTTTTGGAAGAAAAAGTTGGTAACTACTTCCAAGGTTTGTATTACAAAGTTCCAAATATTGAATTAGAGAAAGGCTTGGTTAAAGTAACTAATGATAAGGAAATAACATACATGTTTGATGTTGCTGACTTGTTTGGTAGGCTAGAGCTTTATCTTGATCACTTAGATATGGATCTGTCAGAGTATTTAGGTAATGCAGATACCTCTTTTATGGATGACACTGTTTCTAAGGCAAAAGGCACTCCCCAAAAGAGGTATTGCAATGATTTTTCTGTAGATGAGATGGTTCATTGGGCTGAGATGGAGTCTCAGGTTGAGGGTTCATCTTCTAACCATATTAGAAACTCAGAGGGTTCATGTAGTAGGACTAGGGTAAATGTTGATAAGGGCAAAGAGAAGGTTACACAGGATGAAACAGAGGGTGATGATGATTCTGAGTATGATAGTGACTTTGATAGTGACTATAATTCAGATAAATCAGTTGACTATCTCAGTCCTGGTGAAGAGGAGGTGATTGACCTTAGAAAGAGGATGAAAGCCAGTAGAGGGAGGGAACCTGAGTGTTTTCCAGAAATGAGTGAAAACACTATACCAAATGAAAACACTATACCTACTAGTACTCATACAACAGAAACATTGGTACAACATGATTTGTTCATGGATAAGTTGATGAGAAGGCTACAATCAACTGATGAGAATGGAAAACATCAAGATTCTTTTATTTCTGTGGAAAAAAATGTGGACAGGTATCCAGTCTATGATGAGAGTACCTACTGGAGACTGAGACATCCAAAGGTATGCTTCTTTATTATGAAATTGTGATATTATGAAGTTGTAATATTGTTTATAAATGTTTGTTCTGTTTGAAATGCAGGTTGGTGAAAAGTATCCCACTGTTGAAATGCAGGAGATTGGAATGGCTAAAAGACCAACAAAGGTAACTCTATTTTAAACTTGTATTGTTAATTATCTTATGAAACATGTTGCATTCACACATATAACTGTGTTTTGTTGCAGGTTCTGGCATGTTATCCCTGCTGGTGGGAATGTGTTTGAGGTGAGATCAGGAAGTGAGGCATTCACAGTTGATGAACCAAAGAAGTGTTGCACCTGTAGAATGTGGCAGTTATCAGGTATACCTTGTGTACATGCAACAAAGGTAATATTCTATCTAAACAAGGTAACAGAGAGCTATGTTCCAGCTTGGTTTGAAACAGACATGTATTTTGTGGCATATCACTATTATATGAAACCAGTTGGGGGTATTGATTTCTGGCCTAATCAAAGTATGTACTCACTTGTTTTACCTCCTAAACCCAAAAAAATGCCTGGTAGTCCTAGAAAGAAAAGAATTAGAGCAAAGGGTGAGGGTGGTAGCTCATCAAAAGTATCAAGGGTAGGTATTGAGATTACTTGTAGTATCTGCAACCAAACTAGGCACAACAAAAAAACATGCAAAGCAACATCAGTTGAAAAGGCACCTAATGAAAAAAATGTTGGAGGTACGCCTAGAAAGAAAAAGGTTAATGAGGATGAAGCATCTGTAGAAGATGACGTTATGCAGGTCAGACAAAGAAAAGAGACTGAAACTGGTGGGTCAAAGAAGAAGACTTGTGGCACAAGTGGGTCAAATAGGAAGAACAAGAAAAGAGCTTGCACTTCAGCTTATGCAAGATGGTTTGGTAAGCAGCAGAATGAAGATCAAACTGAGATTGACTTGACAACTACTCATGTTGAAAACATGCAAGCACAAGAAGCTCAAACACAAGATCAAGCTCAAGAGCAACAGCAACAACTTGATCCAGTAGTTCAGGTCAGATTGAGGAGGCCTAGTGAAAGAATCATCAAAAGGAAGTTGGCAAAACAATTGGATGGCCAGGGCAGCACTCCTCAATCTGCACTGGATGTAGATGATACTTGAACTAGTGTAATTTAATGTGCCCATTTTGTACATCTTTTGAGGGCAACTTACGTAAACTTTGGTAACTAATCTTGGGTATGTAATATGGCTAGAACAACTAATATTTAGCAGCCACTAATGTATTTAGCACTATGTAATGACCATCAACCAATAGCCCATTTTGTACATGATACAGGGCACTTTTGATGGTCAATTCAAAAACTGTTATGATCAATGGAAGATTTAGTTTGGTATTTTCTTGATTGACATTGTTTTTTTCCAACTGCAAAAGCAACATATTCCTTTTACTATTCTTCATGTGACCTTATGCATAAGAATCTTTAGCTGCACATTCATATCATAGCCTGCAAAAGGCTAACTACTTGCCCTATATAACATAACAAAATTCATCCAAAATCCATAACATTCATCAAACATACCAACACCTGATAAAATGGATTCCAACAAGAATAAAGGTATTCTTCAATGTTTTTTCTTGTGACTTTAAGCTCAATTTAATCAGTAACCTTATGTATTGTTTTTATCAATTTTGTGCAGAAATCATGGACATTTCCAGTGACAGTTCTGAAGCAATTTCAGATGATCCATTATCATGGAAGGCTTACTTTCCAAAGGATTATAATCCAAAAAATTACTCTGTGACTTCAAAGAAGGTGGAAAGTAGCACAAATGTGACAAACAAAAATGAAGCAAAGATGGCTTTTGATGCAAGGGAAAAGGTACTAGGGATGGCAAATAAGACCATCTGTGAAGATGTTGGTATCAAAACATTTGTCATCAAAAATCCCAAATGAAAGAGGAAAAACAGATGGTTACAAGCTATGTATGTATGTTTATGGTTTAAGTGTATAACTTAAACCATCGTTGAATAAAACCCTTGTAGCCCTATTATGAATCAATGCAATGCTAATTTCTCAACACAGGTCAAAGATTTCATAAATACTTAACATTAAACATTTGAAAACCTTACATTAAAGGGATCATTACATCACTTGGATAATGTCATACGAACCCCAACACAGATTACACACAAACATCTTAACATGATCATAAACAACCTATCATACAATTCCAACTTTGAGTTTCTAGCCTTCAACTCATCTTCCAATCTTGTCTTTGTAGCCTTCAACTCATCTTCCAACCTTGACTTTTCCAAAGCAAGAGACTCGATTATGGGTCCACTATCCTCAATGTTCTTCATTTGCTTCTGCCTTTGATAGAACCCATACACCAACTCTTTGTAATATTCACTAGGAAGTTCTTCATCCAGAAAGTCATACACTTAACAAACAGTGCATGTGACGAATCTCTTACCCGGATTCCTCCTTGTGGTTGATGTTTGCACTCTTAATTGACGATTACATTTACAAAAATGTTCAATCTTACCTCCAATTAGGCGGGATTGAGCTGAACTAGAACTACTCATGATTTAGGTTTCTTATTCGACCGTTTAGGGAAAAGGAATTATTTGGGGAAAGAGGGAAAATTATTTGGGGAAAGAGGGAAAATTATTAAGTGGAAAAAAAATAAAAGGAGATAAAAATCACCCTCCAAGTAACAAACATTGTCAAAACGGACCCAAAGTTGTGATAAAACGGGATATAACGGGGCACTTTTGATTAAAAAATGCCACGTCATCAAAATGCTTACAATAGTGGTGATTAAAGGAGTATGTTCCCACTATAGGAAAAAAAAGTATGATGCTTACAAAAGAATAAGGTGGCAAGTATGATGCTTTTTCAGATCATTTTCCCTTGTTTTTATGTGTGCAAAAGATAACTTTGTGAATTCTTTTTTGGGTTTGGTTTCTCTATTTAAGACAGTTATGGTCTACATTTATTTTCACAATTCATTTTTCAACTTCTCATAAAGAAGTAACAAAACACAATGTCAAGGCGTCCTAAGTGTGATCAGCTTAAAGCCGAGGCTAATTCTAACAATTGGTCTGAGATGTTAGTTCTATATTGCCGTCAATCTGTAGGTGAAGACATTCAAATGGCACAACAGATGAATGCGCTTTGTGGAAGACTGCTTGGTGTAATCCGTGAAAAGGTTAGTTTTATTCAAGAGCTAGAGACTGTTGGGAACACCTATGCCCAGAAAACAGCAGAGTATCTAAGAGAGGTACAGGAAAAAAAATGACCAAAAGGTTATGCAGATGCGCATAATGACAGCTGAGTTGTAGCTAAATGCTCGTGATAAGGATCTGTTTATTCAGAAGCTTAAGGGTGTGATGGATTTCTAAGTGTGTGCCTACAGTCGGAGGAAACTATTGTTGGTTATGATGTGTGATTTATGTTGGTGTTTGCATTTGCAATTATGTATGTGTGTTGAATTTTATTATGAGTGTTGTTGTAATGTTTGTGAAGCCTATGCCACTTGATTGTAAGATATTTTATTCAATAAAAGTGATCATTTATGTTAAGTAAAATTGCGTAACTCACCTTTTTGCTTCTTTGGATGTGCTGGTTCAACTTGAAACAATGGTCTCTTCACTGTTTTCGGTATGCTCTGTTCATCTGTCTTTTCGTGTGGATCTTCTTGCTTTGTTAGTGCGAGAGGTGTTGGTGGTGTTCCTACTTTTTATAAACAAAATAGTTAATATTTGTATTTGTAGATGTTATCTTTAAATAAGAGAAACTGTTAAGTCAAATGTTGTTACCTGGGTTTGGTTCTATTGCTGTGGTTGTTCCTTGTTCTTTGTTTATTTTGTTGAAAACCTGATCTAGAATAAAATCTGTTGTTCTGCCTGTTTGGTTGAAATGGATTTAAAAAAATATTTTTTTGGCCTTCAATTGCAAAGATCTCGGATGGTATTTCTTGTGGGTCTGCTGCTTTGTGCATTGCAATTAACTGTGAACATGAATACCCTGTCACATCATCTGCTGCAGGGGTAAAGAAAGTGACCGGAGCTGTTGCAGATGGGTCTGTGATGAAACCTTTGAAATTATACCTGCATATCATCAACCTAGTGAAAGGATCATTTAATATATTTTTTTGTTTATTTAACTTTGTACAAACCTCGGCTAGAATATCATGTACCTATAGCATAGTTTTCTTGTTTTCCATGATTCAAACAAAGGTAGATTCCATCTTCTTCTTTTGCTTTTAAAGGGCATTCGTTGCAAGATATGTAAAACCAATCTCTTTTGATGTTGATGCTGGTTATTGTTGCTTCAGTAGTAAGCTTTACTCCCTACCAATGTTTGTGCAAATGGTCAGCTATGGATAAAATTTTATAGCAAAGTTTGTTGTGTGTTGTAGAAAATTTACCTTGTAGGCTTCTGGATTTTGTTTTAAAAGTGTTTTCAAATGGAACCTGTTTTGGAACTTTTCTTTTTCAAGATCTTCATAGGGGGTTTTACAAATGCGCAGTGGTGGAGTTGCCTGGTGTCTCTCTCTGTATCTGTTTCATTTTGAAAAGTTAGAACGAATTTGTTTTAGCAAACTCTTATGTGAATATGAAGTGATTTTGAATTTTAGGTTCGAAGACTCTTACTGTTCTCTTGCTTGATCAGCTTCTGGTATCTTTGGGTTTAGGTAAAAGTGTGTTGCCGACGTCGCTGTCAATTGATAATCTACCATGGCAGTATTTCAAAATGCGTTAGTAATTTGGTGTTTATATAGAAATGTTTGTTAGAGTATTGATGGAGCACCTCTAAATCTTGTCACACGGCAAGAGCTTACTGCAATTATAACGGGCTGCTGCATTGTTTTAAGCATGGCCTCCTCAAAATTTTCGGCCATGTCATCCCACATCTTGAACTCTATGACATTACCGCTGTCAACATGAGCAAATCATTAGAAAACTGAAAAAATGTGTTGAGTATTTATTTCTTAACAAAAGTTTTTTACTGCAAGGTTACATACATTAAATTTTCAATGTCAAGCTTTTTGTACACAGTTTCGTCTTGGTTGGCATTTTGTTTACGTTTTAGCTGGCCAACTGACCTTAGATAGCCAATGTAATCGGTAACTAAATAAGTATCAGAATTTGTATATTTTGTTGGATCTAAAAAATTTAAGATTTACACCGCTTCTAGGCCAGATATCATGTTTGCAGTCAGTGCTTGTTCTAGACATCAAGTTACACCATTAACTTCACACATGAATGCAGTCAAGAAGATCTTCAAATACCTAAAAGGACAACCTAAGTTGGGTCTTTGGTATCCAAGAGATTCTCCTTTTGTGTTGGAAGCTTACAGTGACAGTGACTATGCTGGTGCTAACTTTGATAGGAAATCTACTACTGGGGGATGTCAGTTTCTGGGAAGAAGGTTGATATCTTGGCAGTGCAAGAAGCAAACTATAGTGGCTACATCTTCTACTGAGGCAGAGTATGTTGCTGCTGCTAGTTGCTGTGGTCAGGTACTTTGGATTCAAAATCAGTTATTAGACTATGGGTTTAATTTAATGAACACCAAAATCTTTATTGACAACCAGAGCACCATTTGCATTGTTAAGAACCTAGTGTTTCATCAAAGAACTAAGCACATAGAAATTAGGCACCATTTTATCAGGGATGCTAATGAGAAGCATCTTATCCAAGTGCTTAAAATTCACATTGATGACAATGTGGTTGATTTGTTAACCAAGGCTTTTGATGGACCAAGATTTAACCATTTGGTGGTCTATATTGGGATGCTTAATCCTTAAGTGCTGAGATTGAGGGGAGGTATAAGCCTAAGGGGAGGCTTATTGTTGTATATTTTTCATTTTCATTTGTTTGTTTTCTTTCTTTCATTTCTTTATTTTTTTATTTTCTAGTTAAAAAAAAAAAAAAAAAAAAAAAAAAAAAAAAAAAAAAAAAAAAAAAACCTTGTCTCTTGTATTCTAACTTTTGTGCAGGTACAGTGTTGGTTTTTAACCACACATCAGATGGTAATCATCTCACCATGTCTTACAGACAAGAAAGAATTGACTCACCATGAGGGTACGGCTCTGGTGTGATCATCAAATTCGTTGATAGCTGTAATAGTTTGCTCAAAACTATAAGGTTCTCAACTCACCCATGTTTCATTACTGAGAGTTGAAATGGTTTTCAATTCACCATGGATTTTACTCCTTTTTGGGTTTCCAAAGAATTGGCTAGCCCCCATGTATATGGCATGTGGTAAAGGCAGTGGAAAACCATATTTGGTAATCAATTCACCAAGGTTATCTTCAACCTAAGAATTGGCTAGTCCTGAGCAAACGGCTACAGGTAAAGACAAATCAAATCCGTTTATAGTTGATGATTTACTAAAAATCATATGGTTATCAATGTACCATGGTCTCCCACACCTAAACATTGGCTACTCCAGTAGTGATGGCTATTGGTAAAGAGACATCAAATCCATTAATTTTCAATGATTCACCTCTCACAAGAGTTTACACACCTGGATGTGATGAGAATAGTATGAAACTTAAATGTTTTGATGTACAATATGTCATTGTTGCTGTGAAGTTCAAGTGCATTGCATATCAGGGGTAACCAGATTATGAATTGAAGTTGTTCCTGCTGCTGCTGATCCACATATGTTGCTGCTGGACATTTGTGCTTAAAGATGGTGTTGCTGCTGGTTACTTTCTGATGCTGTTGGTTCAATCCTCTATCCTTGGACGTCAAAGATCTATCTGGAAACTTGAAGTTAACGAAGTCAAATTCAAGTTTAGGGGAGGATTGTTAGGAATTATTAGAATAATATTTTATTTTCATTCCTGCTGTTAGTTATAGCGGTTCCTGCTGGCAGGTATGTAGTTCCTGCTGGTGTTGGTTCCTACTGGTAGTGCAGGTTCTTCCTACTGTTAGTTGTCATTGCTGCGGGTAATCCGTATGTTTAGAAAGTTTGTTAGAGTTATTTTAGGAAGAGATAGTGTGTATCTCTTTACACGTTTTCTTAGTGATGC